>BSBM01000877.1:20315000-20697500 GCA_027924585.1 Larix kaempferi
CAAGTTAATTTTTTTCTTTTCACCTCATATTATGCTAGTAAAAAATACTACACACTCACTAAACATAACTAAAAATATCACTTCAACTCATCCACAAAACCTCAACTCTCTCATCTCTTATTCAATACCATTGTATGGAATGAGGATATCTGTAAGTATATGCACCTTTCCTTTCTCTATGAATCCAAATATGATAATATTCATCCATATTTACCATCCCTACAATATCCCCTCACCTTTAATAATGATTTTTTTTCCAAAACCAAGACTTTCCCACTTCATGCTTTATTCAACATGATGATTGTTGGTATAGTCCCTAGTTCCACACTCTCCAACACCTCCTCACCCTGGATATTGCACATTGAAAGGTCAAATTATATTCCCCCTAATCACCCTTCCCAAGACCATGATCCTTGTTAGAAACCTTTGCATCCTCCTTAAGGTTTTTCACAAAACAAGGTATACATTCATTCTATTGTGATGCATTGTTGAATTCAACCATGGGTATTTTAAACTCAAAATCACATTCTATCATCTCAAGGTTTATAGATAAGCAAATAGTTTGTTTTTATTTCTTCAACTCCTTAAGGTGTTATATAACCTAGTAATTTATGATGGTAAAGGAAATTGCCTCAAATGGAAGGATATACCATTCCACTATGAAGACAAAGCAATCAAACTAGGTGCAAAATTTAGAATTGATAACATTAAGGGAGAAAGCAAAAAATGAAACTAATCAAGGTTACCTTATTTGATGTAGAAAAAATATCAAACTATTCCCAAGGCATCTCTATCCATCTCTGTTGTAGGGTGTTACTACCATAATTTTTATGAATTAATGGCTAGGAAAGACACTAGTTTCTCCTCTCTACACTTGACCAACCATCATCTATATTGATTGGAATTGTAAGGGATAATGATGTTTATTCGAACACAAATAAACCAACATAGTCTGTAGTTGTATATGTTAATTTGTAAAGTGGTAAGCTATCTTGGAATGTGTCAGGTTCATTGTATAATGGCACTAATATATTATTTGTTGTTTCTTTTGTAGGGATAGGCCTAATAGTTGTGTTAAAGAGACTTTTGGAGATGGGAAACTCACGAAATGCAACAAAAAATAGAAGGAATATTCCCATTGAAAAGGTCAATGACTTAAGAGAAAAGGCCACGTTGGGAATGGAAAGATTGAGACATGGTCTTATCATTGCCCCAGATCCTGCCACTGATCCTAACACAGTTGTTGACACGACAACCTCTTGTTCAGAACCATGGGTAAAGCAGTCGCGTCCAATGGACCCAACTCAAATTCCAATATCAACACAATCTCCAACCAACAATCCATCAATGATTCATTCTGAAGTTCCTCACGACACAAGAATTTTGGGAGATGCTGCATGTGTAGAGATGGACATACACGCCTTGCTTAATTTGCAATCTCCCCAAGAAGACCACAACCATGTCGACCACACTCCCATTATGGCCCAATCTATGAACGAAGCACCACAACAAACAATATTTGGTATTCATGTCTCATGTCCACCCTCCCTACCTCAACTATCCAGTGCAAGAAGAAGAACTCCTAGACGTATTCATGTGGATGAGAGTGCTATTTCGGGGCTTGAAGGTAAGTTGCCAAAACGCACTATCGAATGGCAATGCAACAAAATTGTCAAAGAATATTTTGAATCCAAAGGTGATGCAGGTAAATGTCAATTATTGCTATGTTTGTTAAAGTCACGTTCTTTAGCCGTTGTTAGGAGAATTTTAGGGATAAATATGGTTAAAAGTTCAGATTCCAATAGTCATATTGTTAGAAATCTCCAATCTGCATTTAATGCGATTGGAAAGATGTCTCATACAAAAGATCTTTGTGCGGCTCATCGTGTTTTAGCAGAATCAGTTGTAAGCAAGTCCACAAGGCAATGTCGCCTGCTATCACACACTTCTCACATACTCAAATTAAATAGAAAAACTATTAAAAAGTACTCTGTTATAAGAGAAAATCTTGACACTCCGGGTGGAAACGATTGTTGGGATTTTGTTGGTAGGTTTCCTTGTGTAGATAGGAAGCTAATTGATGTTGTTAAGGAGTTAGTACAAATTTTTTGGCATGACCATACTAGACCTTCATCAAACCAAAGAGACGTGCTAAAACTGAGAAAAGGTTCTACTAAACGTGAGCCCCATGTTAAACACTTCCTTGACACCACACAGACTGAAGTCTATGAGAGATTCAGGAACGAGCACACATAATTGAACCTGGGCCAAAGGTCCTTTGAGAAACGCAAACCATGGTACGTTCGTATATGCATTGATTGTTAGTTTTTCAGAATTTACTTCAATCTAATCTAGGATCTTAACTAAGAGAACAACATGTACATCATATCTACAGCATATCAATCATGGACACAATAATGCAAGCACACAAGAGACACAGAGTTTACTTGGGGAAAACCATAAAGGTGAAAAACCCCAATAACTTCCTCAGAGATAGATAGAGCAATGATACAACCCAAGCATAAGAGATAGACATCTCCTAGCATCATCTTCTCCTCCTCCACAAGTGCGCAACTCTCCCAAGAGTGTGAGAGAGAATAGAATGATGAAATAGAGTGCCTCCCGCACTCTATTTATACTTGACTTGACTTGCCTAATAACCTTTACTAGGTCGGCCTTAACTTAACCACATAACATAATGCTGACTGGGCTGACACCCAATAGGGTGGTCTAATAACCCTTTGACCCACATGGCCGACCCCCAATAGGGTGGTCTAATAACCCTTCGACCCACATGACTTATACAGGACCGACCCCAACAAGGTGGTCTAATAACCCATCAAGTATAAGTTACGACAATTACAATATAAATGACGACACTTCCGTATAAAGGAATAATAACATCTCTATAGGAATACAAACACTTCCGTATAGAGGAATAATACCATCTCTATAGGAGTACAATATACATATATGAAATACATTCCGAAGTTACATATACATCAACACTCCCTCTTAACTAGGAAGGTATTTCTTGACACAGGTCTTCTAGCACAAGTCTTCTTCTCTGGATCATCGTCACTGGATAATCGTCTTCAAGTCATCATCATCATCATCATCACTGCTAGTCCTTTTTCATATTGGATGTAGGCCCACCACCTGCAGGTTTTCATCATCACTGGACATACTGTGGAATCCTCAGGACTTATTACGTGCATCACAAAACCTTGAAAGAGCATCCTAGGATGTTACGGGTACACAACTCCGACCTATAGGATCTCCCAGGGCGCTATTACATGTGACCCCACCACAAAACCTTGAAAGAGAATCCCAGGATGTTACGGGTACACAACTCCGACCTGAAGGATATCCTAGGGCGCTATTATATGCCATAGGACAAAACCTCGAAAGAGCATCCCAGGATGTTACGGGTACACAAATTCGACCTAAAGGATCTCCCAGGGCGCTACTATATGTCCTCCCAGAGCAATGTCTCAAAAGAGCATCCCAGGTTGTTACCGGTACACAACTCCAACCTATAGGATCTCCCAGACATGCTCATCTGCACAACCTGTTCCACGGCCACAGAGTATCAACCTGATATTCACCATACATCATCCTGATGTACACATGATCATCATTGCATCGTCTTGATGCATATCATCTGGAGCAACATCCTAAAGCTCGTCATCCATGATCATCCTGATCATACAATGCATCTACCTGATGCATACCAAGTATTTACCTAATACATATCATCATACATGATCCACCTGATCATACAATGTATCCACCTGATACATACATAGATACATGATCCACCTGATCACAGAATGTCTCAACCTGATACATATCAACATACATGATCTACCTGATCATACAATGTATCCACCTGATACATATAAAGATACATGGTCCAAGCATCCAACATGATGCATATACAAATACATACAAATGATCCAATTGATCATACCAGCATCCAACATGATGCATACATACCTAAATGATCCAACTGATCATATCCAGCATCCAACATGATGCATACATACATAAATGATCCAACTGATCATAACAAGCATCCAACATGATGCATATACATATACAGAGCAGTAACTGGAGCATCGTCCTGATGCTCATCATCCATGATCCTCCTGACCATCATAGCATCATCCTCTTCAGATCATCTCATCGTCCACAAAGCACAGCCCAGATGCACATCATCCAACACTTACACCACTTACATGGGAGAACACGTCTACCACCATTCAGGGAAGGCTCCAACCCTTACTTTTTCACCATTGGAGAACACCTCTACCACCATGTGAAAAATGGCTTCAGCCCTTACATCTACACCATGGGAGAACACATCTACCACCATGTGAGAATGGCTCAGCAATTACATCATGACCATGGGAGAACACATCAGGGAGTCATAGGTTGGAAACCACTTTACTCTTGGTAAAGCCCAAACTGGATAGAAAGCTGTCTATCCTACCATACCAAGTTCTACACATATATGAATCCATGTCATGTGTCTCAAAACCAAGTGGCTGCTCCACATACACTTCTTCTTCAACTACACCATTCAAGAAAGCTGTCTGAAATCCATCTGGTGTATCTTCCATTTCATCACTGCAACCATAGCAAGTACAGATCTAATGGAAGTGTATATGGCTACAGGAGCAAAAGTCTCTATGCTACCATCTGCAGCATGCTTGATCTTGTAGATCCATTTAGAAGTCACAACAGACTCCCCTTCAAGTCTTGGGACTGCATCCCAAACATCTTCATGATCGACTGGCACTCCTCGATCATGGCATTCTTCCCAGATCTTGGGAACTTCAATATCTTCAATATTTTCAATAGATAACTTTGTTGTTGAACAAATGTTGTAGACCTTCTTTTGTAGGTGATGGTATACGATCTTTCCTACACAACAAGTTAAATTGCATGATTAGAAAATATCTCATAGTTTTCAGAACAAATTCTTACACATAAATAAATATGTCATAGAGTCATGCAATTATCTTAGCCAATGCTTCAATACAACATTTATCCATTTCCCATAACTTTCTAGATTCCTTCCAATCTCTACCAGAACATTGTTAAGAGTGTGCACAACTCCCAACATGTCAGCAAAGAGGTTTCATTCTAGACAAGTAGCAATGGAATGTTGTACAGTTCCATATGACACTTACCCATGTATATTAGTAGTATACTGTTCATCAATGCAACTATTCTAATATGCATAATACACAACCTAATTCCAGGAACATGAGTATATACATTATTGAACAGTATTATTTAGACAATAAAATATGCAAGGAATGATAATTCAAATACTTATCTTTGTTTGTTTGTTGGGTTGACTCCCTCTTAGTCTTTGCTTCTTTTCTGCAACTCCATTCTGATGTGGATTGTGATAAGTGGTCAACTCCCTCTGAATATCTGCATCCTTGCAGAAACCACTAAAGTGTGCTCCTTCTTGATCTTTGCTTCCTTGCAGGATCAACTGGAGTGTGCTCCCTCTTGATCTTTGCTTCATTGCAGGAACAACTGGAGTGAGATCACTCTTGATCTTTGCTTCCTAGATTACCTGTCCTTGAACTTATATCCATCACTATGCATGCTTATTAGTATCATCATTGTGTTATCCTCAAGGTCTCACACATAATCACACATTCATTAGTATAATCTTAATACTATCAAAACACAATAATCTTAAACATGTATAGTCATGATCATTTCAAACACAGATAATAAACATTAGTATTCAAGGTTTCAGGGAAGTCTTCTTTTACTCATGCATATTCTTATTTGATCATAGGACTCTTCTAGTTAGTTAAATCATCAATCAAGATAAGAGACATACAATGCATAAACCCTTGATTACTTACATTTCTAACTTTATGAATAAACATAACCAATCATACCAAGTATACTTATATAAGGGATCCTAACACAAGGTAGGATTCTAACTTGATATAGGAAAAACATACCTGGATTGATATGTTCGCTGGTTATTGTCTAACATACCCACATGATGTCTTCTTGTTCTCTTAAGTGACTTGTGCTAGTAGCCTGCATATCTCATAGGTTAACCAAGTTATACATACCTCATAAGTAGATCTTCTGTGCGATCCATGGCAATGGATAAACCTTTGTCTTCATGTCACCATGGTCATATGTTCTTGAACTAGAACATGATTTGTCTTTCTTGATGTACCTTTCATGTTAGTGGACAACATCAACCTCATACAACATCAAAATGCATTAGTACAATCATAAGTGTCAAAAACCCTAATCAATGAATATCTTCTATCACGTATTCATAATTTTATTAAGGTGATACGAAAAGTCTAAAATTAACCAAGATTGTACTAACCGTAAAAATATGAAGACAAACATATCATAAACTTAATTATGAACAGAATTCGAAACATACCTGTATGAGTCATACCTGTCAAGATTGCTTATAATCTTCTTATGTAAGGCCTCAGCCTCATCTCCCTTTGAAACAGAAACTTCTTCACTTATGCAGATGACCAATCCATTCTCTTCTAGGATTAACCCAATCCACTTGATTTGCAGGAACTAGATATGGAGCTGGATTAGGGTTTGTTAGAGAAACCCTAAAAATTCAAACTCTGAATTTCAAACTTCTGAAAGGATAGAAATATTCGCCTTGATGATCTGATCAAGCCGGTATATTCAAAATTTGAAAACTGCAAAGTTTCACCCCTCAAATTTGCCTTTTAAATTCCTGGATTCACTAGACATGACCCCGAACTAGGGTTTGATAAAGCCCACCCTTCTGCCCAATCAAAAGGTTTGATCCAAAGCTCTAAGCTTCTATTTTTCTAAGGAGTTTCCAGCAGTGGTCACAGATTTCAAAAATTTCCATTTTTGCAGAAGCTCTAATTTTCCACTTTTCCGATCAAAGTCTCGAACTAGGGTCTGATCAAGCCCGGCCTTCTGCCCAACCAAAAATTCTGATCTTGGTCTCTAAATTTCAATTTTGATGAGTATCATTCAGCTGTAGTCTCCGATTATAAAAATTCCAGCTTTCTCCAAAACCCTAAATTCTGGAAGCCATGAATGAAGGTGCTAAAAAATAGTTATGTTTCGACAAAAATATGTACCTGATTGTTTCTGGTGTAACTCTAAACTTTTTGATCCATAGGGTTTGAAAATTTTTCTTGTGATATCCCGACCTGTCATCTTTCCAACCCCATAGGTCTGACCTCAAATGGATTCTCTGAGAGAGAGTTATGCCAAGTGTCGCAACGTGACCTGTTTATGGGATAGAACAAGCAAGCGAATTGTACGACGTTCCACATGTCACTGGTTCCATTTCGGCCTCTCAAAACGTTACCTGAGAAAGTACATTCTGTGCACTACCTTTCATTTGGAGATTCCTAGCCCAAGTCATGACCTTTTTTCCAAGGTCACCTATTTATGACTGAGATGTGGAAGAGGCAGAAACCCTATATTGTACATATCATAAATCACAAAGTACAATGAATTAGAGGTTTTCCTTTGGACACAAGGTACATGGGGATCGTAGCTTTTCCCTGTACACTTTTCATACCCTGAAACCTCGCCAAAATTTATTTATAGCGAAATTTCTATGATGACTTGTTTTTTCTATATCAAGCCCTAGCTTCGCAATTGCAACAAGTGTCATACATGCCATACCATGCCTTCTTTCAGGCTAGCTCTGATACCATGTTAGTTTTTCAGAATTTACTTCAATATGATCTAGGATCTTAACTTAGAGAACAACATGTACAGCATATCTACAACATATCAATCATGGACACAATAATGCAAGCACACAAGAGACACAGAGTTTACTTGGGGAAAACCATAAAGGTGAAAAACCCCAATAACTTCCTCAGAGATAGATAGAGCAATGATACAACCCAAGCATAAGAGATATACATCTCCTAGCAGCAGCTTATCCTCCTCCACAAGTGCGCCACTCTCCTGAGACTGTGAGAGAGAATAGAATGATGAAATAGAGTGCCTCCCACACTCTATTTATACTTGACTTGACTTGCCTAATAACCTTTACTAGGTCGGCCTTAACTTAACCACATAACATAATGCTGACTGGGCCAACACCCAATAGGGTGGTCTAATAACCCTTTGACCCACATGGCCAACCCCCAATAGGGTGGTCTAATAACCCTTCGACCCACATGACCTATACAGGGCCGACCCCAACAAGGTGGTCTAATAACCCATCAAGTATAAGTTACGACACTTACAATATAAATGATGACACTTCCGTATAGAAGAATAATAACATATCTATAGGAATACAAACACTTCCGTATAGAGGAATAATACCATCTCTATAGGAGTACAATATACATATATGAAATACATTCCGAAGTTACATATACATCAACATTGATCGGAACACTTGTTGTTGTAGATACCACGTAGAATATCAATATTATTATGACACATATAAACATATATTTTTTTATTTGCATACTAACATTGTGTAGGGCTGCAATGAATCCATACTACCACCGAATGCATCAAGAGACTTTATCCACAACATCATGTGTCAAAGGCTCGAAGGACAAAAGTATTATGAAAAATCATATCTATATGGGACATGTTCTAGGTGCAGTGGGTTTTCTCTTTTGAACCATTGTATTCATGAAAGCAAGGAGCACGAATTTGGCATGATGGGCGTGGAGATGCAAAGCTTCAAGTACGTGACCTATCAATTAGACAGTTTCAGAGAAAGTAAAAAGATTACATTGGTGAAGTCATAGGTACAAATGAATATTGCATATTTTACATATTACACATTCAATTTATGGCATATACATTTTTCCAAAGGCCACATTGTAATATTTCCCTTGTTTCCATGGTAACAGGTACCGGTATGTGACTTCTTGATGGAATTCTACGAGAAAACCGAGCAGTATGTTCAACATGTGCATGTAGCGCAATGGCAAGATGAGCAGTACAGAAAATGCAGGGACACATTTCCCATTGGAACCATAGTGTCAATTGTGGATTTTGCAGAAAATTACACCCTTCAGCCACAAAATGAAATCCATAGTCAATACTACCATTCAGACCAAGTCAACATCATGGTACATATTATGTATAGGCATGGGCCAGAGAGCAGCAATGACAAGAGGATAATACTGAAGGAGACAAACTTTTACATAAGTGATGATAGAACCCATGATCTGCATTATGTGCAACATTGTTTTCGAATTTTCTATGATCAGTTGAAGGAGAGATATATACAGATGGATCAGCATTGGATATAGTCGGATGGTTGTGTGGGCCAGTTCAAAAATGCCCGAGTATTCCAATGGATGAGTACTTTGCATAAGACTTATAATGTGCCGCATATCTGGAACTATTTTGAGACCGAGCACGGCAAAGGAGAGCATGATGGGGCCAGTGCATGCATCAAGATTGCACTACGAGGGGAAGAGATGAGGTTTGGCAAGGAACCTCATATCCGAGATGCACGGTCCATAGTTCAATGGTGCTCTGCAACAATGTCAGAACGGGAAAGAGATCAACAAACATCATCAATGGCAGGACGTGTGGTGAGAAATTTTTGGCTAGTGTTTGACATAGATCGATCGTGTTCCTATAGTTGCGGCACAGTACAAGGAACACATGTTTTTCATTCATTTCGAAGCTCAAACAACCACTTATTTGAAATATGGATGTGAAATCTTTCATGCTTTTGTGGCCCTTGCAGTAGTGGAGAATGGGATGAATGCGAATGCATGGACTGGGTTGATGAATGGGATCATGTGTCACTTTCAGTAGACCAATGTACAGTTGTTGAAACAACCCATTTAGAGGAGGGTCATTCAGCGATTTCGACAGACTACGACCATATCTCAGATCTTGTACAACCATGACACATATACGTAGTTGTTGCACCAAAAGACAATGAATGGGGCACAGATTATTGGTTGGCATGGTGCATCCAAGGTAAGCAAAACCTCTACGGATCATTAATCGACGATGAAGGAATTGAATTTCCTACTGGCTCGATGGTGGTTAAGGGGGAATATCTTACACTAGATGGGAAGTCAAGAAAGACTAGTGGGAATGTATTCATGGATTACAGACCAAGTTCAGTGGTATATCACTTCACAAACTTGATCGTTGGCACAAACATCCATCTTCAGACAATGTCAAGCAAGAGCTCAACCAAGGTACACTACTACCTGCCTCATTCAGAGCACAAGAGATTGATGGAGAAATTTAGCAACAAAGAGGATCCAGATGGATTTATTGAATGAGGCCAATCAACTTTACATAAGAGAAAGAATTGCATCAAAGAATGTTATGTTCTACATCGAGGTATGTGTAGTTTTATGTTATTTCGTTGGTACATGCATTTTTTTTTAATACATACATACATGTCTTTTCCTATATGTATTAAACTGTTCCATGTTTCTCTTTTATGTTGAATAAAATGGTGATGTGATTTGGATCAAATTTGAGTAATTTGAGTTAGTATTTTCTTAAATATATCTATTTATGTTTGTAGCATTTGAAGATAGAGGTTTTGATAGGTTCTCAAGATTAGAATTACCTAGGTTTTAGGAAATTTTTTGAAGTACATAATCTATTACAATGGTCTTGAAAATTCAACTTGGTAGATGAAACCTTCTAGGAAGTATGGATAGAAGGGTCTTCCACTTGGGTTAGGGAGTTATCATAAAGTTTCAAGGGTGGTAGTTTTGAGATCTATACTTGAGAAAAGCATTGGGGAACTGTGAAATTCCTTATCAATCAAATATCTCTTTAGTTTCTCTCTCTTTAGTTTTTTGTCCACCCAAACCTTTTTCATGCTTTGGGTACCTTGAGGTATATCCCCAAACCAAAAAACTCTTATATTATGATGATTATGTTGGTTTAGGGTTTTGGTTCCCCATGCTCTTATAACCCATATCTAGGCTCCTCATCAACATCTCCATCATCATCATCTTCTTCATCATCGTCATCTTCATCACCATCACCATCACCATCATCATCATCTTCATCACCATCACCATCACCATCATCATCATCTTCATCACCATCACCATCACCATCATCATCACATCTTCTTCATCGCCATCGTCATCATCTTCATCACCATCACCATCATCATCAATGTCTTCATCATCATCACCATCTTCATCATCTAATTGAGTAGCACTAACATGTTCATCATTGTCACCTAATGGTTCGAAATGTCCTTGAGGGAGGCTTTAGAGCTACCTCACCCATGTCAGTGCTTGATTTTTTGGATGTTGACCTCCCACCCCACATGTCCATCATCATCATCATCATCATCATCTTCATCACCATCACCATCACCATCAATGTCTTCATCGTCACCACCATCTTCATCATCATCATCATTATCTCTAACTCTAACCCTAATTCAATTTCCTTCTATAACTCTAGCCCTAACCCTCACCCAAACCCTAGCACTAAACCATCTTCTTCATCCTCACCATCACCATCACCACCATCGTCAACATCTTCATCATCGCCACCATCTTCATCATCATCATTAACTCTAACTCTAACCCTAATTCAATTTCCTTCTATAACTCTAGCCCCAACCCTCACTCAAACCCTAGCACTAAGCCATCTTCTTCATCATTTCCATCACCATCACCATCACCATCACCATCATCGTCACCATCACCATCATCATCATCACCATCTTCATCATCATTGTTAACTCTAACTCTAACCCTAATTCAATTTCCTTCTATAACTCTAGCCCTAACCCTCACCCAAATCTTGCCACTAAACCATCTTCTTCATCATCACCATCACCATCACCATCACCATCAACGTCTTCATCATCATCACCATCTTCATCATCATCATTAACTCTAACTCTAACCCTAATTCAATTTCCTTCTATAACTCTAGCCCCAACCCTCACCCAAACCCTAACTCTAACTCTAACTCTAACTCTAGGTTCCTCATCAACATCTCCATCATCGTCATCATCTTCATCACCATCACCATCACCATCACCATCACCATCATCATCAACGTCTTCATCATCATCACCATCATCATCATCATACGTGCTCGGTGGACGATTTTCCAAAGTTGACCCCCGTGTGCAAAAAGTAAACACTCCCTTATTGAGCAAAACCCTAGTTTCCAAGATGGACATACAAGATGAAACCGGGGCCATGGGACCGGACGAGAGGGGCACCCCTAGCACTATCCCAACATCTTGAATCCAATGGAGTCGATGGTTCGTCGATCGCAGCCACGGTCGTCATTCTATGGCTCGTTCCGTCTCGCATCCAAAAGGCCTTCAGGGACACCTGTTGGATACCTATCGGGGGCATAGAAATCCAACCATGCAGCAAAACTAGGTTCTAAGGAGTCCTTCAGGTGTGTCTAGCTAGGTTCTAGCTAGGAACGCTAGTCGTAAGTGCCCAACGGACGATTTTGCAAAGTTGACCCCCATGTGCAAAAATTGCACACTCCCTTACTGAACAAAACCCTAGTTTCCAAGATGGACGTACAATATGGAACCCGGGCCACGGGACCAGAGGAGAGGGGCACACGTAGCACTATCCTGGTGTCCTGAATCCAACGGAGTCGACGGTTCGTCAATCAGAGCCACGGTCATCATTCTATGGCTTGTTCCGTCTCACATCCAAAAGGCCTTCAGGGACACCTGCTTGATACCTGCCAGGGGCATAGAAGTCAAACCGTGCAGAAAATCCAGGTTCTGAGGAGTCATGTAGGTGTGTCTAGGAAGGTTTCGCCTAGGAACACTAGTTGTACCTTCCCGACGAATGATTTTGCAGAGTTGACCCCCATGTGCAAAAATTACACACTCCCTCACTGAGCAAAACCCTAGTTTCCAAGATGGACGTACAAGATGGTACCCGGGCCATGGGACCATAGGAGAGGGGCACCCATAGCACTATCTCAACGTCTTGAATCAAACAGAGTCGACGGTTCATCGATCGGACCCACGGTTGTCATTCTATGGCTCGTTCCGTCTTGCATCCAAAAGGCCTTCAGGGACACCCGCTGGATACCTACCGGGGGCATAGAAGTCCAAATGTGCAACAAAACCAGGTTCTGGGGAGTCTTGCAGGTGTGTCTAGGCAACTTTCAGCTGGGAACGCTAGCCGTAATTTCCTGATGGACGATTTTGCAAAGTTGACCCCCGTGTGCAAAAATTGCACACTCCCTCAGTGAGCAAAACCCTTGTTTCCAAGATGGACCTACAAGGTGACACCGGGGCCATTGGACTGGAGGGGAGGGGCACCCCTAGCACTATCCAGACATTCTAAATCCAACGGAGTTGACAGTTCGTCGATCCAAGCCATGGTCATCATTCTATGGATCGTTTTATACCCCTACGTCCTGAGAAGGTTGAAGGTGCAAAGCAACAGGTCTCTAGTTTTCATCGTGAAGCTCTTTTGTTTATGTCTAAGATAAAGAAGCTCTCAATTCGTGAGCTGGAACATATCGATCTTAACAAGATTTATACAATCGTTGTTTTATGAGAAACTGACCTTAGAACTTCTCATAGCAATGACAATGAATCCTTCATTTTGCATTTCTTAGCAGAAGAAGATCAATTTTTGACAAAACAATGTAGTTATTACATGTGGATGCAGCGATTTACCGTGGAAAGATGTTGGGAAATGGGCTATTACATTAGCTTTTCCGATGGGTGAGTGGCTTACAGAAGGAAATATGGCGGCTGTAGGTATCTATGCTTTTCTTCCGACGAAAATTGTAACAGGATTTCCATTTATAATACAAGCATATTTTTTACTAGTTTCGTTAAGAGAAAGTATAATTTTCAATAACAAGTGGAACCAGGGAATCCTTCGTTGTGTTCCATTAGCCTTTTGTTCAGCATTTCATGCTTTGGTAAGTAGTAATTCACCTCTATCATCAAAAACTTGGGTCTATAGGTACCTTCCCTTTCATATTCCTCGTAATGCACACATAGTCCATCCTTATCTTGATAAAGAAGAGTTTTATAATAGCTTGAATTTTTTGCACTATTCATCTGCAAATAACTACGTCTCACCCAGAGAGCTTACCAATATTTGAAATAATATTCCCCTAATAGATGAAGGTGGAAAAATCATTAGGGTACGAGGATATCTGAAGTTTCTCCAGCCTACATCCACGAGTAATTGGGCCAAGGTGTCCCTGAATGGCCACGGGGTGCCCGACTAGAATGCCCGTAGCAGCCAAACAGTGGCTCGGTTCATGAATCCGTCGGTTCCAGTGGGTCCGGGACGCTGGGTTTCAGCTAGGGGACCCCCCACAATGTCCCCCGAAGACCCATAAGCAGTGCCAACGAGCCATCTCCGAAGCTAGGGTTTTGCTCAATGAGGGCCATTCCAAATTTGCTCATGGGTGCCATTTCTCGTCCGGAGGCCCCTGGGCATACGTGGACACCATGGACGGGTTCACAATGGCCACGTGGACATATGGGAGGCGACACAATCCAAGTCCACTCGCCGGTTTGGGTTTTGTGGCCCCGGGACAAATCCTCCAACTGTCCCTAAATGGCCCTAGGGTGCCTGACTAGAATTCCCGCAGCACCCGAACCGTGGCTTGATTCATGAATCCGTCAATTCCAGTGGGTCCGAGACACTGGGTTTCAGCTAGGGGACCCCCCACAATGTCCCCCGAAGACCCGGAAGCAGTGCCAACGAGCCATCTCCGGAGCTAGGGTTTTTTCTCAGTGAGGGCCATTCCAAATTTGCTCAAGGGATCCATTTCTCGTCCGGAGGCCCCCAGGCGTGCGTGGCCACTATGGATAGGTCCACAATGGCCACATGGACCTGTGGGAGGCAACGGAATCCAATTCTGCTCGCCAGTTTGGGTTTCGTGGCCCTGGGGCAAATCCTCTGAGTGTCCCTGAATGGCCCCTGGGTGCCCGAATAGAATGCCCATAGCACCCAAACCGTGGCTTGGTTCACGAATCCGTTGATTCAGGTGGGTCCAGGACATCAGGTTTCAGCTAGGGGACCCCCCACAGTGTCCCCTAAAGACCCGAAAGCGGTGCCAACAAGCCATCTCCAGAGCTAGGGTTTTGCTCAATGATGGCCATTCAGGGACACTTGGAGGATTTGCCTCGGGGCCACTTGGTTGAAGGTTAGAGATGGAGGAGACAATTCTTTAAAGCATGTTGATAATGATAAAGGTGAAGCCAACAAAGGGATGCAGGTGAATGCTGTTGGTAGTGTCAAAATGAAGAGGAAGAAGTGTGTAAAACATAAAATCTCTCTTATGAGGCTAGTCCTAGGAAAGGATATCAAAATGCATGAGGTGGTGGGAATGGATTCCCATGCTCTTGTTGGAATATTTCATGGTGAAAAGGTGGGGGAGTTGTCTCTAAGGGTGTAGTTATAGGAAAGATGGGCTCTTAGGATTGGGTACATTCCTAATTTATTTATATCAACTACAAGTTACTTAGGGTTTCTTTTCATATATCAAGAGGATTTTGAGGAATATTTTGGCCCATGATTGGAAGTGGGAGATGATTTTGCTTAATGTAAAACAATGGTCCCCTTGTTTTTATTCATACTCGAAGATGAATGACATCGCTCCAGTTTCTATGAAGTGTCTTAGTCTTCCCCTGGACTTCCGGTCACCTTCAATGGAGGCTCAACCTCACTTAGATCAATGCCAAAAGGAAATTGGCAAGTCTATTAAAGACTTCACATTAAGTTTGCAATATCCTTCCTTTGATTTTTAAAATTTTGGGATAGTATACTCATTTGGGGATAGTTGTTAGGGTTTGTCTTTCTCTTTGAAAGGATTGAAGGGGGGTAGGCAATTCGAGGATATGTGTGTTGCAGTTATTCTACTGAGGGATCCCCTATTGGGTCTGATTATAGTGATGGGGATTTTGAGGTAAATAATCAAAATAGGAAGGGCCCTAGTGTGGAAGGTAATAGATATTATTTAATATCTAGGAAGGAGGTTCTTGGTGATGATAAAGAGGGGGTTGAATGGGGTTTGGGTTGTTTTGAAGGGAAAAGCCATAAGGGTTCTAGTAGAGGTAGAAGATATAATTTATGCATTGCTAAGGAGAGGGATCTAAAGAGAGGGACCATGGTTGAGGTGATGATAACGAGGTTCATATGACTCCAATGAATCTTCCATGGATCATGGGGTAAAATGATGTCTTGAACCATTGAGTTGACTATGTTCAATATGTGTCTTAACCTCAAAAAATCCAAGATACTTAAATTTCAAAGAGTGATTATCAGTATTACCAAAACATTGAATATATTATCAACACTAAGGGTCTATGCCAAGTTGAGCAAGTAGTAGTTCAACACATTAACCATGCTTTCATTAAAGGCACATACTAACACACAAAGAACGATCCATATGTAACTACATTAACAATTCTCTTTTATTACTCAATCCAATTGCACCTATGCACACCCCTCATGTTTGAACTAATTCAAGTGATATGGTTAACCCTTCAATCCAAGCACACATATGAAATTCTCATATATCTAGGTTAATTTGATATAATATATGATGCAATGCTTGTTAGAATTGACTATTATAACCATTACAAAGATAAGTATGGAAGAATTCATCGTCTCCTATATATTCTTTTGTAGCCCTAAAGTCACAACACTTTGTAATGTAAATATCACTCCTTAGTTTGCTTGGTTAGGATGTTGTTGCTAAAAGGAAAAGATGCAAGACCCATTCAAATACAAGGGACTCATATTGAGGTCACTTGGTGTCTAGAAATAACATCTATATGTATGTGAGAAATTTTCCATAACATTCTTATCGAAGACAAAATCATGTATGCAAAAATGTAAGCAAAGACAAACTCATATACACAAGTGCAGATCCATCTATTAATGTGCAAAAATGATCCAATCATGTACACTTTTTGCAAAAATGGAACATCGTTCCCAGTGTCTATATAATGGCAACTCGTTCCCTATACAAAATATGGCCCATGGTGCCCTATACAAAATATGGCAACTCGTGCTGAAAATGCCACATCGTGGCTAGTGTACATAGGAGGGTCTCTCAATCCTCCTGCCCACCCTCGTAGCTCCCACGTGCATCTCCAAAATTGATCTTCCTCTTCTTCGTGCTAGAGGAAGCTGGGTCCTGTCGGCGTCTTTGAGCACGTCCCCCTGAGCCCTGAAACGACAACAATAATATGTCAACTTTTCCTGGCAATTATACAAGTATAAAACATAATTTCAAAATAAAAATAGTTTTCAAATCTTGGATAACTCACCGCATGCGAGACTGTAAGTCGTGAGGGGGTCTCCCTCCTCCGTGATCATAGTCTCTCGACAATGCCACCCTACAACATTTAGAACAATCAGATAAATGTTGAAACCAGATGCATATAGTAATTTTCATTAAAATTGAACGAGATTTTCATAAACTAGTCAATCTCACCGTGAACAAAATTGGCTGTTCTTTGGGGCTGGCGGATGGAGCAGTCAGCTGGACAACCTGCTCCGATGCTAGGGTGGACAGTAAAGGGGAGGATGTAGCCACATCGACAGTGGCTACACCACTGGGGGGAACAATGGAAGAAGGGGGGGTGGCAAGAGGAGGCATGGAGTGGGGTGGGCGAAGTGGAGATGGACATCTAGGGGTATAAACCCTAGCTGGCTGTAGTATGGATCGGGGAAACCTAGAAAGGGAAGCGAGTGTGGTGGGGGAATGTGGGGGGCAGTGATGTATGTGTTGCAGTAGAGGGATGGGTGACTATGGATGGGTGGTCTGTCGTGGTCGGATGGGAGAGGGTGGGAACATAGGAAACTGATACGGAGGTGGAGCTGGATATGAAACGTAAGGGGGAGCTGGATGGAACTGTGGTGTTATATAAGAGGGGGGGGATGGATGGAAAGGGTTGGGGAATAGAGCATGTATGACAGGGGATACAACTGGAATATAGGGTGGCCGAAAGGTTGGGGAGGGAGGAATAACGGCACTGGCAGGCCGAGGTGCTCGCACCTGCATACACATTTATAACCTCATAGTTTAATATACAAAAATATAAATATACATGGACAAGTCATTGTATTTGAAATTAAATTTATGCTTTAATACACACGATACCTATGCACGTGGAGAACTGTTGGTCCCCGGTGGTAGTGGCTGGTCGCTAGAGCCCGCGGACACCTGTGCGAACACTACAATTTTTAGACTGAATTTATAAAAACAATATTAACAATATTAAACACAATGCAAATTACAATGACAATGATGGTACTTAAAAAACATGACTGCAATTAATTTATATTCAAGTTAGATGATATTCAATATTCTGAAAGGATAGAAGGTGGCATGGAATGAAATTAAAATTAAATAAGATGACAGGGCATAGAAGGTGACATGGTGAGCTTTTCCTTTTCTAGAGTCATCCCCATGAGTAGGTGAGCTTTTCCTTTAGCCCTAGAGCGATGTGCAGTGCCTCATAAGCGAATTGAATTCATGTCCATTTACAAATTTGAATTGGAAACCTATGTAATATGTTTGGGTTCTTAATGAAGAGTTCCTAGGTTTTGATGTCTTCTTATAGATTTGTAGTTTCCTACAAGCTTGATCCACCCAGTGGAAAAGTATTTGCATCCCTAGAGTGAAGATCTTGAGTCCCTTTATTTCCATAACATTTACATCATCAAATAAAATGGCATCTCATTGTTTCAATTTGCAAAGAGGTGCTAAATAGTAGTTAAGTTAGTGTGCATGTTATTTAATACACTTTAGAGTGTTGATCGTTAGAAAAAGGAAGAAAGAGAAATCTTTTTCATGATTAACTTACTTACAAGCTTGAATGTGCCATGTTCTTTTGCATTGAATGAGTAATTATGTGTTCTTGATTGAATAGCTATGTTGTCAAAATGATATCACTTGATTGAAATCAAAGAAATCTTGAGTGAAATGAGTTAAATGAGCATTCTTGATGCCAAATGTTTTACCAAGTTGTATTTGAATCAAGATAATAGCAAGGCCCCATAGACCATATTTGTAAGATTGTCACTTTTCCTTATGGGCCTTACATCATTTTCAAAAACTTTAGTGACAATACATGCGATAAGTTGTTTTACGTTGTTTATATGTCTTTCCTAATAGCATGTTCTATGAGTAGTAGTATGATTACTTTCAGTCTCAAGTATTAGAATAAATTGGAAATCACGTGATAATAAACTAGGGTAATAAGGACATGAGAAACAACAGGTTCTTGAATTTCTAGAAGCTTAGCCACTATATTCTCTTTTTCTCGAGAGTTTTGCACAATGCAGTGAAAATTCATAGCAATAAATAGTTTTCTTATTGGTCTCGGTGGATGCAAAAGTGACAAGTACAACAGCTTAGTGAACTCAATTGATGCAACAAAGTTAGCAGAAGCATAGAATTGATTTGACCACCTTTACCATTAAAAGAACCTATTAGTAGAATATGGGGGAAAGTGATAATTACCATCGTAATATATTCTCAAAGTTTAAGCTTGAAGAACACATGGCATAAGGGCATGGCAATAAAGGTTGATTTGGTGGACAAAGTGATGGGCATTGGAGCCATTGGCACACCTATTGAGCCAAGAGTCAAATGACCCATACCGTGGTCATTTGAATATGATTTGGAAAAGGAGAGTACATGGCAAAGATAACTTGGATGACATGGTGACAAATGGCGAAGCAAAAATAACACACATGGCATTGGTCAAGCATAGGAAGACCAAGCAAGCATTGGATGGTAGTCTAAGGATGAAGGACACTACGGGCATCACTAAAACCCCAGCTGTGGGCTCATCATTGGTCAAGTAAGAATTACAGATTTTGGAAATTTCTCTCCCATTTGTATAATCATCAGAGGTCTAGGATGCCTAAAGTGAACATGGACAAATGTTTATAGTTTTCTTAGGTTTTTATTTTTTTGGTGGGATTATATAAATTTATAGCTCTCAAATAAATTAGACAATATTATAAACACAACTGTAAAATATGATGATAATATGGTAATTACTTAGTGCTAATTAATTTGTAATTACTGAACACAAATTACTCGTAACTGGATTTAATTATTCAAAGTAAAGAAGTTACCTGTGTGTATGGTGCCGCAATCTCCTCTGCTGCCACCATGGCTCCATCGAGGTCAAAGGAACCGACATCCTCTGTCATGTCCCAAATTTGTCATTGGGTCACAATGGCCTAATCACATTAGCCCTATTCATTAGAGTTTGTCAAATTGGTGCTAAAGGTCAAATAATTGCCAAGGAGGAAAATTACTAGTTTCCTAGGTTTGGGGTGGAAGCTTTGGGATTTGGAATAATGGGGATAATAAATGATGTTTGAACATTAGAAGGGAATAAATATTTAATAAAGGAGCTAAATAAATATATACAAGTGAAAATCAAAGTGGCATTTCATGATGAAGACACATGGAGGAAGTGGGACCCACATATGGCTAGATTTCCCCACTACATTTGGCATCATTCTCTCACCAATTCGAATTCAAGGTGAATGGTAACATACTTGGGGGAGTCCAAAAGGTATTATTCATTGCATGACTCATCCAAGGTCGAAATATAGAGGAAGAGTAACTCCCATGGAAGAGGAAGAGGCAATTTGGAGCTAGTGAGACACTTGGGCTAGATTCCCTAGCTCTATGACAACAATGATGAAGATGCTATGACACCTATGACACAAATCAGACCTGAAGGCTGACATATGACATATATGACATGTCAGGGCTAAAAATAGACTCCAAGAGGGCGCTCAAGGGTGTTAGGGCAGCTAAGATGCTTCCACATGTGATTTGGTGGAAGTGGGAGACTAGGAATTGTTGTACAAGTGGCATTCTTTGGAATCTCTTCCCAACTTGAGTTGGCATGAGTCTCTTGGAAGGAATTCGACCCATGGAGGACATTAGAAGTTTATAAATGTCAATAACAAATAAGGAAACCAGCTTTTGATCATTTGTAGAATTTGCAATTGCATTTGTGAAGAGGGAGAGCTAGTGGATGACTAGTTTCTTGCCTTAGCCAATTTCGAGGGTGAAAGATTCCCATCCAAGTTGGTAATTGGAAAGGCCATTCAGACCTTTCATTTGGAGCTTTAATGGAGTATTTATTTGCATGTGTAAGCTACAGGGCAGCTCATGGTTTCTTCTATTGCAGCTCACTCCTTCAACCATTTCCGGTTTTGATGGCATATTCTTGATCCTTGAGGGAGGGCGTTTTTGGTGAGCTATTGTACTCTTTGGGGAAGCTTTTAATGCCCCATTTCTTTTGTAATGTGAAGTAAATACTCTGTTCTTCATCTCCAAAAAGTTTCAGGTCGAAATTCCAAGTAGAAATGTATAAATCTCATTTTTAATGGAAGAACAATGCCATTTCCCCACTACCTTGTTGTGAACCAATGTGTTGATGATGATTTCGAATGAATGGATGATTCTCTGATGAATTTGTGATTAATGGACTGCCATGGATGTATTTTACAAGTTTCATGTACTGTACTTGAGCATTTGAAGTATTTTTACTTAGTTTAATTGCACTGGGAGAAGAAATAGTGCCATTTCCCCAAGGGTCGAATTGGTGATTTTTGCAGTTGAATGGGAGAGGGTTGGAACAGATATAATAATCAATTAATGGTTCACATGAGACCTTAATAACATACTTAATACATTTCCTACCTCTGTTCATAAATTTGAGTGGCTTTGGAGGCATTTGGGAAGCCATTTTCAATACTTACCCCAGGGGGATTTGAACCCCAAATTACTAGTAAAATTGCATACTTGGTCCAGAATCTTAAGAGAATTTGCAGAGGTATTTTGGTGGCCATATATCATCCCTGAACATAATATTCAAGTCTTAATATCATTCATACACCTTCCTTGAAGATTTGAATGCATTTGGAGTCAATTCGAGACATAGAGACCAATACTAGTCAAAGGCAAATTACTAGTAAAGTTACCTACATTGACCAGAATTGAAAGAGTATTTGCAGAAGTGTTTTAAAGGTACAAAGGCATCCCTAAAACACATATTTATGATCTAATATCATTCATATACCTTCTGAGAAGATTTGGGATCATTTGGGGCAAATTTGGGACCTAGAGATCGAAACTAGTCAAAGGTCGAACCAAGGAAAAAAGTGGAAAATTGCAATTTTAATAAAATTCCTAACAAGGGACATTACAGTGGTATCAGAGCATGATCTTGGCACCTGATGTGGTATAATATTCATGAGGACAATAATTCAGGTACCACCATTAGATATTGAAACCAAAAGTGCTTTTGTTGAAGAAAAAAAAAAGGTAAGAGAAGAAGAGCAAATTTTTTGAGGAAACTATGACTAGGGATGAAAAGGGAGCCTCATATGATGGTGAGGAGCATATAAAAATTATGAAAACAATATTTGAAGATATGACCAAGCAACTTAAGGAAGGATTCGAATTGTTTTCTATCGAACTTGTGGAAAAAATTATTGATTTTAAGGAAACCAAGGGGAAAAATGCATCAGCTTGCTTGAAGGAGCAAAAGGAAGAGACATCACAAGATCATGAAGAAGATTCTATTGAAAATATGGAAGATCATTTTGAGACACCTTCTAGCTTAGACATGAACCAAAGAGCATCTACTGATGGATGCTTAAACTATGAAGGAGTACCTACTGATGGGTGCTCACACCTCTATGTTGGTGACATAGAGATCACTTTTGAAAGTGTTGCTGCAAGCCCAAGTTCCATTAAGCATGATAATGAATACCTTGTAGCAGTTGAAGAAGAACCAAGATCAACTTCCCCATCACCACTTGAGCTTCATGAAGTTGGTCCAAGCAAAATTGAAGAAGATGAGAAGGTTCATTTGCAAGAGCCTCATTTTCTTGAAGGGTCCTTAAAGATGAATGAAAATAAGATCCAAGAGTCCCTCATAATTCTCCATGACACTCAAGCATTGGTGTCAAATTCTTGTTGGAGAGCTACATCATTGGAGGAAACATCTTTCCTTGAAGACATGGAGAAGATTCAAAGAGCAATGTGCCATATCAAAGGTAATTTCATGTCTTTGCTTTTTGATAGAAACCATTTGTTTGAGCTTAATGAATTGTTACATGATGCATATTTGAAGAATAATGAGGATATTCATAAGCTCACAATTCAAAATGAGCAACTTCTTGAAAAGTTGCAAGATACTTGTTTTTCCTCCTATGTTTCAGATTGTCAAATGGTAGATTGTTTGGAGGATTCTCATGACATGGTGGATCATGAGAAATGTGGGAATTTGAATGTGCTTAATGTGTTTGAAGATGAACTTGAAGAGATCCAAACACTTGATGTGGTGGAAGAGGAACTTGAATTGTCTCTTGATGAAGGTTATGCAATTTTTAAAGAAAAGCATGATTCCTCTACATTGGAACCAAACTATGACAAAGAGTTCATACTTTTGAAGGAGCTGCATGATACTACCCATATGGATCCTTCCCATGATGAAACTTCTGTACTTTTTGATCATTTGGGTGATTTGGTTCATTCTCCTACATCCTACAATTCCATGTTTTGCAACATTAGTCTCAATGAAGTATGGGTGAAAGGGTTCTTTTTGATGGTGCCACATGAGGAGTATGGAACTCCTAGATTTACTTTTTATGATGACATGGTTGGAGCACATTCTTCTTCACATTTGAAGCAACATTATTTGTCACTTTATGATGATGCAAATCTACATGGATGCACCTATGATATGCATTTGAGTCACTTGAAGACTCATGGTTTTTCTTACTCAACACTTGATTCATTTGATGTTGGACGAACTTCATCCAACACTTGGAAGAATAGATTTATGATTGGAGAACATTTTTGTTGCAAGACACATACTTTGTTATATCTTTATGACTCTCACATTCAGGGATGTATGGGTGAGACTTCTTTGAGTCATTTGAAGTCTCCTTGTTTTTTCTGCTCACTATTTGGTTCAGATTTTAGTGGAGATTCTTCATTCACTTCTTGGATGAAAGAATACATGGTTGAATATTTTGATGCATATCACATCCTTTTGGAGCAGCATTATAGGACATGGGATCCTCACCTATGTCATTGGAGCAGATTTGATTGGTCACTTGAAGCTTGTATGCACTTGGAAAATGGTGGTCTACTTGCTTGGAGGTATAAGCACTTTCATGACTCTTTGATGAAGCATCTCCTTGATGTACATTTTCATTATGTTGTTATGTACTTTGATGATATATATTTGGTACTCATGATGTTTGGAAGGATGCATACAAGAAAATGGGATCCAGGAATCCTCTTAACTAATGGTGTGGGTTGGAGAGCACTCTTAATTATTGGGGTGCAATACAAGCAATGGGACCCTGGAATAATTTTTATCTCATTGCTTTCAAATTTTTTTTTGGGAAACAAGCAGTATGGGAGATGGATTTCGCCACTTAATAAAGTTATTTTTATCAGATTAGTGCAGCAGCAAGCATGGTGGTTCCTCTCTAAAATCTTCATGGAAACTCAAAGACTCAAGGTTGGGAAATTCAATGGCAACTTCAAAGAATTATACAGAAAGCAGGTTCTTCAACACCCATGTTTAAAATTGCTTGAGGACAAGCAATATTGGGAAGGGAGGATTTTTCATGTCCCAAATTTGGCATTGGGTCACAATGGCCTAATCACATTAGCCCTATTCATTAGAGTTTGTCAAATTGGTGCTAAAGGTCAAATAATTGCCAAGGAGGAAAATTACTAGTTTCCTAGGTTTGGGGTGGAAGCTTTGGGATTTGGAATAATGGGGATAATAAATGATGTTTGAACATTAGAAGGGAATAAATATTTAATAAAGGAGCTAAATAAATATATACAAGTGAAAATCAAAGTGGCATTTCATGATGAAGACACATGGAGGAAGTGGGACCCACATATGGCTAGATTTCCCCACTACATTTGGCATCATTCTCTCACCAATTCGAATTCAAGGTGAATGGTAACATACTTGGGGGAGTCCAAAAGGTATTATTCATTGCATGACTCATCCAAGGTCGAAATATAGAGGAAGAGTAACTCCCATGGAAGAGGAAGAGGCAATTTGGAGCTAGTGAGACACTTGGGCTAGATTCCCTAGCTCTATGACAACAATGATGAAGATGCTATGACACCTATGACACAAATCAGACCTGAAGGCTGACATATGACATATATGACATGTCAGGGCTAAAAATAGACTCCAAGAGGGCGCTCAAGGGTGTTAGGGCAGCTAAGATGCTTCCACATGTGATTTGGTGGAAGTGGGAGACTAGGAATTGTTGTACAAGTGGCGTTCTTTGGAATCTCTTCCCAACTTGAGTTGGCATGAGTCTCTTGGAAGGAATTCGACCCATGGAGGACATTAGAAGTTTATAAATGTCAATAACAAATAAGGAAACCAGCTTTTGATCATTTGTAGAATTTGCAATTGCATTTGTGAAGAGGGAGAGCTAGTGGATGACTAGTTTCTTGCCTTAGCCAATTTCGAGGGTGAAAGATTCCCATCCAAGTTGGTAATTGGAAAGGCCATTCAGACCTTTCATTTGGAGCTTTAATGGAGTCTTTATTTGCATGTGTAAGCTACAGGGCAGCTCATGGTTTCTTCTATTGCAGCTCACTCCTTCAACCATTTCCGGTTTTGATGGCATATTCTTGATCCTTGAGGGAGGGCGTTTTTGGTGAGCTATTGTACTCTTTGGGGAAGCTTTTAATGCCCCATTTCTTTTGTAATGTGAAGTAAATACTCTTTTCTTCATCTCCAAAAAGTTTCAGGTCGAAATTCCAAGTAGAAATGTATAAATCTCATTTTTAATGGAAGAACAATGCCATTTCCCCACTACCTTGTTGTGAACCAATGTGTTGATGATGATTTCGAATGAATGGATGATTCTCTGATGAATTTGTGATTAATGGACTTCCATGGATGTATTTTACAAGTTTCATGTACTGTACTTGAGCATTTGAAGTATTTTTACTTAGTTTAATTGCACTGGGAGAAGAAATAGTGCCATTTCCCCAAGGGTCGAATTGGTGATTTTTGCAGTTGAATGGGAGAGGGTTGGAACAGATATAATAATCAATTAATGGTTCACATGAGACCTTAATAACATACTTAATACATTTCCTACCTCTGTTCATAAATTTGAGTGGCTTTGGAGGCATTTGGGAAGCCATTTTCAATACTTACCCCAGGGGGATTTGAACCCCAAATTACTAGTAAAATTGCATACTTGGTCCAGAATCTTAAGAGAGTTTGCAGAGGTATTTTGGTGGCCATATATCATCCCTGAACATAATATTCAAGTCTTAATATCATTCATACACCTTCCTTGAAGATTTGAATGCATTTGGAGTCAATTCGAGACATAGAGACCAATACTAGTCAAAGGCAAATTACTAGTAAAGTTACCTACATTGACCAGAATTGAAAGAGTATTTGCAGAAGTGTTTTAAAGGTACAAAGGCATCCCTAAAACACATATTTATGATCTAATATCATTCATATACCTTCTCAGAAGATTTGGGATCATTTGGGGCAAATTTGGGACCTAGAGATCGAAACTAGTCAAAGGTCGAACCAAGGAAAAAAGTGGAAAATTGCAATTTTAATAAAATTCCTAACAAGGGACATTACAGCCTCCCACCTGGGGGATGGAGACCCAACCCCGAATAACTGTACATTAAAATAAATAAACTCAACAATGTGTAATTCAAAGTTAAATATATTAAACAATACGATATCAAATAAAATACAACAAATACTTGAACATTAAATAAAACAATAGAAAACCTGATCCATGAAGCTCCCTGTGGCATGCTGCTACGTATCACCATGGAAAGAATGACCACAGTGAGAACAACGATGTGCCATTGTTCTAGCAGAACTAGAAGGCCCCGCCTGGGTTCCACCTGTACCCGGTATGTCCTGGCCACCACCCATAGACTGTGCAGCTATCTATGTCTCATCAATGTCCTCCCGGCTCTGGGAAGACATGGCCACAAATTTGGTATCTCTAAGCAAGTCATGTGTGGCACATCTAACGGAGTCATGAATCTCATCTAGGCCGCTACCAAACCCGGGTGGCTGAGGAGGGGGGTTTGGCTCTCTCCTGGGTGCAGGAGGTCCTCTAAGTGGGTTGCAGTGCGCCTGAGGTCAATCTTGGGAATAGCCAAGACCGACACCCTGAAACTCAGTGATGTCAAAAGAGTTGGCATGGTACCCTAGCTCAAACTCAGCCCACAATTTCTAAAGGAAATACTGTGGGACCTCCAAATTGTTGCACGGGGACCTATCAAACACCATGAACCACCTCTTTCTCTAGTTATCTCTCCATGGATGGTAAATGCACCAGTCGATGCAAACCCGAGCCCTCGTCACAGCTAGAGGTTGTCCCTTCAAGGAAACTATGAACTTGCTATACAAATGGGCTTTGGTGATGTTGAGGTCTTTTATCTGCTCTTTGGACTACCCAGTGGAGTAGTGTTCCCTCATTCGAGCCCTGTATTGGATCAAGTTTTGTTATCTCACTGTGTCCAATATTGATTGATTCAATAATGTTTTGAAGTGATGAAGCCAAGGAAACCCGAGAGGGTTTCTTGGTAATGTTTAATTCATTATTTAGTGCCCTCAATTGATTTAAGTCTTGGTGTAATTGATCTTCGGGGTTTTCATTCAGTTCATTGTGGGTTCCCATATTTTCTTCTGGAAGTCAGGTTTCATTGGTTTCATTAGATGGTTCAGGTGTGTCTGACATCTTGTTAGGTGTAGATGTCCTGCAATTAAATTTCCTTGGTTTTTTAATGGATTGTAAATTTTTTTTAAAATTTAAATTTAAATGGAAAACAAAAATAAACACAAATTTGTGCTTTGAGGAGCACCTACCTGGAGAAATGGATGGCACCGTGGTGTAGGGGCGATTTCTTGGTGTTCAGGAGGATTTGGTTGCTCGAAGACGTGTTCATGGGGTTGCACAGTGCACAGTGGGCTCACGGGTCTGTCGAAAATGACAAACCCGTGAGCTCTATTTTTTTTATAAAAAAATAGAGGCGCACACGCGCCATTTTGTGCGTACGCGTCAAAGGCACATGCACACCCCTTTTGTCCACGTGGGTTGAACCACGTGGACGTTTGGCATTGCCGAAGCAACGATGTGTGCGCACATTTGGATGCGTGTGCGCGTCGCTTTGTTTTTTTCGCTCGCGCGCTGCTGTTGCGGTCTTTTTGGGTACCAGCTTCGTGTGGGTACCCATTTAATTAATTAATATAAAATCTATTATTATTTTAATCTATATTTTCTATTATTTAGTAAGGGCTTTCTTCCATGGTCATCCAACCTAATTTAAATAGACTCACCATTCTCTACTTCTATATTTAAAAATATCTTTATCTACCTTAACTATACAATGTTTAGGATCATCTAACCTTCTAACTCCTCAAAACTATGGTAAACATAATTATTTTACTTAATAATACACAACTTCATATTTTAAATCTATTTAATTAATTACAATTTTTTTTAGTTAAAAATGAGTTAAGTGGCTAAGAAACCATAAACTAAGGGCATCTAATCCATCAAAATGACCTACCCTTAACATGACTGACCTACCCTTAACATGACTGGATATGTTTTAATATCTCCTCCCAACTAAGTCAATGTAGAGACATTAAACTAGGGCCACCTACCAAAAACAACCCACACCTTAAAGGGATAACCTAACTAAAATTAACATTAATATAAAATTTATTTTTATTATAATAATATTTAATTTTTATTATTCAATTTTGAAACAAAATCACCCAACTTATCACCGAACTAACCTAAACATATGACCTCTATATATAAAAATATCTCTCTCTAGCCTAAGTGTACAATGCTTGAATTCTTCTGATACGTTTGCTGAGAGCTAGTTGATACCCACCGTTACACAGAGATAGAGAATTGAAGTAATTGACCTTCTTTGTTCAAGCGAAGTCCATCTTCTTCTCTGATGGAAATGACAATGGAGATGAGAAATCCGACCGTGGAGGAATGCAGTGACAATGTTAGATTGGTGAGCTCGGACGGCAAAATATTCCAAGTGGAGAAGGCCGTGGCATTGCAGTCGGTGGTGATAAAGGATTGGATGGAGCTTTCGGGCACTAAGAATCCTTTTCCTCTGACTCTCGTGTCCAGTGAGATTCTAGAAACGGTTATCGAATATTGTAGATATCATGTCGATCACCCTCCTGCTTCCATGGAGACCGCAGACGATGTCCACAAATGGGATGACCAGTTCGCCAAAACCCATCGTGCAACTTTCCCGCAAATTGCAGCGGCTGCCCATTTTGTGGATATCCCGAGTCTTCTAGACCTGTTCTATCGAACTGTTGTTGACATACTTACAGCCTGCGAAACCCCTGAACAGATCCGGCAGATGCTTCACATCAAAAATGATTTTACCGCGGAAGAAGAGAAAGAGATTGCGCGTTCGAATCAGTAGGGTTTTTGAATGAAGTTATTAGGACGATGGACGATCAACGATTAGGTTAGGGTTTTTGTTGCTCATATTTGCTTCAATTTTGTGCACTTGGAATTGGCAAAGGTATTCTGGCTCTGCTGAAAGTTGTTGTTCCAGTGGAGATGAGATAATCTTGAAATGTTGAAGAATGCTAGTTTTGAAAAGTTGGTTCTATTTGAATTTGAATTGTTTTGAAATGTGAGTTATGTTTGAATTTGAGTTGTTCCAGTGGAGATGAGATAGTCTTGAAATGTTGAAGAATGTCAGTTTTGAAATGTTGGTTATATTTGAATTTGAATTGTTCTGAAACTTAGTTACATTTGAATTTGAGTTGTTGCTCATATTTGCTTCAATTTTGTGCACTTGGAATTGGTAAAGGTATTTTGGCCGTGTTGACTAATATCTTTACATGTATAACTGGAAAGAATGGAATGCTGAAAGTTGTTGTTCCAGTGGAGATGAGAGAATGCTGATTATATTTGAATTAGAGTTGTTCGAGTGGAGATGAGATAGTCTTGAACTGTTAAGAATGCTAGTTTTGAAATGTTGGTTCTATTTGAATTTGAATTGTTTTGAAATGTTAGTTATATTTGAATTTGAGTTGTTCCAGTGGAGATGAGATAGTCTTGAAATGTTGAAGAATGTCAGCTTTGAAATGTTGGTTATATTTTAATTTGAATTGTTCTGAAATGTTATATTTGAATTTGAGTTGTTCAAGTGGAGATGAGATAGCCTTGAAATGTTGGTTATATTTGAATTTGAATTGTTCTGAAATGTTAGTTATATTTGAATTTGAGTTGTTCCAGTGTCAAGATGAGATAGTTTTGAAATGCTGGTTATATTTGAATTTGAATTGTTCTGTCTTGAAATGTTGAAGAATGCTAGTCTTGAAATGTTGAAGAATGCTAGTCTTGAAATGTTGGTTATATTTGAATTTGAATTGTTCTTGAATGTTAGTTATATTTGAATTTGAGTTGTTCAAGTGAAGATGACATAGTCTTGAAATGTTGAAGAATGCTAGTTTTGAAATGTTGGTTATATTTGAATTTGAATTGTGCTTGAATGTTAGTTATTTTTGAATTTGAGTTGTTCAAGTGAAGATGACATAGTCTTGAAATGTTGAAGAATGTTAGTTTTGAAATGTTGGTTATATTTGAATTTGAATTGTTCTGAAATGTTAGTTATATTTGAATTTGGGTTTTTCTGGAGATGAGATAGTCTTGAAATGTTGAAGAATGCTAGTTTTGAAATGTTGGTTATATTTGAATTTGAATTGTTATGAAATGTTAGTTATATTTGAATTTGGGTTTTTCTGGAGATGAGATAGTCTTGAAATGTTGAAGAATGCTAGTTTTGAAATGTTGGTTATATTTGAATTTGAATTATTCTGAAATGTTAGTTATATTTGAATTTGAGTTGTTCAAGTGGAGATGAGATAGCCTTGAAATGCTCGTTATATTTGAATTTGAATTGTTCTGAAATGTTAGTTATATTTGAATTTGAGTTGTTCGAGTGGAGATGAGATAGTCTTGAAATGTTGAAAAATGCTAGTGTTGAAATGTTGGTTATATTTGAATTTGAATTGTTCTTGAATGTTAGTTATATTTGAATTTGAGTTGTTCAATTGAAGATGAGATACTCTTGAAATGTTGAAGAATGCTTGTTTTGAAATGTTGGTTATATTTGAATTTGAGTTGTTCAAGTGGAAATGAAATATTCTTGAAATGTTGATTATATTTGAATTTGAATTGTCTGAAATGTTAGTTATATTTGAATTTGAGTTGTTCTAGTGGATATGAGATAATCTTTAAATGTTGGTTAATTTGAATTTGAATTGTTGTGAAATGTTTATTATATTTGAATTTGAGTTGTTCAAGTGGAGATGAGATAGTCTTGAAATAATGCTAGTTTTGAAATATTGGTTATATTTAAATTTGAATTACAATAATGAAATAAACTTAAATAGTTAGTTATATTTGAATATGAGAATTCTGATTAGCAAAATTATGTCACTTTTCTTTTGTTTTTTAAACCCTACCCTAATTTTGCTGGTTCCCTTTGTTCTCTTTTGTTTCAATGGCATAGCATGTTAGTGAATATGTTTTCCTGTTCATCTTACAAAGGGTTTGAAATTAGACGATAGTACAAAGGGTTTGAAACTAAACAATTTGTTAGAAAGGGAAGGAAAATTGCATTATGCATTTATGCACTCCGTTGATAGGGATAGCAGGTAGTCCAGTGCCCCTTCAATTTGTTGTGCTGGCGCTGCTCTATTGCGCTTATTTGTCAATAGATTCAATGCATGTGATTTGCAGATGTTTGTAAGCCTCTAGAACAAGGGTAGGAGGGGTCATGTGTAAAGGCATACCCAAGTTAGCTATGGAGGGCCTTACATTCCAGGTTGGGTCACTTTTATGAGATAAGCCTGTCATTTTAGTTGGTGTTCATGTTTACTTCAATTTTGTGCGCTTGGAATCGGCAAAGGTGTTTTGGCTGTTTTACTTTTTACCATTAAATTTATAATTGGAAAGAATGGAATGTTAAAAGTTGTTCGAGTGAAGATGAGAGAATGCTAGTATTGAAATGTTGGTTATATTTGAATTTGAGAACTTATATCACTGGTTGCTTTGTTTTTAACATAACCTCACTGAGTTGGTTGGTGCATATGTTTTCTTTTTCATCGTGCAAAGGGATATAGCATTATGCATTATGCACTCAGTTGATAGAGAGAGAAGGTCGAGTGACTCTCGACTTTGTTGTGCTGGGGTTCAACGCATCTGATTTGCATGTCTGTAAGGTTCTAGAACATGTATAGGATTCACAAACTAACTTATTTGTGCACTCAGAAAGTGGAGCAAAATTCGGCTGTGATTTCCTAGTGGAGCAAAATTCCGGCTGTGATTATCACATTAAAAACTAGGGAAAGTCTTGTAAAAAGAAAATTATCCGTAGAAAGAAAAACTAGGAAGCATACTAGGGAGTAAATAAAAAAAAAAAAAAAAAAAAAAAAAAAAATTCAATCCGTTTAACAGTAAAACATTTCAGATGAATACTCGGTTTCCTAGTCTTCTTGTTTCGTTTTAGACTCATGATATGGTGAATATATGTAGCTAGGTGGAACAGAACCACTAAACTTTTAGATGGGTCATCATTTATCAACTTTAAAGACTTATTTAACATGTGATATTTTCCCATGAGAAAGATGTTGGTGTAGTAAGTACTCTGTGTTATTTTAAGGATTCGAGTTTTTAAATCATTTCTTTCAGCATTGGTTAAGAATGTAGCATGAATTTAAAATTAGAACTCTAGCTTTTAAACTTTATAAAATAAAAAAACGGATCTTAGATAAACCTGAAAAAAATATGTTAAAATAAAACATTGAAGGAATGGATAGGTGATGTATGACGCTATTTTAGAAATGAATGGATAGGTGATGTATGACGCCATTTTAGAAATGATAGGGATACTCGTGCATTTTTAAGAGTCTTACTATGTGTTTGTCATGACTTTGGTATCTATTTAAGAGCATTATAAATGGTCCATAATTTTTTTTCCAACTAGTTAATTTTTTTCAACTTCTTTTAAGGATATTTTTGTGAATGAGCATGGTCACAAATATATCATACAAAGGGTAAAAAAGGATTCGATGATCAAAATTGGTGAACAGTTTATAATGAATCATACACATTGCTAAATGGTCAAATGTATTAAATGATGCAATCCAATAAATTATGATAACTAATTTGTTGAAATCTAGTATCAACGTGATCACCAACATAGAATCTAGTTGTCTAAATCGATTTAGTCAACTTGAAGTTGCAAGAGATTTTCTTTGTGAACCAATGAATTATTATTCACGTGGCATAATTGATCACATGTTGATCTATAAGATAAGTTAGTAACATGTGAATCGAGTTTCAATCATCTTGATCAATAGTGAAGCAAAGATTAACTAGCAATTGCTTCAGAAGGTGCTATGGTACATCGAAAAGAAAAAGAAAAAAAAAAGAGTAGAGTAGATGTGATGAAGTGAAAAAGAGGAATAAAATAAATGTAATGAAGTCCTTCCTCCTCATCATAAAAATGTCCCTTTTCATTTGGTAAAGCATTATAGGAAAAGAAAAAGAAAAAGAAAAAGATAAAATTAAAATGAGATTGGAAATTTCTTAGAAATGTATAAACATTAAAAATTTTATAAAGTAATGTTAATGATAAAGTGAGCTAACTTCTTGTATATGGTACAAGTTAATCTTAAAGTATTTTAAAATATCAATGTCAAGGTATATCACAAGTTAGTTCAATGGAAATCATTAGAAACCAATTAATTTGAATTATATAAAAAGCTATGTATATGTATGTATTCAATGTTAATCTTGAAATTAACATATTGAGGAACCAAATTTGAACCCAATAAATATTTGTATTTGTTTTTTGTTTGAAACCATATATATTAAATATTTGTAATAAATGACTTGATTATAATACAAGTTGTGATAGGAAGGTATAGGCGGAAATGGAGGAGACCATCAATATGCATCCGCATAGTAAAATAATACAACATTGAATTCTAAAACAATTTTTAACACAAGTGGAGAACGAAAACATTAGTTACAATAAATTTTATGAACAAAACTTCCAATATTAAAAATAAAAAATATCCATCTACTTTGGAGAAGACTATAAATTCCATGCATGATTTCTTAATAAAAGTAGAAGAAAATATGTGATCGGACACATGGTAGTGTAATAGGGAAGATAAATTTAATATATAATGATGAGCATCTCAATTTGGAATTGCATCTTATATGTAAAAGCTTCTTTCTAAATAGACTCGAATCCTTCTTAACAACAAAATATAGATATTGCAAGGTTGAAATGTTTTTTTAAAGTTAAAGCCATACATTTATCCTCTTCACAATGGAATTTTATTTATGGAAAGTAAACTATTGTATTAAAGTGACAGGAACAAGCCACAAAGCAACATATCGTTTTCTAATGAGCAGTCAATGAAAGAAACAAGATCAATATAATATGATATTCCCTAGAGTTGATATATCTTGCATGTGCTATCGCTTATGACCATGAACGGTCAAACACTCATAACAAGGGAGGGATTGCATAAGTCATGTGTCTCCAATTCCATATTTGGTAACAACTACCTCAAACCAAACTTTTCCATGTTAATTTAGAATTATGGTTAGTAGCTCTTGAGTTGTGACATGGCTAGATGACCTAAAAATAGTAATAAAATTTGATAAGGGTTGATGCACAATCATGGACTCCTTTAAAGACACTTTATATGCCACATAATACTGAAAAGACATGGAACCTCTAACTTTAGGTGACAGTTAGGGGTACTTCCCTAATGGATTTGAAGATGAAGTAAAAAGATAAAAGATAGGTAATTGAATCAGCTTTCATAATATATAACATTTATCTATAAAAATTTTGTGTAAATGATTATAGAATTAGTTTACGTTAAATTGGGTTTTCAAATTTTCAGCACATCATAACATATATGTTTGTGCACGTGCAACACTTATTGAGGTAAATTATGTCAATTTTGGATAAAATATTGCAGACATATAAAGGACATATGGGCCTAGTGCAACACTATTTATTCAAAAAAATTCATGAATTATTTATTATTATTATTAATTATCGATGTCAAAAAACCTTGAAATGAAAACTTTATGTGCAGGTGCAACACTTTAGGGGAAAAATTTAATGAAATCCTAGATTTCTATATATAAGATTGTAGAGCTCACTCTCCTCTACTGCACCATATAGTTTTCTTGGGAAATGGTGAAGGCAATCAAAAGTTATATAAAAAACAATCGATGTATCTATTTTCGAAAAGTGATGTGTGTCATTTAGAAAAATAATAATAAATAAATAAAACATACATTTTTAGGAAAAAATTACATATTCAAAATCATTAGATCATACTCTACAATATTCTATATTTTCATAAAAAAATATTGTGTTTGTCATAGCAAAACACGCCATTGAAATTGATCATATTGATAGAGTTCTAAAATACAGGCAATAGCCTTGGTTTATTTGTCCTCGCCAATAGGTTTGGTAGTCCGAAGCTATTTCCGAACATCATGCCAAGCCTTGTTCCCACCGAGTTTTTAAATTTAAAAAAAATGCATATGCATTTTATCCTTGTTCATATCGCATATGCGTTATAACGCATATGCATTTTATCTTTAGTATCTTGGTACGAGAGTAAAAAAGAGTTTACGAAGTTATTGGATAGGCTTTGGGAGAAACCCCATCTAAAAGAAAAAGATCATGGTAATTATTGGCCCCTCCAAAGCGGTTTAGTGTAAGTGTGGCAAAAGGACTACGCTTAGCCTAAACTTTGTGAATGGTTGTGGATAATGAGATCAGATTATTGGAGGTTCAAGGGCTAGTCCAAAGGAGGTATTAGGATGATGAGGTTACCAAGTTATGATGCCTTTCTTGTTGCCTCCTCATGATCAACCTCAATGGGCGGAACAGGGTAAACAACAACTGTAGGCTCTGTATATGGATATGTCAATTTTTAAAAAAAATTACATATACATTAGTCTTGGAACACCATACACTTTCTCCCTCTATAACCAACCTCCCCTCCTTTGTCTATATAACACATCCACATGCCCTCTCTCCATCCCTCTTTATATAACCATCAGTATTTCTCTCCTTCACCACCCCTCTACCTCTATAACCATCCCTTAGCCCTCTCTCTCTCTCCCCCTTCCCTCTCTCTCCCTTCCCTCTCTCTCCCATCTCGCTTCTCCCCTCCCTCCCTCTCCTTCTACCTCCATGTGTTCCATCCTCTCACTCACTCCATACCTCACTTTCTCCCCTACCTCCTCTCACCACCCCCTTCTCTCTCCCCCAATAATTCCTTCTCTCTCTTCCTCTCTCCCCGTCTCTATCTAAATCCCCCTCTTTCCTTATCTGGCCACTCCCCCTCAAACAAACTTACACACCTCTTGGTCTTGAAAAACCACACCCCCTCTCTCTCGATAACCAACCTTGCCACCTTTTTCTCTCTCACACACATCCACACACCCTCTCTCCATCACTATCTCTCTGCATCTATAACCGTCCCTCAACCCTCTCTCTCTACCATTTTCCTCCTTCTCTTTCTCTCTCTCCCTCTCTGCCTAAATCCCCCCTCCTTCATAATCTCACCACTCACCCCTCAAACAAACTTACACACCTCTTGGTCTTGGAACACCACACCCCCTTTCCCTCTATAACCAATCTTCCCCCTTTCTCTCTCTCACACACATCTACACACCCTCTAAAACAATTCCTTTGTTTCCCCTCCCTCCTGCCAAAACCCTTTCTCTCTTCCCCCATCCCTTTCTCCCTATACTTCTACCTCCATGTGTTCCATCCTATCACTCACTCCATCCCTCACTTTCTCCCCCTACCTCCTCTCTCCACCTTCAAGAATTCATCCCTCCTTCATCTATCCATCTTTCTCTCCATTTCTTAATATCCATCTCTCTCTCTCTCTCTCTCTCTCTCACACACACACACACACACAATCCCTCATTGGTATCCCTTGGTGTAACCATCCTTGACCATACTTTATCCCCCTAAATCCCTACTCTCCCATTGTTATTATCCCACTCTCTCACCCTCTAACCATCCCTCCATCCATCATTCTCTCTCTCTCTCTGACTCTCCCCCTCTCACTCTTTAACCACCCCCCCATTTGTCTCTCTCACCCACTCACTCTATACCTCTCTCTATACCACCACTCCATCCACCCCTCTTCTCCCTCTCACTCTTTAACGACCCCCCCCATTTGTCCCTCCATCCATTATGCTATATATTTCCTCCATCCATTATCCTATATATTTCTTGCACCCAATCATCCCTCCCTCTTATATATCTCCCTCTTCCATCCCCCTATATCTCTCCCCCCCCCCCCCCCCCCCCTCCCACTTATATTTATTCCCCTCCCACCAATCCCTTCCCTTTATATTTATCCGCCCTTCAGTCCCCCTCATATCTCTCCCCTACCCCTTATATTTCTCCTCCCTTCATCCCCCCCATATCTCTCCCCTACCCATCCCTCCCTCCCATGATTCCCTCTACACCTTCCTCTCCCTCTTTTCACTCCCCCCCTCTTTTAGCTTAATCAATGTAATGTTGGGCCATGAGCCACCCCATATACCATCTGGATGGAATCTTGGGAGTCTAAATGGTATTATAAGGGGATAAGGGTGCCATTATAGGGTTTTGGATGTGAGGGATGGGTCTTTGGACATTAACCATAGTCATGGAAGAAAACACAACGAATATCTAAATCAACACACATGCCTTATAGATGGAATATTTGTCCTTTAGTGGGATATGGGTGTCATTATGAGTTCTTATGCACTAAGGATGGGTCTCAGGGTCTTAACCATGGTAATGGGACAAAAGTGTAACAGAAACAAGTCTTAAACCACTACACATGCCCTTTAAAGGGGATATTTAGCCTTAATATGGGATATATGTGCCATTAGACTATTTTATGCATTGAAGATTGTTCTCAAGGCGTTGACCATGGTCATATAGGAACCATTATGAATATTTCTAGACAAGAGATAGTTCTGAAAACACTTTCATGGTCCAAGGATAAATCCAATCTTCTAGGGATTAAATGATGTTTTTATGGTTCATGGACAAATCACAAGGTCCGAGAGTACAACAAGCCCTATAAATGGAGTCTAAATGGGATAAGGGTGTTATTATAAGGTTTGGGACTTTGATCATGGTCACGGAAGAAAAGGTAGGGTCTTAGGACCTAAATGAAGCTTGTATGGCTCATGAGCTATAAATGAGTCCTTTAATCACCACACATGCCTTCTAGATGGGATATTTGGCCTCTAGGTTGGGCATGGGTTCCATTATGAGGTTATGTGCATTGAGGATAGGTCTTGAGGTCTTAACCATGGGTATGGGTTCCATTATAAGGTTATGAAGTTTCAATATGTGATATGCACTAAATCGCATGTGCAACATATCGCATATGTGATTTACGGATCACGTTATACAAACTGACCATTAGGTAAAAAGCATAGTATGCATATCGCATATGCGTTAAAATGGACATGCGTTATATTGCATATGCGATATGTGTTTTATAAAAAATCTTGGGTTGCGTGCTGTGGGCCAGTTTTATTGTAGCAAAAGACAGAATTCTTCTGAACCCGCGCATAGTGTACTGTTCAACCTGCCATTTAATCATTTATTACACAAATCCATAGGTTTTGTACAAGTTTGGGTGGATTTCAATGGGGAATGTATGTAATAGAGGTCGAAAGTCAACAAGGAAAGTGCTTACACCTGAAGAAGCTAAAAATAAAAAAGAAAAGAAGAGGGAAGATTCAAGAAATCATCGGCATTCATTGGATGAGTAAATAATTCCCATTCCCGCTCAACAAATACCTAACATAGAGGCCGAGGAAGATATTGCAACGTTAATGGAAACTGGTTATAGCCGAGATGGTAATCTTGGTCCATTATTAAGCGGACAATCTTGTGAAGAGCTCAATCATTATGTTCCTAATGATGAAAATGTGACTCCGCAACAACAATGCCAGGTGGTTCAATCTCCTAATTGAAGTTGTCATCCTGTAGTGGAAGTAAACGTCACTCCAGCATTTCAAATGGCAAGAAATCTCGGATCAAAACGAAAGAGAACTCCTAAACGCATACAAGTGGATGAGAGTGAATTGACTTCCATGGAAGTTAAGGTGGCTAAACGCACTATCCTTCATCATTGTTCTCAAGTAATGAAACAATATTTTGATAAAAAACCTGAAGTCAGTAAATGCCAATTGTTTTTAGCTTTGATTCAATCTAGAAATATGGAAATTCTTAGAAGAAAGTTAGGCATAAGACTGTTGAAGAATATCGAATCAAGTAATCACATTGTTAAATCTCTTGTTGCTGCATTCACATTGATTGGTAAAAAAACTTTTTCACAAGACTGTAATGTGGCTCACTGCGTATTGGCTGAATCAATTGTATGTAGATCCACAAGACAACATCATTTACATAAATGCACATCACAAATTGTGCCTTTAAATCCAAAGACACTCAAAAAATATTCAGTAAGAAGAGACAGCCTTGATGTAGAGGGACAAATGGAAAAACTATGGGCATTTAGTAGTAGGTTGCCCCACAAAGACATGAAGTTAGTCGAAGTAGTGAAGGGACTAGTGCACACTTTTTGGCACGATAACACTAGGCCTTCTTCTAACACAAAGGATGTGTTAAAACGTTGTAGGGGTTCTATGAACAATGAACCTCATGTTAAACATTATCTTGACATGACACAAACTCAATTATTCGAGATGTTTAAAGTTGCCCACGTAGAGCTAAGGCTCGGGCAAAGATCTTTTGAAAAATGCAAGCCTTGGTATGTTAGAATCAATACCATCTGGAACACTTGTTGTTGTAGATACCACATATATTTTGATCTATATTATCATACATTTGCACATATATGTCATTTTTTGCATCCTAACCATGTGCAGGAATGCTCAAGTACAGTACCACCAATGTCATCTAGAGATTTCATCCATAGCATAATGTGTCTGAGGCAACATGGGCAGACACATTACTTAAAACAATGTGTAGAGGGTTCTTGCAACAATTGTGGTGGGATATCATTATGGTCTGATTGCATACATGAGAGTGAAGATCAAGCATTCAGGAATGCAATTGTCGAGAAGCAGAACTATCAGTACGAGACATATCAGCTACATGATGGGAAAGAAAGCAAGAAGATTAAATTGGTGACTTCAAAGGTGACAATCTACACGAATAATAGTCATTTAACTGAGTGTACATTGTTTATGTTGTTTTATAACATTGTTAAATATTGACATATTAATATTCATGTAAGTATTTTTATGTTGTTTTATAACACTGTTTATTTTTTTCACCAGGTGCAAGTATGTGATTTTATTTCAGAGTTTTGTGGAAAGATCCAATAGTACATTAAGCATGTCGATATGGCACGGTGGCAAGATGAGAAATTTAGAATATGTTGGGACACCTTCCCTCTTGGAACAGTACTATCATTGGTTGACTTTGCGGAAAATTACACCCTACAACCACAAAATGAAGTACAAAGTCAATACTATCACTCAGAACAGGTGAGCATAATGGTCCATATCACTTATCAACATGGGCCAAATAGCAATGAAGAGAAACATGTGATATTGAAAGAAAGTCACTTTTACACAAGTGACGACCAGACCCATGACATCCATTACATGCAACATTGCTTTAAATTGTTCTATGATCATGTGATAGCTATGGATATACCATTTTATCGTCATTTTATTTGGTTAGATGGTTGTGTTGGACAGTTAAAGAATGCATGTGTATTTTAATGGTTGTGTTTGTTGCACATAAAATACAAGGTGCTACTTATATGGAACTACTTTGAAACAAGTCATGGAAAAGGAGAGCATGATGGTGCTAGTGCATGCATAAAAGCTGCCCTTCGAAGGGAAGAGATGAATTTTACAGGTGCTCGCCTTCAAGATGTTGCATCTATAGTGAAATGGTGTGCATATGTGATGGGAGAACAAGCAACAAGGAAACACCTAGTGCGAAGAATATTCTGGGAGGTGACAAATGTGGATCGATCCCAAACACATCGGGTGAACACAGTGCATGGAACTCGACAGTTTCATTCAATTAGAATCTCAGACAACTCAACCCTACAAATTTGGACAAGATCGAAGGCTTTCTTTTGCAATTCCTGTAGCATCAATGAATGGGATGATTGTGAGTATACAAATACAGTTGATACATGGGATCGAGTGACACTTGGAACCAATTTCAAGGGGGTTAATGAAATAGACCATTTGGAAGATGATCAGACATATATTTCTACAGACTTTGATCACATATCGGATGCAGGTACAAAAAAGTAAATTAGTAGTACCTAAATCACTACAAGCCTTTACATTGAAAGAACTTTTATTTATGTTACATGCAAGACCTTTTTTAATAAATGTATTTTTAACCTTTTCCGATTTCCTTTCACGGGTCATATATATATGCAGTGGTTGCCCCAAAACATAATGAATGGGGTTCTGACTATTGGTTGGCATGTTGCTTAGAGGGGAAACAAACTATTCTCGAACCTGGTATAGATGATGAAAATATTGAATTCCCAATTGGCTCGATGGTTATAAAAGGGGAGTACTTGACACTAGCAGCACAATAGAAAAGGAGGGGTGGGTATGTATATCAAGATTATAGACCAGGAGCTATTGTATACCACTTCACCAACCTAGTAGTTGGTATAAACATCAAGCAACGTACACTTTTGAACAAAAATAGCTCACATGTACGATACTTGCTACCACATTTAGAGCATGAGAGATTGATGGACACCATCGGCAGCAGAGATGATCCAGATGGCCTACTCGCGTGAGTGCATTTTCAGGTGTTACTAGATTGTCCACTGTGGATAGATTTTCAGGTGCGTTATTTAATCTTTAAAGTGCGTGCTGAAGCACAATTTCAATTATTTAGCCTTTAGTTTATTCCCAATGTACTAACCTATGATTGTGGGATACCATTCACAGACATAAGAATATTCAGAGGATACTGGACACTATAAACACGATCCTACAACCTCAGGTGAGTTATCTATAAATAATGTCTGCACATTTTCATTGGGTTATCTTTATTTTCTTATGAGATTACTAATGTTTAGCCTTTCATGTTCCTAGGATACAAACACGATCTATGGTACATTGGAGGCACCAAGAACAACCTGGTGTCTTTAGACACCAACAAATAGAAATCGGAAAATAGCATGCTCTCAAGTTGTTGCAATTTACTTTTTTTGATGTTTTTTATATTAATGTACATTTAATTACATTGTTGGGTCAACTCTTGCAACTCTTGTGATGGTGGATCAACTTTGCAAAACCCTCGATCGTGCCGATGTTGGTAGTGTTCTGATATCGGCATTGCCCATACACACTTGCAAGAGACAATGACATTCAATCTTGTTGCTCCGTTTTCTTTTTCGCTCCCAAGCCGAGAGTCACCAAGTGTCCTTGAACGACATTTTCATGCAACTTTCAACTCGACATAACTCGGAAACCAGAGGTCGGATCAACGAACCGTTGACTTTGTTGGTATCCTAGAATGCAATTACCTCTAGGGGGCCCTCTCCACTGTGTTTTCATGGCCCAATGACTTCATTGTGCATTGATTTCATAAACTAGGATTTTACTCAGTTTCCTTCAATGCAACTCTCGCATTGGTGGGTCAACTCTGCAAAACCCTCGACCTTGCCAGTGTTGGTCATGTTCCCATATCGACATTTCCCATACAAACTTGCAGGAGCCAACGACATGCAATCTTGCTGCTCTGTTTGCTTTTTCTCTCTTGGACTAAGAGTCACCAACTATCCCTAAACGACATTTTCATGCGACTTTCAACTCGACATAACTCGGCAACCGGAGGTCGGATCGACGAACCGTCAACTCCCTTGGTCTCCTAGGCATGCGATGAAAATCCTACAACACTTTCTTAACTTCTTTCGATGAGGGATTAGGATAAGTAGAAAGGGTTTAGACAAAGGCTAATAGCCTAGGGTAAGGGGGAAATAAATTGATTTGGGGAGTTTTATAGTTTTACTCTTTTGGGGGTATTTTTTGGAATAAGATCTAGGGTTTTACCATAGGGAAATTTTGAAAATAAGAGTAGTAGTTGAAATTTTGAAAGCTAGGGTTCACAAATTTAGACATAGAACTACAAACTAGGGTTTATGAACTCATTAGGTTTATATCATTATATTTGTTAGTCTCACTCAACTAGAAAGTAGTAGACCATATACCTAGAAGATATGTATCTGCACTACAACAAAGCTAGGGTTTCATGAACTACAAACCACAAACCTAAAAAACTATGGTTCACACATTTTAGACATAGAACTAAAAACCAAGGTTTATGAACTCATTAGGTTTCTAGATAATAAGATTTGTTAGTGTCACTCAACTAGAGATTGGTAGCTATGTTGGCATCCCTTATATGTAGTTACACTTAGACAATGTGAACAAGCAGGGCCATTCTTTCCCATCTCAGATTGCTAGACGACCAATGGGCATGAACTTTGAAGAGAGCCTAATACGTTGAACTTGTAAGTCCATGTTGTTGTTTGAGGCTCTCCAATTTTTGAAGGTTCTTCTTTGTTTTATGTCCATGTTATATTCACAAAATTTTGGCATCAAAATCATAAGGGTAAAGGGTTAATAAATAGAATTTTGACTTTCATTGATACATAATATTTGATATCACTCACATATTGGATATCGTTCTAAAATTCACTTGCTAAGTGCTAAATTAAGCTATAACATTTTTGTGCCATTGCCAATGACAAGTCCATTTATCTCGAGATTAGAATTATATCCTAATTTATTGATGAGCATATACCTAATTCACATTCATAAATGTTCATTTGGAGACTCTATGAAGGGATGAAGCCCTTATCTTTCAAAGATATTTAAAGACTTGTTGTTTGTTGGGTGAAACAAGCAATGTTGTAAAGGCTTTTTGAAGATTCATCTTGGTGGATCCACACACATTTATTTAGTATGAAATATGATTGTATACATTTTCAGATTCAACAACCTTCATTTGAAGGGTAAACATGAAGAAATAGGGCATTGCCTCAATGGTTGGCCTATGGGGTCAATCCACTTGATTTCTCAAACATACTAGGGTTTAACAACAAGTGTCATATATAAAAAAAAATGGTACATGTATGTATCCCCCCTATACATGGATTCTATTTACCCCCCCTATACCAGAATTCTATTTATCCCCCTTTTCACTGCCACTATCAGTGGATTTTGAGAAGTCTATCTTTCTCTTTCGGTTGCTCGATCGCGTTCCCTAATGTTGAATAGGAGGATCGATTCTCATTTGCGGAGACTACACACAAACCAAAATTTGTAAGTTAGTTTACCAAGCTATAAAAATAAATATAACTCTATGTACATTTGTTCAAATTCCAAGCAAATATAACATTTTTACTTACTGTGCATGTGCAAGTCATGGTACTCGGCAGTGTAACTGCATGTACCCCGGGGGGGCGTGGAGGGTCATCAGTGGCCCCAATTGGGTTCTCCTCAAGCACCACTCGCTCAGTAGATGCCTACATAAAGTAACATATGTCAATTTCAACAAATACAAAGAAAACGAGACATATACTACATGGACGAACAATGACTTTTTCAAATAAAGTGAGACATACACGTACCTTGTGGGGGGGGGCAAAGGTGGGTCACCAACAACCTCGATTTGGTGCTCTTCAAGCACCACTACCTCACTAGATGCCTACATAAAGTAACATATATCAATTTCAACAAATATGTAAAGAAAATGAGACATATACTACATGGACAGACAATGAATTTTTCAAAGAAAGAGAGACATACACGTACCTGGGGGCAGTAGAGTTGGGTCACCAACAACCTCGATTTTGTGCTCTTTAGGAAACAGTGCCTCACTAGATTCATGCATAAAGTAACATGTGTCAATGTCAGCAAATATGTAAAGAAAATGAGACATAGACTACATGGACAGACAATGAAGTTTTCAAAGAAAGTGAGACATACACATACCTAGGGGGGGCAGAGGTGGGTCACCAACAACATCGATTTGGTGCTCTTTAGGAACGACTGCCTCACTCGATGCTTGCATAAAGTAGCATATTTCAATGTCAGCAAATACAAAGAAAACAAGACATATATACTACATGGACAGACAATGACTTTTCAAAGAAAGCGAGACATACATGTACCTGGGGGGAGAGGTGGGTCACCAAAAACCTCGATTTGGTGCTCTTCATGCACCACTCGCAGACTCGATGCATGCATAAAGTAACATATGTCAATGTTCGCAAATACAAATAAAACGAGAAATATACTACATGGATGGTCAATGACATTTTCAAAGAAAGTGAGACATACTTGCATGTACAAGTTAAACTATACTACATATACCTGGGAAAGGTGAAGAAGTGGGTCACCAGTGGGTGAAATAACTGACATCCCCCTAAATAGATGGTCATATAAAGAATGGAAATCATGCTACATAACAAAACATCAAGATACAATTAGAAATTTTCTAATAATTAAAATCATACATGTTTCAAATCATTAAAAGCATAATTAAAAGAATACCTTTGGTTGGGACCTTCCTGGGATTGCGAGGGACCTTCCTGGGATTCCAAAAACTCATCGTGCCCACCCTGCATAGAACATATTGTATCCAGATTAAGATGTCTTGAATGTTGTAATCTCTACTATAAATATGTAAATCACGATGACAAATTAAAAAGTAAAGTTCTTACTGCTAATGGTGAAGCACCAAAATCATATGCAACATTGACCGTTGCATCAATGTCATCATCATCAATGGTCGGATTATGAGAATCTGGGGTATCATTGCACACCAACTGTATATTTGTTCACGTAAATTGTCAAATAATTAAATAGAAATAAATTATGAAACAATTGAAAACTGTGATATAAAACAAAATATACTATGTAAAGAATGAGTTTTACTTACATATTGGAGTAATCCATTGCCCCAAAACTCTGAAGCTAGCCCATAGCATATGCTTCCACACGTTGTGCAAGGGTGTGGAATAACACGACACTCTGAACCCTTTGCGTCTCCAGTGAGATATGTAGCTCTGGTATGGTTTGGAGACCTAGTAAGTGGATCCTCAATGTGTGATGGTGCATCCCTAGATGGGCTAGCCTCAGAAGTGCCAACCCCTTGTCCTACATTTCCTTCGATAGCAGTCCCATGTCAAAGCAATGTATCTTCCAAATGGAATAAAGCCTCTTTTGTATCATCAATAACGGGAACCGCAGGAGGATATACCCGAGGGGGGTTTGGTGTGCGTGGAGGGCATCGCACACAATTAGGATCAATCCTAGCCCCTTCCCTATCTTGGGGAATCCCATGACCTACACCTTGGAACTCTAAAATATCAAAATAGTTCACATGTTTCCCCAAGATAAATTTTGCATATAGCTTCCTCAGGAAATAGTATGGGATGTCTCTATTCCCATGAGGGTCTTCATCGAAGACCATGTACCAGTGATCCATCCAATTGGATTTCACATTTGGTTCCACGCACCAATCTATGGAAATGTGTAGACGACTGGTGGGTGGAACCAATCCGGTGCTAGGTGTTGATGTATATGTAACTTCGGAATGTATTTCACATATATGTATATTGTATTCCTATAGAGATTGTATTATTCCTCTATACGGAAGTGTCGTCATTTATATTGTAAGTGTCGTAACTTATACTTGATGGGTTATTAGACCACCTTGTTGGGGTCGGCCCTGTATAAGTCATGTGGGTCGAAGGGTTATTAGACCACCCTATTGGGGGTCGGCCATGTGGGTCAAAGGGTTATTAGACCACCCTATTGGGGGTCGGCCCAGTCAGCATTATATTATGTGGTTAAGTTCGAGCCTACATGAGTTAGGTAAAAAGGCAAGTCAAGTCAAGTATAAATAGAGTGCGGGAGGCACTCTATTTACTCACTCACTTCTCACACATGCTCTCAAGGAGGAGAGGCACACTTATGGAGGAGGAGGATCTGCTTCTAGGTTATGTCTATCTCTTGGTTGGTTGTATCATTGCTCTATCTATCTCTGAGGAAGTTATTGGGGTTTTTCACCTTTATGGTTTTCCCCAAGTAAATCTTTGTGTCTCTTGTGTGCTTGCATTATTGTCTCCATGATTGATATGCTGTAGATATGCTGTACATGTTGTTCTCTCAGTTAAGATCCTAGATCATATTGAAGTAAATTCAGAAAATTTAACATGGTATCAGAGCTAGCCTGAAAGAAGGCATGATATGGCATGTATGACACTTGTTGCACTTACGATGCTAGGGCTTGATATAGCAAAAACCAGTCATCATAGAACTTTCGCTATAAATCCGTTTTGGAAAATTTTTCAGATCTGAAATTGTTACAGGACGAAGATAAAATCTCCAGGTACCTTGTGTCCAAAGGACAACCTCTAATTCGTTGTACTTTGTGATTTATGATCTGTACAATATAGGGTTTCTGCCTCTTCCAGATCTGAGTCAAAATCAGGTGACCTTGGGAAAAAGGTCATAACTTGGGCTAGGAATCTCCAAATGAAATTACGTAAAATGTGACAGGTATTACACAGTCTGTACTATCTCAGAAAACTTTTTCAGAGGCCGAAGTTGAACCAGTGACACGTGGCACGCCGTACAAGTTCGCTCTACTGTTTTATCCCATAAACAGGTCACGTTGCGACACTTGGCATAACTCTCTCTCAGAAAATCCAATGGAGGTCAGACCTGTCAGGATGGAAAGATAACAGGCCGAGCTATCTCATAAAACGTTTTCAGAGGCTGAAGTTCAAACAGTGACACGTGGCACACCGTACAAGTTCGCTCTTCTGTTTTATCCCAAAACAGGTCACGTTGCGACATTTGGCATAACTCTCTCTCAGAGAATCCAATTGAGGTCAGACCTGTCAGGATGGAAAGGTAACAGGTCAGGCTATCTCAGGAAACTTTTTTCAGACCCTGTGGATCAAAAATGTTAGAGTTACACTAGAAACAATCAGGTACATATTTCTGTCAAAACAGAATTATTTTTTGGTACCTTCATTCATGGCTTCCGGAATTTAGGGCTTTGAAGAAAGTTGGAATTTTTGTAATCGGAGACCACAGCTGGATGATACTCATCAAAATAGAAATTTAGAGACCAAGATCAGAATTTTTGGCTGGGTAGAAGGCCGGGTTTGATCAGACCCTAGTTCGGGACTTTGATGAGAAAAATGGAAAATTAGGGCTTCTGTAAAAATGGGAATTTTTGAAATCTGTGACCACGGCTGGAAGCTCCTCAGAAAAATAGAAGCTTAGAGCTTTGGATCAAACATTTTGATTGGGTAGAAGAGTGGGCTTCATCAAACCCCAGTTCAGAGTCACTTCCAGTGAATCTGGAAGTTTCAAAGGCAAAATTGAGGAGTGAAACTTTGCAGTCTTCAAATTCTGAATATACCAGTTTGATCAGTTCATCAAGGCGCATATTCCTATCCTTTCGGAAGTTTGAAATTCAAAGTTTGAATTTTTGGGGTCTCTCTGGCAAACCCATATCCAACTCCAGGTCCAGTTCTTGCAAATCAAGTGGATTGGGTTGATCCTAGAAGAAGATGGATTGGTCACTTGCATAAGTGAAGAAGTTCCTGTTTCAGAGGGAGATGAGGCTAAGGCCTTACATAAGAAGATTACAAGTGATCTCGACAGGTATGACTCATCGAGGTATGCTTTGAGATTTGTTCATAATTAAGTTTATGGTATGTTTGTCTTCATGTTATCATGGTTAGTACAATCTTGATTTTAGACTTATCATATCACCTTAATAAAATTATGAATGCATGATAGAAGTCATTCATTTATTAGGAGTATCAAACTTATGTTTGTACTAACACATTGTGATGTTGTATGAGTTTTATGTTGTCTACTAACATGAAAAGTACACCAAGAAGACAAATCATGTTTTTGTTCAAGAACAAAGATTCATCCATTGTCATGGATCTCATAGAAGATCCATTTACGAGGTATGTATAACTTGGTTTTGTAATAGTTAACCTATGAGATATACAGGTTACTAGCACAAGTCATTGAAGAAGAACAAGAAGACATCATGTGAGTATGTTAGACATAAATAGCTAGCATGCTAATCCAGGTATGTTTTTCCTATATCAAGTTACAATCTCATCTTGTGATAAGATCTTTTATATAAGTATACTTGGCATGATTGATTATGTAATCATGGGTTTAGGCATATTATGCTTTTTACTTTGTTTGATGATTTGACTAACCAAGAAGAATCATGAAATCATAGGTTTGAATAGTCATGGTTTTATGCATATTATATCTCTTATCTTGATTGATGATTCAACTAACCTGAAGTGTCATAGGTTTGAGTAATTACAGGTTTAGACATGTTATGTTTCTTATGATTTGACTAACCATAAGAATCCTACATAAACCTTGAATACTAATGCTTATTATTTCTGTTTGAAATGATCATGACTATACATGCTTGAGATTATTGTGTTTTAATAGTATACTAATGAATGTATGATTTTATATGAGATCACAAGGATAACACATTCATGATACTAATAAGCATGCATAGGGACCAAGGATGAATATGATATTCAAGAACAGGTAATCCAGGAAGAAAAGATCAAGAGGGAGTTCACTCCAGTGGTTTATGCAAGGATGCAGATATTCAGAGGGAGTTGTCCATCTCTCTACATTCCACAACAGAAAGGTGTAGAAGAAGCTACTTCACATTAGGACTCCAGCAGCTCCTGTAAGGAAGCAAAGACTCAGAGGGAGTCCACCCAACGAACAAACAAAGATAAGTATTTTAATTATCATTTCTTGCATATGTGTTTGTTTAAGTAAAATTGTTCAATGATGTATATGCTCATGTTCCTAGACTTAGGATATGTATTGTGCATATTAGAATAGTTGCATTGATGAACAGTATACTACTAATATACATGGGTAAGTGGCCTATGGCACTGTACAACATTCCATTGCTACTTATCTAGAATGAAACCTCTTTGCTGACATGTTGGAGTTGTGCACACTCTTAACAATGTTCTGGTAGAGATTGGAAGGCATCTAGAAAGTTACGGGATATGGATAAATGTTGTATTGAAGCATTGGCTAAGATAATTGCATGACTGTATGACATATTTATTTATGTGTAAGAATTTGTTATGAAAACTATGAGATGTTTTCTAATCATGCAATTTAACTTGTTGTGTAGGAAAGATCATATGCCATCACCTACAAAAGAAGAACTACAACATTTGTTCAGCAACAAAAATTATCTATTGAAGATATTGAAGTTCCCAGGATACGGGAAGAATGCCATGATCCGTCGATCCTGAAGAATGATGTTTGGGATGTAATCCCAAGACATGAAGGGAAGTTTGCTATGACTTCCAAATGGAACTATCAAATCAAGCATGTTGCAGATGGCAACATTGAGAAATATAAAAGTGATGAAATAGAAGATACACCAGATGGATTCAAGATAGCTTCCTTGAATGGTGTAGTTGAAGAAGAAGTATATGTAGAGTAGCCACTTGGTTCTGAGACACATGATAGGAAATCATATATGTGCAGAACTTGGTATGGTGAAGATAGATTGATTGCCGACACGTAGCGGAAGCTTACTACCGAGTTCGAGATGAAGAACTTGGGGGTGATGCAATATTTATTTTTGACATGGAGGTGTGGCAGAGTGCAGATAGAATCTTCCTTGGACAAGGGAAGTATGCAGTAGAGATCCTGAAGAGGTTCGGGATGATGGATTGCAAAGCCATGGCCACACCTATGGCATCGAATCTGAAGCTTCTTTGTGATGCTTCATCTGAGCCAGTTGATGTTTCTATGTATCGTCAGATTATTGGGTCCTTGATGTACCTGACGAACACGAGACCAGATATTTGCTTTGCTGTGAACACATTGAGCCAGTTCCTGACGGATCCGAGGAGTGTTCACCTGGTTGCTGTAAAGCATGTTTTGAGGTACCTGAAGGGTACAGTGGATTATGGGCTCAGATATGAGGCAAATCAAAAGTTTAACCTGCAGGGTTATGTTGATTCAGATTGGGCTGGCAGTGCTGCAGATAGGAAGAGCACATCTGGGTGTTGCTTCAGTATGGGATCAGGTGTGATCTCTTGGTTTAGCAGGAAGCAGTCCTGCGTAGCACTAAGTACAGCTGAGGCAGAGTATGTTGCAGCCTGTTCAGCTAGTTGTGAGGCAGTATGGCTACGGAAGCTACTGTCTGAGTTATTTGATCTCCCGTTGGAAGCTACTGGTATCTTCTGTGATAACCAGAGTTGTGTGAAGCTGTCCGAGAACCCAGTGTTTCATGACAGGTCGAAACACATAGAGATCAAATACCACTATATCAGGGATATGGTGCAGAGAGGAGCTGTGAAGCTCCTGTATATTGCGACGGACGAGCAGATTGCAGATGTGCTGACGAAGCCACTAGCCAGGGTGAAGTTCGAGTACTTCAGAGAGAGGCTTGGCGTTCTTCAGATCGAGGACACTTCGAGGAAGATGTGATGGACACATTTGCTGAAGCCATTCCAAGCATGTTGGAAGGAGGATCCTTCACATGGCTGTGGATGTAAGCGCTGGATGATGAGCATCAGGATGATGTTTTGGTTTATGCTTGGATATGATCAGTTGGATCATTTTTATGTATGTATGTACGCATCATGTGGATGCTGGATATGATCAATTGGATCATTTTATGTATGTATGTATGCATCATGTTGGATGCTTGGACCATGTATCTGTATATGTATCAGGTGGATGCATTGTATGATCAGGTGGATCATGTATGGTGATATGTATCATGTATTTGTATTTGTATCAGGTGGATACATTGATGATCAGGAGGATCATGTATGATGATATATATCAGGTAGATACTTGGTATGCATCAGGTGGATGCATTGATGATCAGGAGGATCATGTATGATGATATGTATCATGTATTTGTATCAGGTGGATACATTGATGATCAGGAGGATCATGTATGATACTTGGTATGCATCAGGTAGATGCATTGATGATCAGGTGGATCATGCAGCAGGATGTTGCAGTGATGATCAGGATGATCATAGATGACGAGCTTCAGGATGTTGCTCCAGATGACATGCAGCAGGATGTTGCAGTGATGATCAGGATGATCATAGATGACGAGCTTCAGGATGTTGCTCCAGATGACATGCAGCAGGATGTTGCAGTGATGATCAGGATGATCATAGATGACGAGCTTCAGGATGTTGCTCCAGATGACATGCAGCAGGACGTTGCAGTGATGATGATCAGGATGATCATGGATACATCAGGATGATGTATGGTGAGTATCAGGTTGATACTCTATGGCCGTGGATCAGGTTGTGCAGATGAGCATGTAATTCGGTGCCCTGGGAGATTTGCAGATGGTCTTTCGAGGTTTTGCCTATGGCATGTAATTCGGTGCCCTGGGACATCTGGCAAATGCTCTTTCGAGGTTTTGCTCTGGGAGGACATGTAATTCGGTGCCCTGGGAGATCTGCAGATAGTCTTTCGAGGTTTTGCCTATGGCATGTAATTCGGTTCCCTGGGATATTTGGCAGATGCTCTTTCGAGGTTTTGTCCTATGGCATGTAATTCGGTGCCCTGGGAGATTTGCAGATGGTCTTTCGAGGTTTTGCCTATGGCATGTAATTCGGTTCCCTGGGACATCTGGCAAATGCTCTTTCGAGGTTTTGCCATGACCACATGTAATTCGTTGCCCTGGGAGATCTGCAGATAGTCTTTCAAGGTTTTGCCTATGGCATGTAATTCGGTTCCCTGGGATATCTGGCAGATGCTCTTGCGAGGTTTTGTGGTGAGGTCACATGTAATTCGGTGCCCTGGGAGATCCTATAGGTAGAGCTGTGTGCTCGTAACAGCCTGGGATGCTCTTTCGAGGTTTTGTGACGCACGTAATAAGTCCTGAGGATTCCACAGTATGGCCAGTGATGATGAAGACCTGTAGGTGGTGGGCCTACATCCAGTATGAAAAAGGACTGGCTCTGTAGAACTTCCTATGACGAGTAGATTCAGAGATTGATTGAGATAGCAGCAGCAGTGACGATGATGATGACTCGATGACGATTATCCAGTGATGATGATCCAGAGAAGATGACTTGTGCTAGAAGAACTGTGCTGAGAAATACCTTCCTAGTTAAGAGGGAGTGTTGATGTATATGTAACTTCGGAATGTATTTCACATATATGTATATTGTATTCCTATAGAGATGGTATTATTCCTCTATACGGAAGTGTCGTCATTTATATTGTAAGTGTCGTAACTTATACTTGATGGGTTATTAGACCACCTTGTTGGGGTCGGCCCTGTATAAGTCATGTGGGTCGAAGGGTTATTAGACCACCCTATTGGGGGTCGGCCATGTGGGTCAAAGGGTTATTAGACCACCCTATTGGGGGTCGGCCCAGTCAGCATTATATTATGTGGTTAAGTTCGAGCCTACATGAGTTAGGTAAAAAGGCAAGTCAAGTCAAGTATAAATAGAGTGCGGGAGGCACTCTATTTACTCACTCACTTCTCACACATGCTCTCAAGGAGGAGAGGCACACTTATGGAGGAGGAGGATCTGCTTCTAGGTTATGTCTATCTCTTGGTTGGTTGTATCATTGCTCTATCTATCTCTGAGGAAGTTATTGGGGTTTTTCACCTTTATGGTTTTCCCCAAGTAAATCTTTGTGTCTCTTGTGTGCTTGCATTATTGTCTCCATGATTGATATGCTGTAGATATGCTGTACATGTTGTTCTCTCAGTTAAGATCCTAGATCATATTGAAGTAAATTCAGAAAATTTAACACTAGGGTCCCAGAATAATGAAAACAATTGGTCTTTGGTTATCTTTAGTTTTTTCAGGTCTTTGTAGGTCAACCAAGTGGAATAGTATTGCCTCTGGGAATCTTTGTACGAGCTAATGTTGTACAGTTCTCCCTGGGCATTGGAAATTGTGTTTGTTATGGTATCTAATGCCTTAGCTAATGATTTTATTAAACAGTCCCCCACTCTAAATAGTGAGCTAAGGCACCTCAATGCACCCAAACGAGCCAGAATCTCTGAATTTCGGTTGTGTTCCTCCTCGGTGTTTGGGTTTGTGTATGGATTTGGGTTTGGGTTTGTGTTTGTGTTCGGGTTTGGGTTTTTGTTTAGGTTTGTGTTCTCTATTAAGATTAAAACAACAAATTAAAAATTTATTTAATAAATTTCATTGTTTGGTTCAATATGTAACAAATTTTATTAAAATCATTTAAAAGAAAACAAAATCTATTAAATTAACAAACACTTGAACGAAAATTGAAAGGAATTTGGAAGGAAATGGCCACCTACCTTCCATTGTATTCGAATTGTGAATTGGCTCTTCCAAATTCGCCTCCTCCTTCTCTCAAACTCAAATCAACTATGAGTTTTATCGCCCTGCCAATAACGCCGGCCTTGACTGTGTATGCGAAAATGAGGCCGCGGGCCTCTGTTTTATTTTATTTTTTTGGTATTACAAATCGCACTTGCGATTTGTAACTCTTAAGAGACACAAGTGTGATATATCGCACATGCGATATAGGCTAACTAAGCTTAGCCTCAGTCTTTAGTTGTACTTACCAACATGGGTTCCATTTATTAACTTCCTCTATATAGATAGGCACCCATGACATTAAAGTTTACAAGTGGGACTACATATAGTCCATGACTCAAAGTTAAGCTTCATGCTTCTTCTCATAACCTTCATTTCCCTAATACTTCGGGCTCCCAAGAAGTGCTCTATCTTTCTTATAATGGAATTATTTGATGTACTCTTTGGATTATATCATATTCCCACCACTTCATCCATACTACATTGATCACTTGTGATATTTTTATGTCATTAACTTACCTTCATGGGATATTATCAATAATGCCCACCCTTAGTGAGTTCCATTTTCAATATATGTTCCCCAATCTAATTTAGCACATAAATTATAGGGTTTTGATATAGAGGCATGTTGTGTATTTTGGCCTCATTTTCCTCACTAATGGGTTACCTTAGGCTAGGTGAGGGGAGTCAACATTTTCTCTTGAATTAGTTGAATATCATGTGCTCAAATTCATGTAATTATTGCATTGTTGAGATTCATACACTTGAGTTGGTCACATTATAGCATTTTTGTCAAATAACCTAGATACATCGTACTCTTTTCAAACAATTTGTGAGTCTTTTTGGATCCATAATCTACATTTATTTGTATTGCATCCAAACTGTGTTGGAAATAATGGTCCAACTTCAGTTGCACTTCCTTGGATTTGTTTAGTTCCATTGTTTGGATTTATTCACTATTTTGTTTGAGCCACATGTGATGAACTTCTTATTTGTTACTCTTTCCATGTCTCAATCCCCCCTCATTGTTTCATAAGGTTTTCATTCATTGCGATTTGGCACCACTATGTACTACGATTTGGACCTATGATGTCATGATCCCATATTGTATAGAGACACCTGCACAAGCATGTATATTCACACCTTGTTAATATTGACATTGTATACACACCTTACCTCATTGATTGGTTGTTTGCAAGTGGGTCTCTACAAACATTATGGGATTCATCCTCCCTCTTTGCCCATTTTTTCTCCTTTCTTATGTGACTATTTAAAAGATAGAAACATGTATGTATTTTTTTCATACAATGTGCTCCTAACCTCATACATCAAAGGGAAATTATTATCATCTTCTTTTTTCTCACCTACTGTTTGAGGAGCACCTTCACTATTTTACATCACTTTGGTAGCTTTTTCCTTCATTTTCATCATCTCCATCCCATTATAACCTTAGCATTATCATCAAAAGATTATTTAAACTTAAATTTTTCCCATTAAAGTAAGAACATATTATTTTCCTAATTTTAAGGGTGCGTGCACAATAAATCCCTTTAAAACTATGCTTTGGTCCTAAAACATGAAAACTTTTACCTTTTCGGCCCATAAATGTTGCGTTCCTTCCAAAAATGGCATAGTGGCATAAAGTGGACCTTAACAATTTGTTATTTCCTAAAAAACATTTGATATAATCATCAAAATTTATCTTCATCTCACAACTTGATTAATACAATTAGATTGTTCACCTTTGGAGACAGATCTAAGAGAGATCGACCTGTTTTCCTATAAATAAATCCATTAAGGTCACCCATCACAACACTCACCCATTTCAAGATTATGTTGCTTGAATTTTTCTAGACAAAGCAAACACCAAAAGTTTAGTTCATTCCACTATTGATGAATACAGTTCCTACTACCAAAAGGCTTGGAGTGGAGCATTCTTTACTATGTCTTTTGCGCTAGGATTTATGAGTTACATATTTCTAGTTTTTCATCTTTCTTATACATGAGATGGATTAAGTAATCATTTATTTACATATATTTTATGTTTAGTTCCATTTTATGTGCTACTTAATAAACTCAACTATAAAGTAGGTTATTTTGGTATGTGTTGGTAATAAACCACCACTATCACTTTGGACCATTTCTTGAAAGATATCTAACACCTATATTTTTTCATTTTCCAAACCTTATAGCTCTCATTTTACATGGAAATTTAATCCATATTTCACATAAGATGGTTTGTCTAAAATTGGTCATCATAATAGGAATCTCCATGTCTATTATATTCTTGGAAACACAGTTTTGGTATTACAAATCGCACTTGCGATTTGTAACTCTTACAAAACGCAAGTGCGATATAGGCTAACTAATATTAGCCTCGGTTTTGGGCTTGGGTTTGCGATTTGTAACTCTTACAAAACGCAAGTGCGATATAGGCTAACTAATATTAGCCTCGGTTTTGGGCTTGGGTTTGTCCGAACCTAGCCACAATAACGCATATGTGTTATGGATTTACATTTCAGACATGCGTTTCCGATTTCTAAAGTGGCACTAAAAAGTGGAACCAACTTCGTGCGCGCGCCCATAAGAAACATATCATAGTATCGTTATGTGTGTCTTATGTTTGGATTGAGGTATATATGTCACACAATTATATGTGAATCATATATAAAAAGAATTTATGAAAATGGGATGCATTGAAGTTGTTCCAAAATGATAAATTAGTTTAAAGAGATACCATGTTTGTTTGTTATATTACTGAGGTAGAATGGAAAATTCCATGAGATCACATTCAAATAAGACTAAATAGAAAGGAGTGGGAACATATTCGTTTATAACCAACTAAATATATGAACTATTGAACTATAATTCCATAAGAATCTTGTGACATACAACATACATCCATTTTAATGAGCATGCCTTATATCTTTTATTGATTAAAAGAATGAATAACATCTCGATTATAATAATGTCTTCCAATAGTTTCTTCCCAAAGGCAAATCCTCTTTGTTATAGGGAAACCATGAGGTGCCAAAGTCAATTTACCATAACTTTGGGTCTAATTTTATAAATGATGTTGCATAAATCAATAAGGGCTAGAGTGATTAGTATAGCATTAAAACCCTTTGAGGTAATTCCTACCCCATCATGATTAATCTATGGATGACAAACCATGGTCTAAAATGTGTTAATGGAATTCAAATTTGCATGTTAACCATCCAAACCCAAGGAAAAGCCATCATTGCATGTTGTACCTCCTTGATAATTGGATTATGTTTTGCAATGATCAAAGAGGAATATGAGAGAGCATACTAATGTGGTTTATGCTGCATGAAGTTAGGGTGGTTGAATAAAATTTTAGCTAAAGTATCATGTTAACTCATTTGCAATCTCTTAGTTTGATTTCAAATTTGGGTGTTCTATTAAAAGTCTAAATTTTCATGGTTGTTTCCAAGAATTTGCTTGTATTTAAATTTGTTTCTCTTAGTCACACTATGTGGAACTTTTGACTCTATAAAATTTCATCTTTCTCCTCCAAACCCTCCACCTAATGACTTAGAGGTTAATTGGTTCTTTGGTAATTGGTAAGTGTGTAATTGTGATATCTAAGTATATATGTCTCTCTTCTAAAATGTATAGAAAATATTTTCTTATTCTAGATCTTGATGTTAATGTAGAAATACTTTGACTTTTGCTAAAAAATGCATTGTAGAGTTGTGAAATCATACATAGTGATCCCATCACTAAAGTGATTGTTATAGGAGTTGAAAATTACATATTTTCTAGATAATAGAAACTTAAATATTCAATAAAGTTGATGATAATAGGATATATGTGTTAATTATGTTAAATTTAGTTATTATGAATTTTTTTTTATTAAATTAAATTAAATATTTAATTTCTTAAATCAAATAATAATAATTGATTTTAATTATTTTACAAATTAAAATTAAAATGTTAATGACAATTATTTTTTAACTTTATAAATATATAAAATAAACTAAATTAATTTCATAAAATTTATATAAAACATACTATCTTAAATTAAAAATGAGTATTCAAACTTATATAATAGACAAATATATAATGTGTTTTTAATAAATTTAATTACAAATCAAGTAAATAGTTATTTTAAAAAATAATTATAAGTTTAAATAAAATAATTATTAAAAATACATGTTTTTCATTAACATCAAAAAAATTCAACTATAAAAATACAAAATTTGTCTTTATATTAATAACTTATATTAGTATATTGATATAATATTAATAAACAAAATATATCTCATAATATTTTTAATATATGTATATATAAAAAATATTATATTGATTGAAAAAATTAATTTAAGTAATTTATTTTTTATATCATTAAGAGTCTACTACAAGTTTAATCATCCAAAAATTATAAAACTATAATTTCTACCCACTACAAATCTTATACATCATCCACCATTTACATTATAAATTTTTTGTTAGATCGTCCATCATTCTCAATGTCTAAATGTTACCTCGATTAGACTTGTTATGTTCATTTAGAAAGAGTTAAATCTATAATCTATTTGGTTTGTGGAATTTTTGCAACCTTTTAAAGTTCTCAATGGTTTCTAATGTTGGAGCTTTTTAAATTATCAAATAAACAAACTTTGTATGGCCAATTTCTTTGACGTTTTATTCATCCAAATTGCAAGTTTCTTAAAATTCCTTGTGATTGAGTTGTAAAAAGTACTCAAACAATGGTTGTTGCATCGAAAGTCAAATACCAAAGTGTTCAAATAATGAAAACAATAGTACGTTAATAATGAATTTCAAATTTGAAAATATTTATATCATGAATTTACTTCATATTTAGATGACTCATAAATTGGATTTCAAAACTACAAGGAAACCCTTTGAAAATCCATGAATGAATCTCTTCAAAGAGTTCAAAGTTTGAAGCTGTTTTCTAAACCATGTCTTCTCCTAAAGTCGTATCAAATATTTTGAAGGCAACCCTTAGATAATTAATAATTAATAATTAACTATTTGACAAGTTCACTATTACCAAAAATTATAAACAACTCCAAAGTATTAATAAAAATGGTATTAATAAGAAATGCAAACAACTACAACGTACTATTAATTTATATTTGGAACACCAACAAATGCCCTCTTCACAATCAAGAAGACCAACAAAGCCCTTGGAAATTGAATACATCTTTCAATTCAAATATATAGTTCTAAATATTTTTTATCTTAATCTTGTTATAATGTCTCCAATATTTCCTACTGCGAGGCAAGGTTTTCTAAATTGTTTCCTTGAAGGCCCATCTTAGACGATTCGAGGGTGAGGAGAGCAGGGTTCTATATCCCAAGCTAATTAATGACTCAACTTGATAACTAATCTGCCATCTAGAAAGTAAGAACATATCCTAAGCATACTTCCAAGCTCATAAACTGTAATTAATTGAATTATTTCCATCTAAACTCTACACATAAACTAAAGATGTCCTCGGTCAACAACATGACAAATTATTTCATTTGCAAAACCATCCCATTTTTATTTTTATTTTAACAAGAGAATGAAATCAACACAAATATACTGCCACACATAGTAGAACATGTTTGTGGCTCCTTAAAAGTTAATATCAGAGCGATGCTTCCTTAATATTTTTTTTTCTCAATATGCTCCGGTGCATCCATAGTGGGGAGCATCCATTGTCCCCCTCCGGTGCATCCATAGTGGGGACTGGGGAGCACCATTGTCCCCCTTGAAGGTAGGATGTCAGCCAACATCCATTGTCCCCCTCGCAGGTAGGGACTCAGCCACTTCTTATGAGGATTGCGTACACTCTAATAGGGGGTCACAATCAAGCATTGGGAAATATGTAGCTCAAATCTATTTAGCTTCTCACAGACATCAATCATCCCTTCTCTCCCATTTGTATTTTGTAGACTGGCCTCATAATATATCAGTAAGGTAGACCTACAAAGTTGTGACATTTTGAGGACATAGTCACTCATTTGGAAGCTAGCAACGAATCTTATAGATCATGGCTCGTGTATTTTTTCAGGATCTTTTGTTCATATTCAAAAGATCTATGGTGCAGATCATACTCATACCACTTAGATCTGAGACGCATTTTGTGAATTCCTATTTCCTGTAAACTTGTGGCATATTAAGAACTAATTCTCTAAAACTGTATAGAGTTGATCGTCGATGCTCTATTGACAAAACCCAACAGTGGGATTCTATCAGTAAATATTGGTCATTTCAGATTGTGTCCATGATCTTCCAATGGGCTTGGAGACTCACATGTTCTTCCAAAAAGCATGGGAAGCGGGGGAGGGCAGCCGATATAGTGGGATCCTAGCTTATCTGAATCATTATATCCCCACTTGGAGCCAGGACTTATAAATGGAAGAAAATATGTTTTCTCCATTGACCAAAGCTTCCCTGGAGCATTTGTGACAATGCATAAGGGGGGTACTTAGAAATGGTTAATATGTGGTCATTTGTTTTCGTCATCCGACTAACCAACCTGTCAAGACTTTCCTGGTTTTCTACTCTGTCAACGTAATGAAAGCAAAAACACAGAAAAGAAACTTTCTCATTACATAAATATGAAATATAACACCTATTTTGTTATCAGTAAAAATATTACCTTAAGTGTTCGAAAAATATAACAAAGCAAAGATCTCAGCAGTGAGATTCGATTATTTTTTAAAATTTTGAAAAATAGCGAGGATTCATAGGAGGATGTCAAATGGAAACTACAGGACTTGATCAAAAGCTCCTCCAAATCTGAGATTTCATACACAGTATACCAGTTTGAATTTTTTTCATGCAATAAAATATGCCCAAAACACTAAAAATATAATTCAAAACCTATAACGCAAATGCTAATGCAATGCATATGGCCATACTATTTGCCGCGATTGATCATATCCTTGTAGCCTATGATATGCCCAAAACACTAAAAATATAATTCAAAACCTATAACGCAAATGCTAATGCAATGCATATGGCCATACTATTTTCCACGATTGATCATATCCTTGTAGCATATGATGGACTCTAGTCGCTGTAGCTTAAGCTACTACTTGAACTTGTTGATGAAGTCGCCAGGCTTGGCGTTCACTTATTAGTGGCTAAGTATGCACTTTTGATTCACACATCCCTCTGCCAACAACGCCTCCAAAGATATTCGGTATCTCTTTTAACTCAGAACAGCCAGAAATATCTAGGAATCTAAGCTCCTCCAACCCCGGTATGGTCTTCAGCTTCACACACCCGTTCACCTACAACCCCTCCGAAGGTACCAATGTTTCCATACTTAGCAGCTAAGAGCACCTAGATGTGAGCACATAGAAACATCTAGCTCTGTAAGCTTTGTCGCCTACAACAAACACCATATGCACTTCAGTTTCACACCTCCATGTGCCCACAACCCCTTCAAAGATACCAATGTCCCTCCGAAGGTACCAATGTTTCCATACTTAGCAGCTCAGAGCCCCTAGATGTGAGCACATAGAAACATATAGCTCTGTAAGCTTTGTCGCCTACACCAAACACCATATCCACTTCAGTTTCACACCTCCATGTGCCCACAACTCCTTCAAAGATACCAATGTCTCCATACTTGGCAGCTCTTCTAATTCAGAGCACCCAGAAACATTTAGGATTCTAAGCTTTGTAACCTGCACCAACCCCCATATGGGCTTCACTGTTCAGTGTCACACATCCCTGCGTAGACAATTCCTACAAATATACGGCAACTGCAAAAGCCAAATTTTCACTTGTTTCAACCATAAGAAAGATCAGATCATGATTCTCATCTCCATAACCTTTCGAATTATTGAGACACACAAATATTGTGTGATAGTAATAGCTACCGAACATAAAAACATTAACACAAAAGAAATGTATTTACCGGTGGTTCTCCTCCCCTGTGACGCAATGCTTTTAATTCGCTATTGCATACTTGTAGAACCCGGATGATGATCTCCATCTGCAAGCCTGGGATTGGAAATGGAATTAGGAGCTATGGTTCTTCGGCTGAATAAACAATTGGAACCGGATATTCTTCAGGTGGATCTACCGCTGGAATGCTTGCTCAAGAGCCAAACGAGATTGAATACAACACAGTTGAGTCAAGATTGGGCTCCTTTGTCTAATGTTTAACGGATCCATTTGGATTCATTTTCTAATCTTTCATCAAATTGAGAACTCACGCCCAATTTCTTGAACCCTTCAACCAATTTCCCTCCAAGATTACACCGAGGAGGTTCGTGCAGCCTTCTATAATTTCTATCATCTAATGCCTTGCGCTTGACTGTGCTTCTGGGATAGGAGGCGAGAAGCAATCCAAGAAGCACGCCAGAGTTAACAGACGCAGACTCAATGAAGTGAACTTCTCAGCATTGAACTTTTCCAACACGTAATCACTGAAAATGCAAACTTCTTGGACACGAAAGGTTACATGCCAGAGGGAAGGAACGGAGGCAGACGGGCCAGTGAGAACCTCAACAACTTCCTAACAACACATGAGAACCTCAACAACTTCCTAACAACACATGACATAGGTGTTAGAATTTTATTTGTGAAAAGAAGATGAAGCGTGGCAGATATTGGTTGGACGGAGGGATGACATGACGAACATGTACAGTGTTTTTCAAAACCTATTCAGGAAAAAGAACGCCTTTCAATGTAATTAACGGTGATCTTATGCATGCCACTTTAAATGTGATGAAAAGGAAATATTATCCACTTTAAAATTTAAATGTAATGAAAAGAGCATATTATCCATGTAGAAGTTCATCCTAATGAACACTTCACTAATGACAGAATTAGTTACTGCCGATTTCAACTTCGCCCATGATATTGAATGCTTGAGAGCTTTACATTATAAATGTCAAATGTGATTGACGCCGACTTCTCCACGACCCTAGGTGCTTTCAATTGCTGAATTGTGTGGTTATTTGTCAGAGGATTTGAGGGTGCAGGTATTCGCGTGGCTGCCAGTGGACTGTGTGCATAGATATATGATTGTCAACCAGGAATGGAACTCCTTGCTTTCATCCAACCGAATGTTGATGTGGGGTCAGGCACCTATCACCAAGAAGCCAATGCTGGCATTCGAGTCACTGGCAGCCACCCCAATATCTTTGTTTTCAAATGTTTTGGCAATTCCATCCACCATGCATCAGACTTAGAAGCAACAACGTCTGAGCACTCGTTCATGCTCACTTGAGCGCCAAAGGTCCCCCCGTTAGGGGTGGCCCTTTGGCGCCCAAGTGAGCGAAGAAATCGCTAATGATAACGAAAAGAACCGGCCCTTTGGCGCCCAAGTGAGCGAAGAAATCGCTGATGATAACGAAAAGAACCTCGCTGATGATAACGAGTGCTGCAATGTTGTTGCAGAGGAGAGCCGTGGAAGATCCCATGAATATTCCAATGGAAGACTTTTTTCAGTGGTGTGGTCATGAAAAAGAGGAGAACGCGCCCATCCAATAGGAGAAATCGCTGCAAGGATTGTAGCACCCGATCCATCGAGCCGAAGAACAGGCAGCTGCATGTGGATTTTTGCCTTGCCTGCCAAATCAAAGTTGTGATCCGTTGAGAAAAGAGCCACCATGGAGGGAACTTTTGCAGGTTGCCTCTTTGTGAAGAGTGTGAAGAAGGATCACCTTCGTTGCTTATTATTGCCTCTATTATAGAAAGCGTATAAAAGAATCGCTTGGAAGAGATTTAATATTTGGATAGTGGAAGAGATAAATGGCATCCCAAAGGCAGAAGGCAATGCTGTTGATCCAAATCCTTGATAGTGGAAACAAGAATGCCAAAAGACTTCCAAGTGGAAGTGGGAAATTTGATGGCTTCTTTGATAGCTATTAAAGGTGGAGGTCATGCAGAAGCAACTGAAACAAGGACCTGAGTTGACTCCTCCAATGTGTGCTTAGGAACATGAATGTTGAAGTGAGAGGCAATTGAAACAAGGACCCGAGTTGACTCCTTCAATATTTCAATTTCATAATAACTATTTTTATAAATGTGTATATAAAAATTGGAAACATGTTAGGAACCCGTGTCAACCCTTCTCTTTACTATATTAGTATATTGTTGTTGGACGCATATGCTTTGTAAGTCGTCCCGTAGTATTTGTTGATCCATAGTTTATATTAGCCCATAGTATTGACCCATAGTATTGGACGCATATGCTTTGTAAGTCGTCCCGTAGTATTATATGTCCCATGGTTTTGACTCATAGTATTGGGCATAGACTTAGTATATAAGTGTGTGTTGAGGTCATTGAAGGCACCATGAAGTTAATTGTATTGAGCTTGCTCAAAGGAGGTTGCCCCCTCGAAGTGGCCCGTGATCAATATAAAAGTGATTCTAAGTTCTATTATTTCTGATATCTAGTGTATTTGCATTAATTAATTATTGCAGGTTCTTCACATCTGGTATCAGAGCACTTTCTTCGGCTCATTGGGTGGAATTTCTACCAAATTTTTTTCGCATCTATTGCAAGTTCGGATCTGGGGATAACCCCTATCCGCTTAACTGTGGGAAGTACTTGGGCATAAGCCCTAAAACTCATTGTGAGGAGTACCACAGGAACCCCAAAGTAGCTGGCCCATTGAGAGGACCTGCCAACGAAAAGGGCAACGACCCCTACCTGATTGACTAGTTCCCACCCGTGAGGTAAACCAAGAGCTGTCATTTGTGGCAAAGCAGTTATCAGTTTTACCTGAGCTGTGGAGTGAGGGGTATTGCCCCAATACGCAAGCCGTCAGACATCATTGGTGGCCAAGTGAATCCCCTGAACCAATAGGAAGCCGCACATACCTGGGGTCCATATCTATTTTCAGCTGAACCGTTGCCGATCACTTCTGCTCCAGATCCAGCCGTTTCAAATCTATTCTGAAAGTCGTTCTAGATCCAGTCGTTGTTTCAGATCCAACCGTTTTCGATCATTTCTGCACTGTTGCAGATCCCTTCCACGCCGTTGTTGCCGATTCATTTCTGGAAAAAAACAAAAAACAAAGAAAAACAAAAAAAACAAAAAAAAAACTGTTTTTCGGCCATATCTCCCTTGTTTCAACTCTGTTTTCCCTGAAACTTCACTGACATTCCTGCAATCCCATCCTACATATTTCATTCCTGAAGACCCTATCCCAAATTCCACTTCCCAAGACCAGAAATCTCACATTTGTCTATTTTTAGGGTTTGCCATAACGCCTTCAATTTTCACCCAAACGCCGTCAAATTTTGCCACCGTGTTCCTTTCCTAATTCTGCTTCTTTGTCCCTCTCTACCAAATTTTCTCATTCTTTTACCCCGCTTCTGAAATCCTTATTTTTTGCTTCACTGTCCATCAGAAAGTGTCCAAAACCTAGTCAAACCCCAATTAACCATCTTAGTTTTTCCCAAATCCAAATCTTCCTTTACTAAATAAGCTTTTGTTTGTGTTTTTCTATCCATTTCCAAGAAAAAAAAACCATGGAGGAAGCACTTGCAGCCATCCAAACCAAATTCCAAGATCTGGATGAAACATTTCTCAGCCTCCATCTTCGGCATTCGGCCATGAACAATAACCAACAGCTAGAATCTTTTGCAGCCACCAGGTTCTCTTCTTCCAGCAATTTTCGCGGGTTGAAGCTTGATTTTCCTCGCTTCAATGGTACTGATCCGACTGGATGGATATACCGAGCAGAACAATATTTCAGTCTGCATAATACTTTTGATGTCCAGAAAGTTCTACTTGCATCCTTTCATTTGGAACAAGAAGCCCATCAATGGTACCGTTGGTACATCAAAGCTCATCCCGAGCCAAACTGAACAGATTTTTGCCAACTCCTTTTGTCACGATTTGGTCCTAGTGCTTTTGATGACTTCATAGGAGCACTCACTAAACTTCACCAAATTGGCACAGTGAGAGAGTATCAGACAGAATTTGAGAAACTGGCCAATCACACAGAAGGATTGTCTGATGAATTCTATAGGAGTTGTTTTATGAGTGGTCTCAAGGATGAAATTCGCTCAGAGGTCAAAATGTTCTATCCCAACACAATGATGGAAGTCCTAGGGTTGGCTAATTTTGCAGAGGACAAGATCGCAGCTCAACAACACTCCAAACCCACCTTTGTTCCCTTCAGAAATATGGGTTCCCAACGACCTCCCATCACGCCTGCCCCGCAACCAACTCCTATCAAGCATTTGTCTGAAACAGAGATGCAGGCATGCTAAGAAAAAGGGCTTTGTTATAATTGTGATGAGAAATTCACTCGGGGACATAGATGTGTTCAACAAAAGCTCTATCTCTTGGATGTGGATTCTCCGCCTACCTCAGAACTTGATGAAAAAGCTCTAGATACAGTAGATGATCAGGTCGACATTCAACACCCGCCTGTTGACACCCCATCTCAGGATGACCCACCCGAGCTCTCTCTCCATGCTGTAACTGGCGTCACCACCCCACAAACAATGCGAGTCAGGGGATACTTCAAGAAGCTCCCTCTTACCATACTCATTGATTTTGGTAGCACTCATAACTTCATTGACTCTCGGATTGCCAAACAAGCTTATTGTTTTGTCCATCCTTGATCCAACTTTGAAGTCATGGTTGCCAATGGGGGCACCTTACCTTGCAAGGGGAAGTGTCACAATGTGCGTATCTCTATGGAAGATTATAACCTGCGCTCTGACATGTTTGCCTTGTCCTTAGGCGGATGTGATGTGGTTTTGGGCGTTCAATGGTTATGCACACTTGGCCCCATCTTATGGGATTTTTCAAAACTTTGGATGCAGTTTTCAGTAAATGGGGCACAACACAAATTAATGGGATTACAACCAGGGTCTCTCTGCATCATCAGTTCACATCGCCTGGAAAAAATCCTTAAGAAGAATTCACATGGTATCATCACTCAACTCCATTCCCTTCAGATGCACCCATCAACGGTCTCCACTACTTCCTTAGATAGATATGCAGGTGTATTTGTTGAACCAATGAGCTTTCCGCCTTCAAGAGATCTTTCTGGTAAGAATTTAGTCGCATCTACCTCTCAACAGGAACTGATGGCTATTTTGCATGCAGTACAGAAGTGACAGCCATACCTATTAGGGAATTATTTCTGCATCAAGACTGATCTCCAGAGTCTGGAAAATTTTCTGGAACAATGGGTCTCCTCCCCAACACACTTGAAATGGGTTATCCAACTCATGGGTTATCCCTATTCGATCACTTACAAGAAGGATAAAGACAATATGGTGGCAGATGCTCCTTCTCGCATAATTAATGACCCAGTTTCTCTTACAGCTCTTTCTCTGCTTGTTCCAAACTAGTTGCAATATGTTCAACAGGGCTATCTCTTCTATGAAATCCATGCTTCTTCATTAGCAGGGCACTCTGGGTTCTTCAAAATGTATGACCGGGAACAATGTAACTTCTTTTGGCAGGGACTGAAAATGACAATTCAACAGATGGTGGCTGACTGTGATACTTTCTAGGTCAACAAGGATGAAACGACACTCCTTTCGAGATTGCTCAAACCCTTGCCCATCCCTACACAGCTTTGGCCAACTATTTCTATGGATCTCCTAGCAGCGCTTTGGTGGTACAATACTTCATCTCAAAGGACACCATATGAAGCAGTCTATGGACAGACACTGCCAATTCTTCTTCCATACACTCTTAGCAGCTCCCCAGTTCAGGAAATTGACTCGGTTCTTTGAAACCGCGATCAGATTCTTCTCATTATGCAGGACAATCTTCACATGGACAGAATTTTCCTGAAACAACAAGCCGACCAACACTGTTCTGAGCAAATTTTCCGCGCAACTGATGGGGTTCTTCTTCGTCTACAGCCTTCCAAGCAATCCTCCCTAACACTCCAAAGGCGGCAGTGGCCCGAAATACAACCCGAGGATGCTACCGGGGAACCACTTCTTCAGATTCTGCAGCAATTTCTCCAACCAAAGCTTTGAAGACAAAGCTTTTTCTAAGGGAGAGGGGATGTTAGGAACCCGTGTCAACCCTTCTCTTTACTATGTTAGTATATTGTTGTTGGACGCATATGCTTTGTAAGTCATCCCATAGTATTTGTTGATCCATAGTTTATATTAGCCCATAATATTGACCCATAGTATTGGACGCATATGCTTTGTAAGTCGTCCTGTAGTATTATATGTCCCATGGTTTTGACTCATAGTATTGGGCATAGACTTAGTATATAAGTGTGTGTTGAGATCATTGAAGGCACCATGAAGTTAATTGTATTGAGCTTGCTCAAAGGAGGTTGCCCCCTCGAAGTGGCCCGTGATCAATATAAAAGTGATTCTAAGTTCTATTATTTTTGATATCTAGTGTATTTGCATTAATTAATTATTGCGGGTTCTTCACAAAACACTTCAAAGGGAAAAAATTGTCGGTGATTAAAAAACTAGGAATTAATAGTGCACTTTATTATACCACATTATACTAAATCTAGTTTTTTTTTCAAATGAAGTTGAAAAGAAAATTTTTGAAACATTTGTAGCAACTCTGGAGTCAATGAAATGTCATTTTTGTATTGTTCGTATGAAACTTCAATTAGCTTTGGTAGTATCTTTTTATGAACATGTTGTCGGAGAGTGTAGCTACTATATTTATCTTAGTTTTTCTATTATGTAGTGAAGACTATGATTGTACTTGATAACATTTGTTTTTTAGCATTTAACATAGTAGCATAGATCATGAGGTTGTAAAGAAGTTGCAAGAATGATACACTTGTAGTTACTGCAAAAATGTTCAAATAGAGGTGTATAAACAATTTTGACTTCTAGAATTCTTTGCACTTGCAATATAAAATAGATGTATTTATTTAGTTTCTTTTGTATAGATTGTAAAAAATGAATCAAAGCATATAGAATTGGAAAACTTGTATTTTTGTCAAAAAATAAAGCAACAACAAAGTACTAAACGTATCTAACATTTAATCTTTAAAAAAATGAGCATCGAGTGAAATTACTTTCTTGGAGATTGGACTATGAAAGACATTGCCATTTTTCCATCTCACACTTAGAGGTTCAAAAAAAGTGGGCATTCCAAGACATAGGTTTCCAAATCCATTTGAGCCATTTCTAGTGACATTTTTAGATAAATACATGAGTATGGATCTTGAGCTAAGTTGATATCGGACTTAAAAGGAATAAATCTTTAAAAACCTAGTCCACTAATAATTGAGACTTATAAATATTATGTTTGTTTTCATTATATACTAATTGATAGTTTGCATTTGGACTTGCATATATTTAGTTTGCATTTGGGCTTGCATATATTTTGTTATAAAGAAATTCAAGGAACATGTTTGAAAGGGTCAATAGTGAAGGAATATAGAAGATGCAAATGAAAACATACTCACAATTGCAGTGTCGTATGTGGACTCTTCATATTTTATGTTCAATTCATAGATACTATTGTTTTGTCGGCAACTTGTTACAATTGCAGCAATGGAACCAACACAATATCAGTTTTTAGTTACTCTCAAACTGTGTATTCTAGTATTCAATGCTACTATAAGATGATAACAAACAAGTGGCATATTCTCAACAATTGTCTTTCTAATAAGATGTATACAAAATTCTACATCTCCTCCTTCATAGACAATTTTCTATTTAAGTGCAAATTTTGTGATATGTACACTTGAGCCACATAAGAATTATGGCATAAGGAATCCTATGAGGTCATTTGCAATGGTAACAGAGATAGTCAATTGGTTGTATATGTCAACTAAGTCAGCATGCACACGCTATGCTTTGACAGGTGAATTTTTTTTGTTTGTTGCATGTTGGTCCATATATGACTCTAGTACATCGCCTTCAAATATATTAATGCTACATTTTTTATATCTTTTACATCTTCCTTCTTACCCTGTCGATCCAAACGTAAAGATATGAGTTTACATCCTCGCTTGTAGTCACCTGCAACATATCATGCCATTCCATCTCTGACTACGCCCCCTTCATTCCATTCATCCCTTGCATGCAACTTACACTATATCTAATTGGCGTAATCTAAGCTCTACTACACTTTTTTTTAATATTGTAAAACCTATGTAATTATCTAAGGAATCACTTGCCTTACCTTGAAGCATGAATGGTGAGAACGATTGTTGGATTACAACCACATCAAGTAGTCGTGGGAGTTCACATTGTCATGTTTAGATTCAAAAATATGCAGGTAATATTCTTATTTCACTATTACGAGAATGGTGTTGGTCACATTTCATGGATTCATTTCTTATTCAATTGGTTAGATCGACTACACAAAGACTATGTTCTTCAATTGCTTCCAACATTAATTTCTAACTCCAGAACATGTCTATATCATCATCTTTAAATTCTTTTTTATTATTCCTCACCATGGGAAATAATTCCAGCCTCGAACCACATGATCCCATTTCTTTAGCTCTAATAGCCCATGCCAAAAGTTTTGTTTAGTACACAATTGTCTCTTCCCATGTATGCCTAACTTATTTTTCTCACCAAACGCATATAAAATATTAGTAGGTGTTCACCCTTCTTTTCAATGTAGCATATTGAATAAAATAAATTTCAAACACAAATTAAGAACAAATAGATCCCACTACCTCCATGCAAGATTTAAAGAGTTATTATTGTATCTAAAAAACATTTATTTGGGTGTTTTCCTTCGAATACTTAGTGAATCCCTATTCTTTACTCAACATGTGAAAGTTACATCTTTAAAAATACTCAATGAATATATTGATAACCTTCTCCCATGGAAAGAAATAATGATGAAAGAAATATTTATTTAACAAAGAAAATGTTTGTACTAAAATATTATATATTTGAAGCTAAAGTTTACACGTTGAAAAATAAAATTAAAAGTCTAAAATGTGTACCTCTATCTTATTACCAACCTTCATTTATCATTGGATTTCATATAAAATCTAATAGTTAAAATCCATTTCCCCATCAATTCTTACTACTCAATTAATTATTTATTTATTGAAATGTTTTGTTTCCATACCATGATTGTATTAATTTTTTATATATGAAAAGAAATATAATTGCAACATAATAGATATTTTTGTTATAGATGAATTTTTTCAATAAAGGAACAAGAATTTTAAGGAGAGGAAAAAGGCATAGGCCAAATGTATTATAGGAAAAAGGTGGGCGAAACAGAATTATATGCTATATTCATTCTGATGTTGAGTTCAATGAGTTTAACTGACTCATATAAAATGGTCATTTGTTTAGGGGGTAGGTTTTAATTTGTTTTTTATTTTTTATTATATAGTTTAGGGGGGTTTTAGGAAGAGTGTGTAGAAAGGAGCACTTTGGGCATCTTGCAGACATAGAAGACCCAATGGAAGAGGACATTGATGTCCATGAAGAAATCCAAGCTCCAGAAAATTCCAATTTCGATGAAGAATTTGGCATGCATGATATTGTTGATTAGTTGCATGATATTGACATTGATTAGTTTCATGTCTTGAAGAAAATATTAAAATTGACAATTTTTTGATAAGATATATTAGTAATGTTTTTACTTTTGGACTTTATTTTAGAAATAAAATTTCTATATATATAATATTTTTAAGATGTTTTTTACAAATATATGGTATAGTTTTTCTTGAATTTATGTGAATCATCACTTTTCGAAAATAATATGAAATAGGATCATTTTTATACAAAAAAATCTAAAAATTCATTGAAAAAGGTTTTAAATGTCTTTATTTTCTGGAATTTTTTACAATTTTGTCAATAAAAATGTGTTATTTTGTCCATAAAAATGTTTTATGTTATAGAAAAAATTGCAAAATGTATAATTTTTTATTATAAATTGCTTATAAATGTATGTTATTTTGTTAAATTTCTAAAAACACACTTAAAAATAGAAATTAAATATATTTTACGACAAAGATAATTCAAAGGCCCAAAAAAATGTCTCAAAAAGAAAATGTGTCATACCGGTATAACCCTTTTTGAAATGGAGGTAAAAATAGCTACTAAAATTAGGAGAGAGAAAAACGAGAACTGTGTCGAGTTCTCGTTTCATAGTATAAGTGGTTACAACCTTTCACTTGATACAAGATCCAAATAAAATAATATTAAACAAAAAAAAACATAGCCAACATCCAAATACAAAAATATTTTAAACAAAACAAACCATAGCCTCCTAGATCTTAAAATGGAATTCCAATAGCTAAAACTACTAGTGGCTCCATAATTAATGAGTACCAACTACCTAGTGGGGTTTAATAAACATAGAACCTAGTGGGCCTTAATATATTACATGACTAACTCTTATGTATATTAGTATAGGTGGGTTAGGGTCGGACCCTAACATGCCCTTCCCATTCAAGGGAAGCATTGTCCTCAAGGATGAATGTGATGAAATTATTGTAATTTGTGCCCACAACCATTTCGAGGTAAGACACGTGAAAGACTAGATGAAGCTTCGATTGTTCTTGAAGAGAAAGATTGTAGGCTACATGTTCAATGCATTGTATAATCTTGTAGGGTCTAAACAATTTGAGTGCTACTTTTTGGTGCAGGCTATTTTCAACTCATGTCAAAGATATACTTGATCCCCTTCTACAAATGAATGCTCTGTGTGATGTTGATATGCTTGTTTCTTCATTCTATTTTGATCCATAACCAAATTTATTTGTGGATAATATCTTCTATGGTGTGAAGTGTGCTATCCAATGGATGGACCATGGAAGTGCATGGTAAATACAAAACCATAAACAAAACAATTTGTCCATATAATGCTCCATATGGGGTCATTTTGGTAGCACCATGATAAGTGGTATTATACAACAATTATTCACGAGGAAGCCATTATGCCCATTGCTACAACTTTTTTAATGCATGGCATCTCAAATAGATTTCTAAGAACTTATTTGACTTCTTCTATTTGACCATCTATTAGAAGTTTAAATATCTCCCCCCAAATTTCATCTTCAATGTATGGCCCCAATCACAAACAATAAACATGATATGTAACTTGCAAATATTATCCATGGAGACTTGGGAAACTAATGATGGTGTAAAAGGGTGCGGCAAGGCACACAAGTGAGCATGTTTGGAAAGGTGATGGAAGCCACCAAGATGAATGATTTATTACTAGATTTAAGAAACCCCACTATAAAATCCATAGAGATATCAATCCATATATGTTTCAAGATTGGAAATGGTTGTAAAGACTTTGGTGCATTACTATCTCTCCCTTATGTTGTTGGCAAGTGTTGTAAACCACAAAAGTTTTGGAAATATTTTATCATGTCTTCCCAAAATAATGAGCACTTACTCCTTTCGTAGGTTCTATGAAATTATGGGTGAGTTGCTATGGAAAGAATGTAGCTCTAAGATTTGCTATTTTATGGAAAAAATTGTTACCAAGAAAATGATCTCTTTATATTTCCATGTATCTTGGTTCCATGTATAACCACAAGGAGGGTTTAGGTCTTCCTAAATCCTTAGGATGATGTTTACAGTGGTGTCATTTTCCATCCATTATTTATGTGCTTCTTAGAGCCAACTCATAAATATTAAGGGTAAGGTAAAGTGAGAGACATTCTCCTCAATAGGAAATGAATAGATCACCACATTTCTCTACCCTTCTTATATATAATCTCATAATCAAACTGCATCAACTTTCTAACTAACTTAGGCTTCTCTAGTAATGATAATATTTGTTTAAAAAAATATTTTTAAAGAAATATTTTAAATTATGAACTAGTTAATATTAATTTGGAAAGGCCTTAAAACTCCTTTATGTTAAAAGCAACAAAAAATTAATTGTTATTATTAATAATATATATATTTATATTTTAAATACATTTAATTAATTAATATAAAAATTTATTATTATTTTAATATATATTTATATTTGTTTTTTCCCATTGTTTATCACTCTCTGCTTCTATATACTAGCACACCCACTTAAGCAAACATCTATTGGCTACATAACACAAACACCCACTATACACAAGTTAAGTGTCACAAGTAAGTTATATGTTAAGCCATGTATCCATGCATGATCTAGCTACTACTTCTCCATGCATCAGATACAAATTATTTTTATATTATTGTTTTCTTTTATAATTATTTATTTTGAAATTTGGAAGAACTACCATAAAATCAATTTGGACAGTACACTTGTCTCATCTTAGTGCAATTGAGGAAAAGCATAAGTGCTAATCCATCCCAAATTCTAAGATATAAACACCTATCGATGTAATAAAAATACTTCTATCTACCCTAAGTGTAGAATGCTCGAGATCTTCTTATCAGTTTGATGAGGGAACTAGTTAAGAACCATCATCACAAAATGAATAAATCATTCAATTAATTAACCTCCTTTTTCAAGTCAAGTCCATCATACTCTATGATGGAAATGGAAATGGAGATGAAAAATTTGATGGTAGAGGAATGTAGTGGCATGGTGAGATTGTTGAGATTGGACGACAAAATATTAGAAGTGGACAAGCGGTGGCTTTGTATTTGGTGGTGATAAAGAATGCTATGGGGGGTTTGGGCACTAAGTATCTAATTCCTCTAGTTCTCATGTCTAACAAGATATTATAAAAGGTTATCGAATAGTGCACATATCATGTGAATTGAAGACTATGAAAGAGCCAAACATACAGTGACATATAAAAACATAAAAAACGACATCAAAATAACATATACAATTTTGCATTCAACACACTAAAGACTTTTATTGTTTATTCCTTGGATGAACAAGTTTTTTATTATTTATCCCTTCGATGAACAAGTTGCAGAACTACATTCCTATATGTTGATTACATTGCATAGAAATATAATAAAAGTATTCAATATTGTAGATTTCTCTAAATTTATTATATTCTTCACATGCCTTAGCATGCAGTGAAGATTGCTACAAATTATTTCATAAGCACGTGCAATCTAAAAATAAAATAAACATTGTTAATGATATATATTGCACAACATCAATACACTACACATCATCAATTATCAACATACTCCCCTTTGATGCTGAGAGGGATGACAATAAGATCTCTCATATTCAAAAATTAGGCCTTTGAAACTGCCTTAGTGAAGATATTTGCTAGTTTTTTTTAGTGCTGATGTATTTCAATTCTAATTTTTTCTTTTGCACCAAATCTTGAATAAAATGATACTTTAAATCAAAATGTTTTGTCATATTATGTTGTTATTTTGTACTATATTCTTGGCCAATTTGATGGCACTCATACTATCACAAAAAATCATTGTAGGATGAATTTGTTTCTCTTCAATTTATTCCAAAAAATTTATAATCCATAATGCTTTTGTACGTGCTAGGGTGATGCAACATACTATGCTTTTGTAGAAGAAACATAAACTATACTTTTCTTCTTTGATATCCAAGTGATCAAACCAGAACCAAAAGAAAAGCAATTACTAGATGTAGACTTTCGTTCATCCAAACTACCTCCCCAATAAAAATCACTAAATCCAACCAATTCAAAACCCTTAGAAGTGTAGTAATTAATGCGAAAATTTACAATCCCTTTCACATGCCTTAGAATTCTTTTAGCTTCTTTCATATGCATTTCAGATGGTTTTGTCATATACATGGAAACAAGTGAAATTGAATAAGCAATATCAGGCCTTGTGTGGGTTAGAAAAATGAGGCTTCCAACAATACCTATATAAGATATCTCATCAACTATTTGAGCATCATCATCTCTACACAACACAAATCCATGAACAGTTGGAGTGTAGGTTGGTTTACAACTAGGCATATCAAATTTCTTCAACATATCCTTTGCATACTTTGTCTCACAAATAAAAATTTCATCTTCACTTTGATTAACCTCCATTCCTAGAAAATACTGCATGAGTCTTAAATATGTCATCTCAAACTCACTCATCATAGCAATTTTGAATTCATCTGTCATCTTAGAAATGCTACACATATACAACAAATCATCAACATATAAACTAACAATACAAATATGATTACCTTCTTTTTTGTAGTAAAGGGTAGGTTCACTCTTACTTCTCTTGAAGTCATTCTCTTGAAAATATCCATCAATCATGACATTACATGCTATTTGTGCTTTGTTTAGGCCATATAAATCCTTCTTCAACTTGTAGAGTTGGTGTTCTTTTCCTTGCACTTCAAAACCCTCTTGTTGTTCCACAAAGATTTCATCTTCGAAGTACCCATTCAACAAGGCACTTTTCAGTGCATCCAAGTGATGAATTCTCCATTTCTTTAGAGCTATCACTGAAATCAACATTATGATAGTCTCTTTCCTTGATACAGGTGCAAATGTCTCTTCATAATCAATCTCGTACCTCAGTGTGAAGCGCTTAGAAACTAACCGTGCTTCATGTCTTTCAACAGTCTCATTAATGTTATACTTTGGCTTGTAGACCCATTTAGTACCAATTTTTTTCTTGTCATGTGGAAGATCTATAAGCTCCCAAGTATCATTCCTATGAACTGAATCTATACCTTCTTGCATAGATTGCACCCAAACCTCATTAGTATATATTTCTTCAAAACTTGATAGTTTAAAATCAACTTGTGAAAATAAAGAAAAAATTATAGTTTCACCTCTTGGATTTTATTCATGTGCGAGGCTTTCACTTTTGTGATAAATGTCATTTAAGCTTCCTACCTCCCTTATAGAACTTGGACATGAATCTAGAGAACCAGATGAGGAGTTACTTGGTAGATTTGTAGCATTTGGACCTGGAACATTAGTGGGATACTCATGATTAATATCATCAATAATATCACCATTCAAACTATATTTTTACTTCTCAACATGGTCTTTTTTATGACCATAAATTCCCCCTTCATCAAAAAACACATCTCTTCACAAAACAATGTTATTGGTGAGAGTATTATACAACCTGTAAGCCTTACTTTTTTCACTATATCCAACAAAAATACATGATTCACTTTTTGGATCTAACTTTTGTCTCTGTTGTTCAGCTACATGAACATAGGCTAAACAGCGAAAAAAGTTGAAATTTGATTAAAATTATGCTTTTTTTCATGCCAGGATTCATAAGGGGTCATCATGTGAAGTTCACTAGTGGGACTTCGATTAAGAATGTACATTGTTGTAGAACTTGCATCACCCCGAAAAGAATTGCTTAATTCCTTGGTATGTAACATACTCCTTGTCATTTTCACTACTATATAGTTCTTCCTTTAAAATACCCCATTTTGTTGAGGTGTGTAATCAGTGGTGAGTTTTCTTTTAATTCCATTCATATCACATAAAATCTAAAAACCTCTTGGACAAAATTCTCATCCACGATAAGTCCTTAAACACTTTATTTTGTAACCACTTTCATTTTCCATAAGGGATTTAAAACTCTTTAATGTATCAAATGCTTCACCTTGCTCTTCAAAAAACATTATAAGGAAAAGGCTCTTTAGTGGAGGTTATAGTGAATGCTCTACTCAAAATAGTCCAAATATCCGTTTATAGAAGAGGTCACTAGCAGAAGCGAGCGGCCGAAGGTTTTAGCAGAGGTTTTTTTTTTCAGTTGACTTGTTTTAATGAGAACGCATTGGTGCATTACATACACAAAAGCATCGGGCCTCCATATACCATGTTGCATCGCGTCAAAAAAAAAAAAATACTAAAAAATTTAAACTGGTACTTTACATAAACATAAACACCCCGGTGCATTCCCTTCAACATAAATGCCCCGTACTATATTTTAGTAAAAAAAAAATTATTAAAATATTACTGAGATTTTGTTTAGAAGCCTATATGCGGTGTGTTACCAAATACTAAACGCCTCAGTGCATGTAGTAGAAACAAATGCACTATATAATATTTTATTAATTTTTTTAGATTAATTTATTAAAAAAACACATTAATTTTTATAGGTAAATACCTCATCTCGGTGCATTCATTAACATTAAATGCCTCTGTGTGTCTAATTATAACAAACGCATTAATATATACTTTATTAAAAATAATACAACTATTTTATTGAGAAAATATCACAAAATTTTATTGAAAGCCTCATAGCAATGCATTAGTATATAAACACTCTCGTTCATGTTAGAGACTCTAACACACCGCTTAATTTTTTATTAAAACTAAAAATTTACAATTTTATTCCTACACAATTTTTTAAAACCTCATACGGGTACATTAGATGATACAAGATGACCTGGTGCATGAATAACACCAAAACTCAGAAAATATTAATTTATTAAAAAATAAAAAAGTATTTTTATTATTATTTTATTTTAAAACCTGCTCGTACGGATGCGCCTGATTGTCAGGTGCACCGAAACAGGGTTTAATAAAAAAATTATTCTGCCATCAAATTCATTTTTACCCTCTTCAGTGTGATTGATGCCACCTGCATCGATGTTTCACCTCACCCACTTGGATGCCTTCACATCTATGGTGCACGTGGAAAAATTCCTCACTCCTATTGACTGCTCACTCTAGTTTGAATTTTTACAAACGGTGGGAAAAAATATAAATTTTCCATACATCGACAATATGCCTCCCCGACGAGTCGTTCAACAACTAAATTGATTCTTACTTTGTAATTTAAATTTTTAGTAGATTATTTTTTTAAATTGACCTTCAAATTGTCCTATTTAAAAAAAAAATTGTGCAGTGCATTTGAGCCTTTCGGCTTGCATGGTTGATGTATTTGTAACTTTAGAAGATATTCACTTGTATATTACATCTGTACTTTATTGTATATCCAACAAATACGTGTTATTCCTCTGATTGGAAGTGTCGTCATTTGTATTTGCAAGTGTTGCAAGTTACATTGTAAGTGTCGTCATTTGTATCGATGGGTTATTAGACCACCAATGTGGGGTTGGCCCTAGTTAGGTCATGTGGTTGGGTTATTAGACTTCATTAGCAAGTCGGCCGTGTTAGTTTATTGGCAGGTCAAGTCAATGTATAAATAGAGGGTGTGCCTCTCTCATTCTATTCATTCACACACTTCTCAAGCTCACATATCTAAGAGAGAATGTGGCACACCAGTGGAGGAGGAGGAGTATCTGCTAGAGACATCTCTTTGGGTTTGATCATTGTGATCTTGGTTTGTGGCTTATTCTATCTCTGAGGAAGTTTTATGGTTTTTAACCTTCTTGGTTTTCCCCGAGGAAACTTTGCGTCTATTGTCTCTTGTGTTTATGATTGATATGTTGTAAATGTTATTCTCTTAGTGATCCTAGATAATATTGAATGAAATTATAGAAAAATTAACATGGTATCAGAGCTGACCTAAGAAGAAGGCACTGTGCAGCTGTGGAAGCTAGGGCTTCTTAATTTTTGGGTTTCTATCCACAGATCATAAAAGGAAGGAGGCTAGATTGACTCTCCTAGCAAGGGCACATCATTTTGTCGAGACAGAATTCAATTCTGAGCATTTTCAGTTTTTGGCCTGTCACTACTGTAGGAAATTAGGATTTCGAAGAAAGTTGGAATTTTTGGAATCTAAGACCATGGCTGGAAGATCCTCTGAAAAATCAAAGTTTAGAGACCAAGATCGAACTTTTTGGTTGGGTGAAGCTCCGAGAAAATCAAACCCTAGTTCAGGGCCTGTCTAGTGAATCTGAAAGTTTCAAAGGCAATTTTGAGGGGTCAAATTTTGCAGTTTTCAAATTTGGAGTATACCAACTTGACTAGCTCAGCAAGGTGCAACTTTCTATCCTTTCAGAAGTTTGAAATTCAAATTTTGTATTTTTAGGGTTTCTCTAACAAACCCTAATCCAGCTCGAGATCCAATTTTCAGCAAATCAAGTGGTAAGACCTAAATATTTTATTTCCATTTGAGTTTCTCATTAAGATGTATCACCACACCAAGCTTGAGGATAAGCTTGAAGGAAATGATAATTTCCAAGCCTGGAAGTATAGGATTGGGTTAATCCTAGAAGAGAATGAGTTGGACACTTACATAAGTGAAGAGGTTCCAGTTCTAGAGGGAGAAGAGGCTAAGGCCTTACATAATAAGAACTTGGTTAAGTACCATCTCATTCCCCATGTGTCTTCCCTAAAGACACCTAAAGGTATGTTTAACTCTTTGACCAAATTGTTTGAAGGAAAGAACATAAATCGAAAGATGACTCTGTGGAACCAATTGAAAGGGGTAAAGATCCAGAATGGAGAGACCATCCAATCCTACTTTACTAAGGTCTCTCAAATCAAGGAACAAATTGAAGCTGTGGATGAAGCAGTGGAGAATGGAGAAATTGCCATGACCACATTGAATGGCCTACCTAGGTCATGGGACTCCTTCATCCAATCTGTGCAAGAAATAAATTGATCTCTTTCAGTAGACTTTGGGATGAATGTTCACAAGAAGAGGCTAGGATTTTGGCCTAAGAAGAAAAGATGGGAAGTGAAGATCAATCCCTCATAGCACACATTAAAGGAAGTAAGTTTAAGAGGGAGAAATCTCACAACAAGAAACATTCTCACTTCCATCATAAGAAGAAAGATCTCTCTCATGTTCGATGCTTCACTTGTGATGAGATAGGACACTTTGCTTCAGATTGTCCCAAGAACAAAAGGAACAATAACAACAAAAACAACAAGAGCAACAAGAAAAGGTATCATGCTCATGCTGCTAAGGATGATGAACCTCCCAAGAAGAAGAAAAGGGCAGAAAGTGAAAATTCTTCAAGTGAGTAAGAATATGTGTTGATCTCACAAATACTATCTCACATGGATGTGATGATTGGCTTATTGATAGTGAGGCTTCCAAACACATGATGGGATTTAAAGAATCCTTTGTAGACCTATTTGAACATGAGTCACCCCATAAGGTGAAACTTGGGGATGACTATCAATATCCTATAAAAGGAAGTGGTGAGGCCTCCTACAAGTTAGATTCCGGGAAGTCTTTGAAAATGAAAGATGTTTTATATGTACTAGGACTTAAGAAGAATCTTCTCTCAATATCATCTTTGGATGCAAAGGGAATGAGATTTGCATTTATAGATGGCCAAGTTCTCATGTGGCCAAAGGGTAAGACACTAGATGATGCAGTGGTGATTGGAGAGCAAGAGGGAGGATTGTACAAATTGAAGGGACAACCTGAACATGCCATGGTACATGAGTCCATGGAGCCAAGTGAACTTTGGTATAGAAGGCTTGCACACATGCACTATAGAGCACTACCAATTGCAAGAAAAGTTGTAGAAGGTCTTCCCTAAATCCAGTCAAAGCATGAAGGTATTTGCAAAGGGTGTGCAAAAGGAAAGAACACAAAGAAGGTATTTCCATGCAGTGAAAGCAAAGAAAAAGGAATCTTGGAGATTATCCACTCCTATGTATGTGGTCCAATGTCATTCAGTTCTCTGAGTGGGTATGTATACTATGTTTCCTTGATTGATGATTTCTCTAAGACTTGGATTTATTTATTGAAGAATAAAGATGAAGTGTTTGATAAGTTCAAGGAATTCAAATCCTTGATAGAATATCAAACTGGCAAGAAGATCAAGAGCTTCGGATACGACAATGGCGATAATTCACTTCAGGAGAGTTCAGGAAGTTATGCAATGATTCAGGGATTGCGAGGGAGTTGATTACTCCTTACAATCCACAACAGAATGGAGTTGCAGAAAGAAAGAATAGAACAATCATGGAAGCAGCATGGGAAATGCTTCATGACCAGGATCTGCCTATGCACCTATGGGAAAAAGTAGCTAGGACAGCTGTATATGTGCAGAACAGAACACCTCACAAGATACTTGACAACAAAACACCCGAAGAAGTTTTCTCTGGTAAGAAACCTGAAGTTAGCCATCTCAGGATGTTTGGATGTCCTGTATACACACACATTCCAAAGGAAAAGAGGACAAAGCTAGATCCTTCAGGAAATAAGGGCATCTTTGTGGGTTACTTTGAAAGCTCGAAGGCTTACAGAATCTACTTTCCAGGGTTCAAGAAGATTGACATCAGCAGGGATGTAAGATTTGATGAAGACTCAACATACATCAAATCAAGGAAAACACTTGTTGAAGACAATGAAGAACCAAGGGTAACCAGAATTCAAGACACCACTAAGAATGAAGCAATTCTAGAAGAAGATCATGAAATTGAAGATCCACAAGAACCTGTAGATCCACCCTGTGAGAAGAACTCTCACAAGAGGAAAACTGCATGGGCTAGAGAGCTCATCCAAGATCCAGAAAGGTATGGTGTTCCAGAAGAGGAACACGGAGAAAGGAAAAAGACAAGGTCACACACTATCTATGTTGCCTTGCTCTATGACATTATGAACAAAGAACCTTCCAGTTATGAAGAGGCAATGGATAAGAAAGAATGGAAGGATTCCATGGTCGAGGAATACCAATCGATCATGAAGAATGATGTTTGGGATGTGGTCCCAAGACCATAAGGGAAGTCTGTTGCGACTTCCAAGTGGATCTATAAGATCAAGCATGTTGTAGATGGTAGCATAGAGAAATACAAGGCGAGGTTTGTAGCTCGTGGTTTCTCCTAGAAAGAGGGAATAGATTATGAAGAGACTTTTGCACCTGTAGCCAGATACACTTCCATCAGAATAGTAGTTTCTTTGGATGTAGTGATGAAGTGGAAGATACACCAGATGGATGTCAAGACAACTTTCTTGAATGGTGTAGTCGAAGAGGAAGTGTATGTGGAGAAGCCACTTGGTTTTGAGACACATGATAGGGAATCATATGTGTGCAGGTTGAAGAAAGCCTTGTATGGCTTGAAGCAAGCTCCTAGGACTTGGTATGGTAGGATAGACAGCTTTCTATCTAGTTTGGGATTTACCAAGAGTAAAGTGGATTCCAACCTTTACTACAAGGTTGAGGAAGGAAATCCAGTGATACTACTATTGTATGTGGATGACCTGTTTGTTACAGGTGAGGATAGGTTGATTTTCGACACGAAAAAGAAGCTTGATGCTGAGTTCGAGATGAAGGAATTGGGGATGATGCATTACTTTCTAGGCATGGAGGTGTGGCAGAGTGTAGATGGGATCTTCCTTGGACAAGAGAATTATGTAGTAGAGATCCTGAAGTGGTTCGGGATGATGGACTGCAAGTCCATGGCCACACCTATGGCATCGAACCTGAAGCTATTGTGTGATGCTTCATCTGAGCCAATTGATGTCACGGTGTATCGTCAGATGATTGGGTCCTTGATGTACTGACGAACATGAGACCATATATTTGCTTTGCGGTGAACACATTGATCCAGTTCCTGACGAATCCCAGAGGTGTTCACCTAGTTGTTGTAAATCATATTCTAAGGAACCTGAAGGGTACGGTTGATTATGGGCTCAAGTATGATGCAAATCAAAAGTTTAACTTGGAGGGTTATGTTGATTCAAATTGGGTAGGCAGTGCTGCAGATAGGAAAAACACTTCGGGGTGTTGCTTCAGTATGGGTTCAGGTGTGATCTCTTAGTTTAGTAGGAAGCAATCCTACATAGCACTAAGTACAGCTGAAGCAAAGTATGTCACATCTTGTTCGGCTAGTTGTGAGGAAGTATGGATTAGGAAGCTACTGTATAAGTTATTTGATCTCCCATTGGATGCTACATGTATCTATTGTGACAACCAGAGTTGTTTGAAGTTTTCAGAGAACCCGATGCTCCATGACAGGTCGAAGCACATCGAGATCAAATATCACTATATCAGGGATATGGTGTAGAGAGGAGCAATGAAGCTCCTGTATGTTGCGATGGATGAGTAGGTTGCAGATGTGTTGACAAAACCACTAGCCAGAGTGAAGTTTGAGTACTTCAGAGAGAGGCTTGGTGTTCTTTAGATTGAAGATACTTCAAGGAAGCAGTAATGGGACACATTTGTAGGATCTATTCCAAGCATGGTGATAGGATGATCCTTCCCATGGTTGTGGATGTAAGCGTTGTGTGATGAGCATCAGGACGATGCTCCAGTTACTGATGTGTATGATGATCAGGATGATCATGTGTGATGATATGCATCAGGTGGATGCTTTGTATGATCAGTTTGATTATATGATGATGACGAGTATAAGGATGATGCTCCAGATGATATGCATCAGGACAATGTTGTGACGATGATCATGATGATCATGCAATGATGATGTGCATCAGGATGATGTGCTATATGATGATAATCAGTATGATCATGAGTATCAGGTTGATACTCCATGGCCATGGACAGGTTGTGCATGTAGCATAGAAAAGATCCTGGGAGATCCTATAGTCTGAGCTAGGATGCTCTTTCAAGTTTTTGCTACTAGAGGCATGTAATCATCCCTGGAGATCCGATAGGTTGAGAAGTAAACTCATAATCAGTCCTAGGATGCACTTTAGAGTTCTTGCAGGTTTCAAGGCACTCTTTAAAGGTTTTTCCTAACCACATGTAATCATCCCTCGAGATCCGATAGGTTGAGCAGTAAGCTCGTAATCAGTCCTGGGATGCTCTTTAGAGTTCTTGCAGGATGCAGGACACTCTTTTAAGGTTTTGCGGTGGGGGTCACATGTAATCAGCTTTGGAGATCCGATAGGTTGAGCAGTAAGCTCATAATCAGTCGTGGGATGCTCTTTAGAGTTCTTGCAGTTTGCAAGACACTCTTTTAAGGTTTTGTGACAATCAACATGTAAAAGATCCTAGGAGATCCTATAGTCTGAGCTAGGATGCTCTTTCAATATTTTGTTGACGCACATAATAAGTCCTGAGGATTCCACAGTATGGCCAGTGATGATGAAGACCTGCATGAGGATAGGCCTACAACCAACATGAAAAAGGGCTGGCTCTGTAGAACTTCCTATGGCAAGAAGAATTCAAAGATAGCCCAGTGATCGAGATGTCGAGTATAGCAGCAGTGATGATGATGATGCTCCGTGATCCAGTGATGATGATCGAGCTCCAGAATTGAAGACTTGCGCCAATATGTATTGATGACCTATGTCTAGAGAATAACTTCCTAGTTGAGAGGGAGTGTTGATGTATTTGTAAATTCAGAATATATTCACTTGTATATTAAATTTGTACTTTATTGTATATCCAACAGAGATGTATTATTCCTCTGATTGGAAGTGTAATCATTTGTATTTGCAAGTGTCGTAAGTTACATTGTAAGTGTCGTCATTTGTATTGATGGGTTATTAGACCACCAATGTGGGGTTGGCCCTAGTTAGGTCATGTGGTTGGGTTATTAGACTTCATTAGCAAGTCGGCCCTGTTAGTTTATTGGCAGGTCAATTCAATGTATAAATAGAGGGTGTGCCTCTCTCATTCTATTCATTCACTCACTTCTCAAGCTTGCATAGATAAGAGAGAAAGTGGCACACAAGTGGAGGAGGAGGAGTATCTGCTAGAGACATCTCTTTGGGTTTGATCATTGTGATCTTGGTTTGTGGCTTATTCTATCTCTGAGGAAGTTGCAGGTTTTTTCACCTTCTTGGTCTTCCCCAAGGAGACTCTGTTTCTATTGTCTCTTGTTTTTATGATTGATATGTTGTACATGTTATTCTCTTAGTGATCCTAGATAATATTGAATGAAATTATCGAAAAATTAACATGTATCGCCCAAGGGTGCACCCTGTAAACTTTTACAGGACACACCATTCGCGCTATGAGTTGAAACATATTGAACGCACCACTACATCATGAAAACATATTTTAAAACATTGAACTATTTATCATTACATTTGACATTGGAGAGCACCGGATTTACAATGCACTTATGTATATTGAATACATTGGTTAACAAAAACTTGTAGATGAAAACATTAAATTATATGGTGCTATTAGTGTGAGTTAGTGCACCATATTTTGGTGCTCTGATGTGCAATAGGCACATTGGTTTTGAATCCCCAAAAATTATAATTTAATGGTGCTTCATTGGCATGTTAGTGCACTGGTGCACGATGCACTGATGTGCCCAAGGAGCACTGTGAGTTGATTTCCATAAAAATATTTATTTAATAAACAACGGTGCATTTAGATCAATTAAGTGCATCATTTCCGATGCACTGATGTTCCCAAGGAGCACTATTAATAGACTGTACAAAAATATAATTTAACGATGATCCTAGTGCACGTGAGTGCATTGGTGTTTGGTGCGCTCACTTGATTTAGGCACACTGTCAACCAAAGTTTAGAAAATATCCCGGTGTGTATAGTTGTTGGCGCACCGTTGAAATAAATTTTAAATATATAGAATCATAATAGTAGTGCATGTTACATATTTCAGTGCACTGTAAAACAATGCAGTTTATATATAAATGCATCGTTGGCAGTGTAGTTTGTGTATAAAATCACCAGAAGAAGTACACCTATGTTATTGGGGAACATTGCTTCTAAAAAATTATTTTTTTGAGAGAAAAACGTATTACTGATGCTATTAAATAGGATTTTAATTGAATGAAATATCACATTCTTTTATATATCTACTTATGACATTGATTCATGTTATATGTTAAATAGAGACGTGAGCAGTGACAAGCTGCTCGACAGGAGTGTACACAACTAGATTAGTTCAACATGGTTAGAGAATGGGAGGCTAGGGAGAGGGAGAGGGAGAGGTATTTGTATCATTTCCCCATTACTGGTCAGACTAAAGAGATCTTAAGGGTTTTCGACCTCCTATATTTCTATCAGGAGGCTACATCCCTCAAGGGAAATATTCATTGTTGTGTCATTTCATCCGATGTTGGGATCATCATAGGAAGGAATTCCGTGTTGGTCCTAGTCAATGGTTCCAGCTCACTGAGGAGGACACATATTTCATCACTTTCCTATCTAGGAGAAGGGAGGATTTTTCCTAGTTCCATGATGTCCCAGCTGGTGCTACAACAGAGAGTTAGCTAGCTTACTCTTTGAGATATATCAATGATGAGGTCATCCATCCCTTTGATTTTCAGGTGAGCAGTGGATAGCTTAGTGTCTCTTATTTTGGTTTAGGGGAGGTTAGGTGGCTCTCTCTTTTGCTTACAACGCTAGTGCACTACACTAGTGATAGGAAGCTCATTAGTTTCCTTATATTGTATTATGTTGACTCTTTAGTGCAAAGACCTATATGCATTAGGTGGTCAACCATTTTTTTGCAATAGTTTTGTTATGCTTTGGATATATGTCATGCAGTGATTAATAGGAGGTCTAATGCCCCTTTATGTTCAAAGCTTTTTTGTCTATTTTTTTAGGGTTTTCCGGCCACCAATCCCTCCTTTTAGTGTCTTCCTTACAAGTCGATGAAAGAGGTGCATATGCACATGTAGGGGAAGATGATGATGAAGAGGGGGAAATCTAAATTCCTAGCTAGGATCACGTCAGATGTGGTCGAGATGCTAGGCGGTGAGGAGGAACATGCACTAGACATTGTGCCATATTGGGCTTGGACTTGAGAGGGTGCCCCGAGATATTATTCACACCGGAGGAGCCACTAGATGAGAGAGGTAATATTATCGTTATGTTTAAATTATTCTAGTATCATTTTATTCTCTTTATACTTAATGCAAATGAAATATATTCTAAATATTAAATTGTTTAATGAAATTGTCTAATTATTATTCATGTGCACTATATTTTTGCAGACATTGGCACATTCGATGGTGAGTTCAGGCTTCCTCCTCCCATTCAAGAGGATCAGTATATGGAGGAGCTCAATCAGGCCAGGCCATAGTTGGTAGGTAGAAATCCTAGGCACCATCCATGCAGGCCCCATGATAGGTATCACCAAGATGTGGCAGACACGTTGTGGAAATTCCCTTGTTTGTGGGACAAATAACGCCTTCTCGGGAGCTATTTCATTACTTAAACATAGGTATCGTACTCCCCTCCACTTTCAAACTTAAAACATAAAACCTCCTTATGTCCTAATATATAAGAACATAATTGTACATCAATATCAAACTTTATATTTTAAATATATTTAATTAATTAATATAGAATTTATTATTATTCTAATAGATATTTATATTATTTACTTTTGGGCCCTCGCACGAAGTTGAGGGACCTTTTAGATGCAATTGTGCATTTGCAAAATGCGTTAAAGTTTACTAAAATGAAAATGTGTGCACGTTTCTTAGAACTAGGCATGGGCGGGCACAAGTCTGCCATGTAAGTTAACACATAGGATAGGATTCAATAACGCGCGAGCGTTATAGTTATACATAATGCGCACACATTATATATAACTATAACATGCTAGCGTTATGGTAATCTACACAATTTCATTTTCATCAAAACCTTATTTAAGAGTTTCTTCCCAAGAAAATAAATTTCCTCTATTTCCCTAGATCCCTACTTATCTCGAAAGGTTTTGGGCTTCATCTTCTATGGGTTAGGAGGTTAAATAGGGATTTGGTGTTAGGGGCTAAGGGGTCAAGGGGCTTAGGGGTTAGATATGGGGGGTGGTTAGTGGTAGGGGAAGGGGGATTAGGAGAGAGAGAGAGGGGGGAGTAGGACAGAGAGAGATGGGGGGTTAGTTAGGGGTAAGGGGCTAGGAGGGGGGTTAGTGAGGGGGAGAGAGAGAGAGAGACTAAGAGAGGGGGTTAGTAATGGCTGGGGGGGGAGGAGAGGGTGTTAGTTGTAGGGAGTGAGAAAGAGAGATGGGAGGTGTGGTTAGAGGTAGGTGGAGGTGTAGGAAAGAGAGAGAGACTAAGAGAGGGGGTTATTAAGGGTTAGGTAGAGGAGGGGAGAGAGATAGAGAGGAAATGGTCTATGGCTAGGGGAATAGGAGAGATATAGAAAGACTAGGATGGTTAGGGATGGGGGAGAGGTTAGGGAGAGGGAGAGGGGGTTTAAAGAGAGAGAGAGAGAGGTGTAGAAGTAGGGAAGAGAGAGTCCTTGAGGGGGGGGTTAGTGAGGGTTAATGGCCTAGGAGGGGAGTTAGCAAGGGGGAGAGAGAGAGAGATACTGAGAGAGGGGGTTAGTAATGGTTAGGGGGGGAGAGGAGGGAGAGAGAGAGAGAGAGAGAGGAGAGGGTGTTAGTTGTATGGAGTGATTAAGAGATATGCGGGTGTGGTTAGAGGTAAGTAGAGGTGTAGGGAAGAGAGAGAGACTGGGAGAGGGGGTTAGTAAGGGCTAGGGAGAGGATGGAGTTTGGGGATAGGGGGAGTAGGATATAGATAGAAAGAGTAAGATGGTTAGGGATGGGGGAGAGGGTATTTAGAGAGAGACAGAGAGGTGTAGAAGTAGGGAAGAGAGAGTGAGAGAGGGGGTTTATAAAGGTTACGAGGAGGAGGGGATAGAGAGAGAAGGGTTAGGGGTATGGGGAGTAGGAGAGACAATAAGAGAGGGGAGGTGAGTAGGTTTGGTTGGGGTGGGTTAAGGGGTTATAGATAGATAGAGAGGGAGGAGGGTGTCAGGGGATTAGAAGAGAGAGAGGGGTGGGGGATAGGGGTTGGTGGAGGAGTACAGAAGAGATAGAGAGAGAGGGCTTTAGTAAGGGTTAGGTGTAGGAGGGGAGAGAGTGAGAAAGGGTTTGCAGTGACAGTATTAGGAGAGATATAGGGAGAGGGGGGTTTAAGAGTGGTGGCGATTACGGAGAGGGAGAGGATGGGTTAGCGAGAGAGAGAGGGGGGGGGTGGGTAGGGAGGTGTTTTTAGGGGTTTTCAGATAGATAGGGGTGGGGGTTATGAGTAGGTGGAATATGGGATTAGGGGTGGGGGTTATGAGTAGATGGAAAAAGTTTAATTGTTTCTAGGGTTAAGGGATTAGGGATTTAGAGATTTGAGTTTTTTAAGTAATATGGGTTAGATTGTTTAGCGATTAGGGTAGGCTAGGTATTAGGGGTTATGGGTTGTGGGATTATAGATAAAGTGGCTAGGTGGTTTAGGGGTTAGTGACCTTAGGGGTTAATTGATTTAGTGCTCTAGGGTTAGCATGTTAGTTTTTATGAGGTTAGGAATTAATGGTGAAGGGGTTAAAGGCTTAAAGGCTTATAAGGAATAAATTAGAACTTAAAGAGACTAATGCACAAGCCCAAGCAAGAATGTCAAAGCGGAGAGAGGAGCGATCAATCTATAGGGAGAGAGATTAAGCAAACATAGAGATCACATGCAATCAAATACCACACATGCAAACATAGAGCACACAAGCAAATGCAGGGCATGCTAGCACAAGGGAGGTCGCACATGCAAACGTATTGTAGAGGTAAAGAATCATTTTACTTGTATATAGTTTAAACTAGAGATTAGAGGGATAATGGTTAAAGGATTACAGGTAAATAGTTAAAGGACTTAAGGGCTTTAGCAGTTTGGGATTTAGGGGCAAAGGGATTAAGGACTTTGGGCTTAGGGGGTTAGGTTTTAAGAGGTTAGGATTTGAGTTCTAAGGTGTTACAGTGTTAATGGCTTAGGGAATTAGAGGATAAGGACAATAGTGAGGGGATATAAAGGGTTAATTAAGGGACTAGCGATTTAAGGAGTAATACCTTTATAGGTTAAGGGATTTAGGATCAACTATTAATGGGGTAAGGTATTATGTGTTAAGGGCTTAGGTACTTCTAGGGGTGTAGGGATTTAGGGGGTTTTGTTGACTCAAACCCAGTCTACAGGGGTTCCCATCACTATCGACACCAACCCACTGCGATCTCCCTGAGAACCAGCCCAGACAGGTTTTACCCCGCCCAGCAACACCTGCAGAGCAAATGAGGTCTCACCCGAGGTGATCAAGGGAGAGTGGATGGAACCATGTTTCTGTCGAATGAAGGAGGGTGTTGCGGCATTTGCTTACTTAACTTATTTATCGCAATATCCAAAACAGATCTATGCATTCAAGATTAACATCAATAGCATTATGTAACAGAGTCATTCATTACAACAAAATGAATATAACATTAAAAGGTTAACTGCAGCAAGAAATCATCACAATAGGCATTAATACGAAAGATACACAGGGAATTTCACCAAAACAGTTATTTCATGTCATATTACTTCAGAAAAACCATGATACAATATCTCTGCAAAACCAGATCTCAACGATATCTCTAGATCTCAGAACATACGCAAAAACTGCGTCTCCAAGATCCATCTCTCTTTTCCTCCTCTTCGACCTATGACTTTCTATCTATATATAGGCTTCCGCCTTTACAATGCTTGTCCACTTACTAACAACTTCCTAACCGACTCCTAGACAATTGACACGGTCCAAATGACCCAAAAACCCACCTACTGCAGTACAATTAGCTCAAACTTACATCTCATATGGTCCAATAACCCAAAAACCCGCCTACTGTGGTACAATCGACTCAAAAATACATAAAATAGTCTATTCTTCTACCTTCCACGACCTCTTCTAACGTGTCGCATTATTGGCGATGCTGCGATTCTTCCTTACCTAACTGCCTGCCAACAGGCCCCAAACACGATCTTGTGGCTCACCCTCGAGCCACGTCAACTGGATATGGTGAACTTTGTTGTCTTCACTCGACTAGGGCTAAACTATAGTTCTGCAACTGTTCTTGATATCTGGATCGCTTGGTGTTGTCCTGCTCCTTCTTCTATGCTAATCGTCTGCTCATTGTCATGTACTTCTTTCCCAAAAGTGGACTCGTCCTAGGTTACTGTCACAGACATTGCAAACTCATCCTCCAGTCTCGAGAGACCGATTGTAGACGGAGAGGAATGTTGTAAGCAACGCCAGGGTGTAAAACAGGCCAATGGTTCTGGCACATCTGTTTCACAACACTAAGCACACATTACAGGGACCCGAGGTCGACGACCCCCCCCTTTTGTGTGGTCACAGGGACCACGAGACTTTGAACCATCACCAATTGCCTAGACATCTTGGACAAGACCTCATGCTTGTAACCCCTAAATGTCCGAGGCGCAGCTTTCTCTAACCGCTCATGCACACTCGTGGTTCGGGCCCTCAACACACTTGGTGTGCTCCCACAGGAAATAAAATGGATCATTTCCACAACCTCCTTGGAATTCCTAACTTAGCTAGATGCCCAAACATCTCATAACATAACCTTGCTTAACTGAAACAACCTCTCTACTCGTATTATCCTTGGGTCCTATATTAATACATCACATTTAACCATTCATCTGCCTTCGCAATGCTATGCATCACCTACTCACGCTCTAGGGTAATCATAAGATTCCACTGCTCGAACATCGAAAGTGGGCGGAGCGATCATACCCCCACTTGTCGCCCTGTGTGCAAAAGTGTGCAAAGCAGTTGTTTCGCCATACTGTTGTGGTGGATGCCTCGTGCTAGCCCTGCAAACCATCCCTCTAGGTGTCGACGGCCATGTTACCTCAGTGTATCCCTCATTCCAAATGTGCGGACATCTGACACGGTCTGATTCAACGGACGAGTGTATCTGCCCCAAAAAGGGAAAAGGTGCCAACTACATAACGATTTCTTATGTGACCTAGTCACAACACTACCACTTGTCGCAGACCGCTCCAAACTTGCGGTAGAAGCCTCCCTGCTTCCGCATTCCATCCTTGTTGGTGCGCCATCCTGCCACCAATCAATCTACTTCTTTTCTTTTTTTTTGATGCAACTCAGGCATCGCGTTGTTCCAAGCCCGAGCGATAGGGATTCAAACTACTACCATTAATCAAATTGGGGAGCATCACCCCATCTAATTGCTGCAACTGTATCCCTCTTCCTAAAGTAAGGCTACTAACGCGATACAGACCAAGCCAATTCATCTGCAACTTTCCTGGATGTTTCATAAACTTGTTGTCATACAACAACACCAAATCACCTTGTTTAAATTGTTTGTTCTTGATATGGTGATCATGCCAAGCTTTCTAGCGATGCTTCTCCATACCCTGATGGAATCCAGCGATGAAGCGATCTTCCTCCAGCTGTACTAACTGCACAAGATGTTCCTCTAATGCTGCTATATCATCCATATCTATTGCTGCCGCTATGCGCAGACTCGGAATGATATATTCCATAGGAATAACCGCCTCTTGCCTATAAACTAGCTTGAATGGTGTCTTCCCTGTCAGCCGTTTACATGTGGTGTGATAGGCGCACAATACTACTGGTATTTTTAGATCCCAGTCATCCCGGTTCACATTACATACCTTTGTCAGCGCATGTTCCAATATCTTATTGAAAGCTTCCACCATGCCATTTTCCTGCGGATGATAGGGTGTACTCTTCTTATGTTGTATCTGCAATTCCTCCGTCAATCAGCTGATGGTGCGATTGAGAAAGTGGCTGCCTTGATCACTCAACAATATCTTAGGGCATCCAAAGCGAGTGACAATGTGGTGAAAGAGAAACCACGTTGTTGTGGCTACAGAACAATCAATGACGGGTGCAGCTTCTGCCCATCGTGTCAATTAATGAGTTGTCGTGATGATATACCTAGCACTGGTGTGCTTCCTCGGGGGATGAATAGGTCCCATGAAATCTACTGCCCATTTGTCGAATGGTTGCAACATCAACTGAGGCATCAACGGCATCTCATCATGTCAAGATGGCTTCCCGGTTCTTTGACAAACATCACAATATCGTGCATAATTTGTCGCATCACTGTGCAGCTTAGGCCACTAGATCCCCGCTTGAAGCACCTTCCTTGCCGTCACACAACCACCATAGTTCCCTCCAGCCACTCCTGCATGTGCTTCGGAAAGGATCTGCGCTTGCTCATGTGGAGAAACACACTGTCGCAATATCTCATCAGCACCCATCTTGTATAGTGCGCCTGCGATTAGCAGGAAGTCTGCAGCCTTGACTACCAGCTGCTTCCTCTGACGAGTGGTGAATTCTTTTGGTGTGGTACCGTTCACCAGGTACTGAACAATTTCTTCAAAATATCCATCACCGACTTCAACTTTAAATAATTGCGCATCAAGCAAACCATCTTCAATGTTAGTTGGCTCCTCCCCTATTTCAATCCGGGAGAGAACATCCAGGCCAGCATTTAACTGCCCTGGCTTCACAATTACTTCAAAATCGAACTCCTGAAACAAAAGTAGCCATCGACAGATCTTTTCCCCCAACAAAGGATTATTGACCAGGTATTTTAATGTAGAATGATCTGTGAACATCTTGAAATGGCCTCCTAGTAAGTAATGGCGAAAATTCTGCAACGCGTAAACCATTTCCAGACCTTCCCTCCCCATAGTAGTTAGTTTCTTTTTGTAGATGACAACTTCCGACTGGAAAAAGCAATGGGGTGATCAAGATCCCCCTCTCCGAGCTAGGCCAATACTACTCCCAGCGCGATCAATGAGGCAAGCATGGAAATCCTTACTCCAGTCACAAAATACTAATATCGATGCCGAAGCCATCTTTGTTTTTAGTGTCTCAAAGCTATCCCGACATTCAGGGCTCCACCGGAATGCCACATCCGTCTTCAACAACTTCTCCATAGGGGCAGTAATCGCAACATAACCCCTGATGAACTTGCAATAATACCTCATGTGTCCCAGTGTCGCCCGTAACTGCTTAACAGTATTTGGTGTCAAACTCAGAATAAGCGCAATCTTTGCTGGGTCAACCAACAATCCTTGCTTACACACAATATGACCCAACAGTATGCCAAACGGTGCATAGAAGATACACTTCTTTAAGTTCAATGATATTTGATGCTGCCGGCATCGCTCCAACATCAACCGTAGATTCTCCAGATGATCGCAGACCAACCCATAGACCATCCAATCATCCATGTATACCTGTAAAAACTTTTGAATTAAATATTTGAATGGAGCAACGACAACCCACGAAAATATCGCAGGTGCATTCTTCAAGCCGAACGACATCACAGTGTACTGAAAGAAGCCCCATCCAGTAACAAAAGTTGTCTTATGGCAGTCTTCTTTGGCAATGAGGATCTGATGGTAGCTAGAGAACCCATCTGTGAAAGAGTACATCTCCTGGCCACCCACACCTTCGAGCACTTCATCGATAAACGGGGTTGGGAACGTATCGTGCAAACATGCATCATTTAGCTTCCTGAGGTCGATGCAAATGTTCACCTCGCCAGTCTTCTTATCTTATACCACCATAGGACTAATCCATCTGACTCCTCGACCGGTTCAATGATACCTGCATCCAGCATGCGATCCAATTCTACCTTGACCCTCTCCTTATGTCGCGGATTCAATCGATAAGGTCACTGCCGGATCGGCTTAGCATCTTGTTTTAATGGAATCTTCATTTCTCCTAAGTCACCCAGAATCCCCTTCATGTCATAAAACTTTGTAGGAAATATTTCCTAAAACTCATGGATCAAATCAGTGACCTTGCTTATCATCTCATCATCCCAGTAATCCCCGACATTTACGAACTTTGGAGTGTCCTCTATCCCATTGTTAATCTTGCAGATCTTTAGCGGTTGACTGATCGGATCGCTTGGCGCATCAGGTGGTACCACAACACGACTTCCTTCTGATTCTAGGATATTCACATTCCGTGGATCATCACCATCTTCTGGCCCACCACTGATATTGAAGCATTCCATGAGAGACTGCACCTGGCAGTGCGTGTGCGGATCCACAGGATATGCTACCGAGACAACCTGCAAAATTACATCACGGATGAGCTATAATGCATTATTGACCTCTGGATCGGTGTCTGCAAAACTGAATGTATGGGTAAAACACACTGTGAGCTCCGGCTAAGTAGAAATTTCCCCTCACAACTCAACCGCAGTATACCATGATCGTGGCATCTCATCCAACGTATGGATAAAAGCATGGACCCATTCGTCTCTTGGTCGCGATACCCATAACTGGTGACACCCCATCAAATGACCACCAGGGTCATCCCGACCATCATACTTCCTAGTGTGGTAGACCTTGGTATCGCCAAAGCATACCATCATCAATCTTCTGCATTTCAACCATCCATCAATTGATGCCTTGTGTGTCGCCCACCAGCATGCTGGAGTAGCCTTCAATGCTTCGTTCAACGCCAGCAATCGTTGTGGTTCGGAAACTCTTTCTTCAAACTCCGTCAGAAAGTCAGATAAGCCAGGCAGCCCTTCATATATTGGTAGTGTAACTGTTTCAGTTACGACACAGCATAATGACTGTGTGACCAACCTGCACTTACAGAGCGATAACTTGTGCAAGCGGTTCTGCAAATATTCTAGCGCATCATCAAAGTCGAAAGACTCAGAGATGTCACTGTGCCATCCCAGCTCACCGTTGGCAGTCGGATGGATATAATCTTCAAAAATATTGAATGCATGGTCCCATCCGCTCGGATCGTCGTCCTTCACTAGCTCTATGTAGCGGCGTCCTTCAGCCGGATCCAACAGGGTGATAACTCTGAGATCGCGATTTTCAAAAGTCATCATCCATCACTTGATGTTGATTATAGCTCCACTATCATTAGCCCATTGAATCCCCAGTAGTGCTAGATAAAAGCTTCCTCCCTTGACTACTTCTATTACATCAAAGCCGGCATATGTTTTCATTCCCTCAATGTCCACCACTATTCGTGGAACTCTCCCAATTGGTGTTACCTTAGCGTGATTAGCTAATCGGAGCTGTACAGGAGACCAGCTCAATGGGGGGCTCCCCATCTTCTGCCAAGCCTACTTGGTCAAGATGTTGACATCCGAACCAAGGTCCAAAATCACCAAATCAACATCGTAGTCGCTAATTTGAATATTCATCCGCATCTCCTTACCCGTCTTCCATCGTTGCAGGGAATTAGCTGCGAGCTCTTGTCGATCTTGGGTCGGTCGTCGCAAAAAGGTTTCAATCGCAGCAAGAGCGTCGGGATATCTTGCCAAGGACAAACAATGTTCCAAAAATGCTCGAAGTGTGTTGGACTGCTGTGATGGGCCGGCCTCCGAAGTAGCATCAAAAGTAGAGGGCATGTCATACACAACAGCTTTACCTCGGTCGTTTTCTAGTGCACGCCATGCTTGAAGAAACGTCTCTCGCTCTGCATCAATGTCAAATGATACCTTCTTTTGTCCAGCTAACCTGATCATTGAGCTTTCCGCTCCAGTTGTCTTTCCTCCACAGGTGACCACAACAACAGAATCATCTTGCAGTCTTGGCTCTGCAGAAATTGTCGCGATATTCACACCCTGGTTCTGGTTCAACGGTGGATTCCCGAGTGCGTTCACATTTTCATTCTGATTCTATCGGATATTTTGGTTCTGCACTGGTTGCTGCACTTGGTTCTGGGAAGGCTGCTGTTCCTGGGGCTGGTTCGACAACTGGGGAGTATTTCCTGCTTTCCATCGCACAATCAACTGTGGACAATTCTCAACCGTGTGATCATTAACAAAGCAAAACGTACACTGGTTCTGCAGTAGTGGATAGTCTCGCTGGTAGTGTCCCCATACTGAACAGTGATAGCATTGAACAGCTCTGCGACCACCTCATCCTCCTCCATGACCAAATCCTCCGTCATGGCCTCCTCGAAATCCTCCCTGCTGTTGGTATTGTGGTTGGTTGAACTATTGATGCATTGGTGCTAGCTACATTCCTTTCCCTTGTTGTGCATACTGCAGTTTCTGTACATACTGTGGCTACTGTGGAGCCATCTGCATTGGAGCATATTGCGGCATGAACTGCGGCGGTTGCTGCTGCTGCGGTACAAGCTGCATCTGCGGTTGAGGAAGCGACTGGGCTACCTACAGTTGTGGATGTTGTACGGCACGTTGGTCGTCCTTTACATAGAACGCATCACACATTCTTTCTTGTAGCAACCCATATGCACGGAAATCCTTGTCGTCGTGACCCACCGATTTGCAAAATGTACAACAAAGATTCCTCGAGGTGGTGACCATTTTCTACATATATGGGCAATTGTCATGGTTGTGCACATACACATGGCAGACGTGACACCAAGGCATGCTACCACCATTCAATGGATTTGGCGCTCCTGAAACCACATAATTGCGGAAGTCCAGGCAATTGTCCTTCGTATGCCCTTCTCCTCGACATCGCGTACACCAGACTTCTTCGTGCTGCTCCTTACCCTTCTTCAAATCTTGCAGCTATAGTCAAGTTAGCGAGCTGTGTTTGTATCTGCGACATCCCGGCTACATTTTCTCCAATCGGTGACGCCTTCAATCGCATTGCAATCTCCAAAGCTTCACTGGGCATCGAGATGTTTTGTTATATCAATGGTAGCCGAATATGTGGTAGAAGTGTCACGATGAACCATTATTTATGTTGGACGGCGATCATATCAAAACTAACCCTTGCCATTAGTGTCTTGAATCGTTGGTCGAAATCCCATACCGTCTCATTGGGATACTACTTAATTTCTTTCAATTCCGTAATATGTTGAACCTCAGACTTGGGATTTCTAAATTCAGCAATCATCCCATCCTGAATCTCATCTAGCGACTTCTCTGGTGCTCCTGTAGGGACTAGAACAAACTTCATAAACCAATCTAATGCATGACCTCACAGAGTTGTCACTAACTGCCCTTTTTTAGCAACATCATCAGTGATCTGCTTTACGGTCCAGACCGCTTCACACAAAAACCAATACTGTTCTAGGTTGTCTATCCCACTCCTGTGGAACAACGGTAACTTAGCATCATCACCCGCCATTCTGGGCTTCCTTCCTCCTTTCGCTATACTACTACTGATTAACTTCTGTGGTATTGACAAACTTGGCAGTGTCGAAGTGGTATTTCTTGCTATCTAAGAGATAGTGAGTGGATGTGTGGGTACGTTGGTGCTGGGGTTTGGTCCTGCCTCTATCCTAGGTGTAGCCTAGTTGTCCTTGTCGGGACTGTGAGGTCGCTTCATCCCATGTGGTTCTCCTTCACCGTCTTGTGGTTCGACCGCAGCAGGACCTTTTCCCATCCTCTGCCTCTTTTCCTATCGGAACCTCGCTCCTCCCCTTGTAAGACCACTTTCTTCATCGGCTTCACTCACAGTCTCATCATGACCTGCACCAATCTACCCCTTATCATTCCATGTACCGCCCCCCAACTGTCGCGGTACCCACAGCCTCCGCCCACCAGGCTGTCTACTGATCAAGATGCATCTTCAATATACCTTTTTCGCAAATAAGCATCTTGATCAACGGTTGAAGCGATAACATAAACCTGCCCCCAGGTTCGCGAAAAAAATATCTTTCGATTTCACTATAAGATTTCTGAGTATCAACCGCGAACTCTGTGATATAGCCCTCTAGGATGCTATCGAACCACACTTCGACAGCCCGCGATGCTTTATTATCAACTTCCTGCAGTTCCTGAATCAACTCGGGGGTCAAGGTCGTCGGTTCAACACCTTGGAAGTTCCTCTTCTGGAAGGTCAACTTTGCTAACCACTCGAACAATAGGACTAGGAACTCATAGAAGAACCATCCGTGCGAACCGTCGTGAATGTATCTATCTACCCACTATCCTACTCTCGATCGAGTGTTCCAGCTTTCCTCTTTAGCGAATTCCTACAACTTCTAATCAAACCATTCTTGGATTTCTGGTTTTGTCAGGTGCCACAACATGTCCTCCTTTTACTTCGTACACAGTCCCGGCAACGGAACCATTTATTGACTCAAACCCAGTCGACAGGGGTTCCCATCACTGTTGACACCAACCCACTGCGATCTCCCTGAGCACTGGCCCGAATAGGTTTGACCCTACCCAGCAACACCTACAGAGCAGATGAGGTCTCACCCGAGGCGATCAAGGCAGAGTGGACAGAACCATGTTTCCGGCGAATGAAGGAGGGTGTTGTGGCATTTTCTTACTTAACTTATTTATCGCAGTATCCAAAACAGATCTATGCATTCAAGATTAACATCAATAGCATTATGTAACCGACTCCTGGATAACTGACCCAGAATCTAACTAACACAGTCCAAATGACCCAAAAACCCGCCTACTGTGGTACAATTAGCTCAAATTTACATCTCATATGGTCCAATGACCTAAAAACCCACCTACTGTGGTACAATCGACTAAAAAATACATAAAATGGTCTATTCTTCTGCCTTCCATGACCTCTTCTGACGTGTCACAGCATTGGCGATGCTGCGATTCTTCCTTACCAAACCGCCTTCTAACAGGTTTGGGACTTAGAACTTATGAGTTTAGGCCTTTAATTTCTCTCCCTTATCATTACTCTCCCCCACTCCTTAAATTTATGTCCCTTTCCCCCCCTCTCGTATCTCTCTTCTCTCTCTCACCCCCTTTATCTCCATTCAACACTTAAAAACATAAATTTGTGAAGATAATAACACGCGGGCATTATGTATATACAAAAAGTGTGAGTTTTTGTATATACATAACACACACGTGTTTTTTATATACAAAAAGCGTGAGCTCACGCTTTTTGTATATACATAACGCACGTGTGTTTCTTCTAACACCAAGTGCGCCAACCAAAATATACTTAATAACCCCCTCCTCCCACACCTACGTGTCAGCCATAGTCCTATGTGGTTTGTTCGGATTACCAAACGTGTGCTATGTAATTTACTAAACCATAGCTAATTAGGCATTTCCACCACTTTTCTCAATATGCATGTTTTTCACCGCTCTCTACAGCATGACATACATGACCATTATTGACGAAATTTTAGGCATAGATAGCATTTTTTATGCAGATTCCAAATATGTAATTTAAAAAAAAAATTGAGATTTTCTATTTATTTCACAATTTTCTTGTGTCATCACTCCTTAGGTAAAAAAACATGATGTTAGTGTTTATTTCATAACTTTCTCATTTCACAACCATTTTAAAAAAACATTGTATGTTGCACTAGTAGACATCGACCTCTACATGATATAAAAAATCCAAGTCAAAATAACTGCATTAAGACCTTCAAAGGTTGCACCCACATTTGACGTACCGTTATCGAGGTTTGATCACTTACATAATTAAAAAAAAAAAAACATTTAATTTTGGAAAATTAGTGTTGCACTAGTGCTACGTGTTCTATACATGTCTACAAATTTTTGTAGCCTGAAACCATCATTTAGGCATGGAAATGTTGCACCCACAAAAACATATACCTTATCATTTGCCAAAAAAAAAAAAGTGACTTTTAGAAAAGATTTGACATAGTTATGTAAATTTTCAATACTTAAAACTTATATATTCAAAAAGGTGACTCAATTTCCTACATTTAATCTTTTTTTAATCCATGCAAGATATCTTGTGTAAGTATCTCAAAAAAACCATGTAAGTTGAGGGATACCTGATTTTTCACTTGTGTATTGCATCTAATGCGCCAAAAGTGACCCTTATTAACTTGCACACGCCCTTTAAATTATTAAAGATTTATCCCCACTATCACCAAACCTAATCCAAATAGGCTTGATCATTGTTCATCACTTTCGAGGTAACTTTATATTTTAAATATATTTAATTAATTAATATAAAATCTATTATTATTTTAGTATATATTTTCTATTATTTAGTAAGGGCTTTCTTCCATGATCATCCAACCTAATTTAAATAGACTCACCATTCTCTACTTCTATATTTAAAAATATCTTTATCTACCTTAACTATACAATGTTTAGGATCATCTAACCTTCTAACTCCTCAAAACTATGGTAAACATAATTATTTTATTCAATAATACACAACTTCATATTTTACATATATTTAATTAATTACAATATTTTTTTTGTTAAAAATGAGTTAAGTGGCTAAAAAAGCATAAACTAAGGGCATCTAATCCATCAAAATGACCAACCCTTAACATGGCTGGATATTATTTAGTATTTCCTCCCAACTAAGTCAATGTAAATACATTAAACTAGGGTCACCTAACGAAAACACCCCACACCTTAACCCCATAACCTAGCTAAAATTAACATTAATATAAAATTTATTATTATTATAATAATATTTAATTTTGATTATTCAATTTTAAAAAAAATTCACCCAACTTATCACCGACATAACCTAAACCTATGACCTCTCTATATATAAATATCTCTCTCTAGCCTAAGTGTACAAGGCTTGAAATCTTGTGATACGTTTGCTGAGAGCTAGTTGATACCCACCGTTACACAGAGATAGAGAATTCAAGTAATTGACCTTCGTTGTTCAAGTGAAGTCCATCTTCTTCTCTGATGGAAATGACAATGGAGATGAGAAATCCGAGCGTAGAGGAATGCAGTGACAATGTTAGATTGGTGAGCTCGGACGGCAAAATATTCCAAGTGGAGAAGGCCGTGGCATTGCAGTCGGTGGTGATAAAGGATTGGATGGAGCTTTCGGAGAGTACCCAGAATCCCCTTCAATTTGCTGTGCTGGCGCTGCTCTATTGCGCTTATTTGTCAATAGATTCAATGCATGTGATTTGCAGATGTCTGTAAGCCTCTAGAACAAGGGTAGGAGGGGTCATGTGTAAAGGCATACCCGAGCTAGTTATGGAGGGCCTTACATTCCAGATTGGGTCACTTTTATGAGATAAGCCTGTCATTTTAGTTGGTGTTCATGTTTATTTCAATTTTGTGAGCTTGAAATCAGCAAAGGTGTTTTGGCTGTTTTACTTTTACCATTAAATTTATAATTGGAAAGAATGGAATGTTAAAAGTTGTTCCAGTGGAGATGAGAGAATGCTAGTATTGAAATGTTGGTTATATTTGAATTTGAGAACTTATATCACTGGTTGCTTTGTTTTTAACATAACCTAACTATGTTGGTTGGTGCATGTGTTTTCTTTTTCATCGTGCAAAGGGATATAGCATTATGCATTATGCACTCAGTTGATAGAGAGAGAAGGTCGAGTGACTCTCGACTTTGTTGTGCTCGGGTTCAACGCATCCGATTTGCATGTCTATAAGGTTCTAGAACATGTATAGGATTCACAAACTAACTTATTTGTGCACTCAGAAAGTGGAGCAAAATTTCGGCTGTGATTTCCTAATGGAGCAAAATTCCTGCTGTGATTATCACATTAAAAACTAGGGAAAGTCTTGTAAAAAGAAAATAATCCGTAGAAAGAAAAACTAGGAAACTCCTGCTGTGCATACAAAGGAGTAAATATAAAAAATTAAAAATTAAAAATTAAAAAAATTAAAAAAAAATTCGATCCGTTTACCAGTAAAACATTTCAGTTGAATGCTCAGTTTACTAGTCTTCTTGTTTCGTTTTAGACTCATGATATGGTGAATATATGTAGCTAGGTGGGACAGAACCACTAAACTTTTAGATAGGTCATCATTTATCAACTTTAAAGACTTATTTAACAAGTGATATTTTCCCATGAGAAAGATGTCGGTGTAGTAAGTACTCTGTGTTATTTTAAGGATTTGAGTTTTTAAATCATTTCTTTCAGCATTGGTTAAGAATGTAGCATGAATTTAAAATGAGAACTCTAGCTTTTAAACTTTATAAAATAAAAAAAACGGATCTGAGATAAATCTGAAAAAAATATGTTAAAATAAAACATTGAAGGAATGGATTGGTGATGTATGACGCCATTTTAGAAATGAATGGATAGGTGATGTATGACGCCATTTTAGAAATGATAGTGATACTCGTGCATTTTTAAGTGTCTTACCATGTGTTTGTCATGACTTTGGTATCTATTTAAGAGCATTATAAATGGTCCATAATTTTTTTTCCAACTAGTTAATTTTTTTCAATTTCTTTTAAGGATATTTTTGTGAATGAGCATGGCACATACATCTAGTTTTCAAGTTAAATACCACCATTCTATGAATTGTAAATATATATTGTAGTGCTTTTAACCATTAAACCTAGAGTATAACCATGTACACATAGGCTTATAATGCAAGAACCATAAATTGTAGTGAAAAATAACCAAACACAAAGATATTTGAATTAAATTGTCTTATATCCTACATAAATCAATGTTCACTTTCCTCTTAAGGTTGGACAACCTTTCACTAGATACAAGATCCAAATAAAATAATATTAAACAAAACAAACCATAGCCAACATTCAAATACAAAAATATTAGACAAAACAAACCATAGCCTCCTAGCTCTTAAAATGGAATTCCAATGGCTAAAACTACAAGTGGCTCCATAATTAATGAGTACCAACTACCTAGTGGGCCTTAATAAACATAAAACGTTTTTTACATTGATTAATTATCCATTTCTATTTACTCAACCTCGAAGGAGTTGGCCACATATATTACATGACTAACTCATATGTTTCTTAATATAGGTGGGTTAGGGTAGAACCCTAACATGCCCTTCCCATTCAAGGGAAGCATTGTCCTCAAGGATGAATGGGATGAAATTATTGTAATTTGTGCCCACAACCATTTCAAGGTAAGACACATGGAAGACTAGATGAATCTTGGAGTGTTATGGAAGAGACAGGTTGTAGGCTACATGTCCAATGCATTGTATAATCTTATAGGGTCTAAACAACTTTAGTGCTACTTTTTCCTGGAGGTTATTTTCAACTAATGTCAAAGAAATACCCTTCTACAAATGAATGCTCTGTTGATATGCTTTTTTCTTCATTCTATTTTGATTCATAACCAAAAAATTATTTGTGGAGAATATCTTCTATGGTGTGAAGTGTGATATCCAATGCATGGACCATAGAAGTGCATGGTAAATACAAAACCATAAACAAAAAACAAATTTCATATAATGCTCCATATGGGGTCATTTTCGTAGCACCATGATAAATAATATTATACAACCATTCTTCATGAGGAAGCCATTATGCCTATTGCTACAACTTTTTTGATGCATGGCATCTCAAATAGGTTTCTCAAAACTTATTGACTTCTTCTATTTGACCATCTATCTGTGGTTGATAGAGAGTGTTGAGTATGTGTATGAGAAGTTTAAATATCTCCCCTCAAAATTTCATCTTGAATGTATGGCCCCAATCACAAACAATAAACATGATATGTAACTTGTAGATCTTATCCATGGAGACTTGGGAAACTAATGATGGTCTAAAAGGGTGTGGCAAGGCACAAAAGTGAGCATGTTTGGAAAGGTGATGGAAAACCACCATGATGAATGATTTATTACTAGATTTAAGAAACCCCACTATAAAATCCATAGAGATGTCAATCGATATATGCTTTAGGATTGGAAGTGGTTGTATGGACTTTGGTTTTTCTCTATCTCTCCCTTATGTTGTTGGAAAGTGTTATAAACCACAAAATATTTGGAAAAAAAATTTCATGCCTTCCCAAAATAATGATCACTTACTCCTTTCATAGGTTTTATGAAATTCTAGGTGAGCTTCTATGGTAAGAATGTAGCTCTAAGATTTGTTGTTTTATGGAAAAAATTGGTACCAAGAAAATGATCTCTTTATACTTCCATGTATCTTGGTTCCATGTGTAACCACAAGGAGGTTCTAGGTCTTCCTAAATCCTTAGGATGATTTTTAAACTCATGTCATTTTCCATCCATTCTTTATGTGCTTCTTAGAGCCAACTCAATAATATTAAGGGTTTAATGTAAAGTGAGAGACATTCTCCTCAATAGGAAATGCATAGACCACCACATTTCTCTACCCTTCTTATAGATAATCTCATAATCAAACCCCATCAACTTTCTAACTAACTTAGGATTCTCTAATAATGATAATATTTGTGTAAAGAAATATTTAAAATTATGATCTAGTTAATATTAATTTGGAAAAACCTTAAAATTCCTTTATGTTAGAAGTACAGCATGAGTGGGACTAACGGTTAATAGAATGTGTTTCCTCCTAGGAGTTCAAAGGTTCAAATCCATAGGGGGTTAGGGTATGTACACCTCTGTAGACTTTAGGAGTTAAATAGCTCCCTATAGGGGGATCCATTGTCCCACAAGAAAGGGGGTCTCATACACCAAATTGGTGTCTAGCTTGGCAGTGACCTTAAAAATAGGGGTCAGTGCAAGCTAATGAGGGTCACTTTTGGCACGTTAGATGCAATAGAAAACTGAAAAAGCAGGCATCCCTCAACTTACTTGGATTTTTTTATTTACTTACGGAAAATATCTTGCATTGAGTAAAAAAGATGAAATGTAGGAAATTGAATCACGTTTCTGAATATATAACTTTTATGTATTGAAAATTTGCATAGCTATGTCAAGTTTCAGTTTTCCTAACAGACACTTTTTATTTTTCAGGCAAATGATAAGGTATATGTTTTTGTGGGTAGAGCCTTTGAGGGCCTAAATGATGGAATCAAGCTACAAAAATCGGCATGCATGTAGAGAACACATAGCACTTGTGCGCCATTATTTTTTGAAAATTAAATTAGTAATTTTATAATTTTTTTATAATTGTCTAAGTGATCAAACCTCAAAAATAGTACATCTTTTGTGGGTAGAGCCTTTGAAGGTCTTAATGCAAAATTCTTGAAATAGGTTTTTCATAGAACGTGGAGGTTAGTGTCCTCTTGTGCACCATACAATTTTTTTTTGAAATGATTGAGAATTGAAAAAGTTATGGAAGAAACACTAACAATGTGTTTCACGAGTTAAGGAGGTAGGACATAAAAGAAATTGAAAGAAAATAGGAAAAATTAATATTTCAAAATAAAAGTTACATATTTGGAATCTGCAGAAAAAATGCTATTTGTGTCTAAGATTTCGTCAAAAATGACTCTGTGTAGCATATTGTAACGAGTGGCTAAGCACAGGCTTCTCCAGAAACTGGAAGAAATACCCAATTAGCTTTGGTTTTTCATTAACATAGCACAGGTTTGGAATTACCGAAGCAAACTCCAAAGCATACACATAGGATTATTGTTGACATGTGAGCATGTGACTCGGCCTGTTTAAATTCAAAAATATTGCCGCGCTTTTAGATTTAAATAACGCGTACGCGTTATATAACTAAATAACACGTGCGCGTTATATCAATAATTAACGCGTACGCGTTATATAACTACATAACACGTACGCATTATATAGTTACAAAACGCGCTCGCGTTATTCAAATCATAAAATACATGTTTAATACTTGAGAAAGAGGGGGTGTAGAAGTCAAGGGAAATTTTGTTTAATATTTGAGAAGGGGTGGGGAAGGGTCAAGGGAATCTATGGTTAATATTTAATAGGGGTGGGAAAGGGTCAAGGGCTTAAAAGGATGTTGGAAGCTTGAGTGGGGAGAGATGAAGGGAATGAGAACATGATGGGCTACATGGGGTGAAGGGAAGTGGAGCTTGAGAGCACTATTAGGAGTAGAATAGGTTCTGAAGAGGTATAGGGTTAGAAGTTGAAAGTGAGACTTGAGTGACAAGGGGGAATGGATGGAGGCAAGGGGGATGTGAGAGATAAATAAAGAATACAAGGGGGGGAGAGACATAGAGCGAGGGAGGGAGAGGGACAATGGGGAGGAATGGATTTGGAGGGAGTGAGAGATAGATGGGGATAGAACGAAATAAGAGATAGGAAGGGAGGGACAGAAAGTGTTGGTGGGAGACATGCAGAGAGTGGTGGCGATGGAGAGAGAGGGAGTGATGGAGATATTGGGATAGGTTGAGGGAAAGATGAGGGAGGGATAGAAGGTGAGAGACAGGCGATGAGAGAGGGAGGGAGAGAAGGTAGGGTGAGGGATGGAGGGAGAAAGTTGGAGATAGATATGGATGGAGGGGGTATGGGTTTGAGAATGGAAAGTGACATAATGTGTGTGTATGTGTGTGTGTTTGAGAGAGAGAGAGAGACAGAGAGAGAGAGAGAGAGAGATTGATGGTTGGGGAGAGAGAGACTAGAGGGAGTTGTGAGCATCATATTCTCCATCAGCATCATATTCTTCATCATCATCATCTTCATGACCATCATCGTCATCATCAACATCTTCATCATCATCACCATCATCATCATCATCATCATATTCCTCATCAAATCAAAATCTCCATCATCATTATCATCATCATGATCATCATCTAAACATCACCATCACCATCATCATCAACATCTTCATCATCATCACCATCACCATCATCATCAAAATATTCATCGTCATCACCATCACCATCACCATCACCATATTCATCATCATTGTCATCTCTAGGTTCCCCATCAACATCAACATCTCCATCATCATCATCTTCTTCATCATCATCATCTTCATCACCATCATCATCATCATCAACATCTTCATCATCATCACCATCATCATCATCATCATTATCTTCCTTGAATCAGATCAACATATCCATCATGTCACCATCATCTTCTGAACATCATCATCTAAACATCACCATCACCATCACCATCATCATCATCATCTTCATCATCCTTACCATCACCATCATCATCAACATCTTCATTGTCATCACCATCATCATCATCATCATCATTGGCATTTGTAGGTTCCTCATCAACATCTCCATCATTATCATCTTCTCCATCATCATCATCTTCATCACCATCATCATCAGCATCAACATCTTCATCATCATCACCATAATCATCATCTTCATCGTCATCAGGTCAACATCTCCATCATCGTCATCTTCTTCATCATCTTCACCATCATCATCATCATCATCATCTTCATCGCCATCTCCATCATCTCCATCATCTCCATCATCATCACCATCACCATCATCATCATCTTCATGACCATAAACATCTTCATCATCATTGTCATCTCCCCCTTCCTCATCAACATCTCCATCATCATCATCATCATCATCATCATCACCATCTGAACATCACCATCACCATCATCGTCAACATATTCATCATCATCATCATCATCAGCATCAGCATCATCATCAAAATCTTCATCGTCATCACCATCACCATCTTCATCATCATTGTCATCTCTAGGTTCCCCATCAACACATCTCCATCATCGTCATCTTCTTCATCATCATCATCTTCATCACCATCATCATCGTCATCTTCTTCATCATCATCATCTTCATCACCATCATCATCGTCATCAACATCTTCATCATCATCACCATCATCATCATCATCATCTTCCTCATCAGATCAACATCTCCATCATGTCACCATCATCTTCATCTTCATCATCATCATCATCATCATCATCATCATTACCAACACCATCATCATCAACATCTTCATCGTCATCACCATCATCATTGGCATCTGTAGGTTCCTCATCAACATCTCCATCATCGTCATCATTGGCATCTGCAGGTTCCTCATCAACATATCCATCATCGTCATTTTCTCCATCATCATCACCATCATCACCATCATGATCTTCTGAACATCATCATGATCATCATCTAAACATCACCATCACCATCATCGTCAACATCTTCATCATCATCGCCATCAGCATCATCATCAAAATCTTCATCGTCATCACCGTCACCATCTTCATCATCATTGTCATCTCTAGGTTCCCCATCAACACATCTCCATCATCATCATCTTCTTCATCATCATCATCTTCATCACCATCATCATCGTCATCAACATCTTCATCATCATCACCATCATCATCATCATCATCTTCCTCATCAGATCAACATCTCCATCATGTCACCATCATCTTCGTCATCATCATCATCATCATCATTACCAGCACCATCATCATCAACATCTTCATCATCATCACCATCATCATTGGCATCTGTAGGTTCCTCATCAACATCTCCATCATCATCATCATTGGCATCTGCAGGTTCCTCATCAACATATCCATCATTGTCATTTTCTCCATCATCATCACCATCATGATCTTCTGAACATCATCATGATCATCATCTCAACATCACCATCACCATCATCGTCAACATCTTCATCATCATCAAAATCTTCATCGTCATCACCATCACCATCACCATCACCATCACCATCACCATCTTCATCATCATTGTCATCTCTAGGTTCCCCATCAACACAACATCTCCATCATCATCATCTTCTTCATCATCATCATTTTCATCTCCATCATCGTCCTCATCAACATCTTCATCATCATCACCATCATCACCATCATCATCATCATCTTCCTCATCAGATCAACATCTCTATCATGTCACCATCATCTTCATCACCATCATCATCACCATCATCATCAACATCTTCATCACCATCATCATCAACATCTTCATCATCATCACCATCATCTTCATCAACATTATCATCTTTATCATCTTCATCTGCATCATGATCATCTTCATTGTCATCACCCTCCTCCTCCTCATCATCTTTATCATCTTCATTGTCATCACCCTCCTCCTCCTCATCATCTTGTGCACTTATGCACTTAGGGATTAATATTTAGAAGAGGGTCTAAAGGCCTTTATGGGGGAGAGGCTCTAGGAACAAGGTAAGACAGAGAGGGCAGGGGGGAGGGATAAAGGCGTAGAGGGTTAGTGATTAAGGGAGAAGAAGGGAGAGAGTGCTATAGGGAGGGATAATGACGAAGATAAAGAGAAGGTGGAGAGATGGAGAGTGGGGTGGTAGAGACATGGCTGAAGGGAGAGAAAGAAACATGAAAGAAACATGTAGGGAGAATGAGGGACAGATATTTAGAAAGAGATAGGGGGTATCTAGGGATTATTGGGAGAGAGCTAGGGGGTATTAAACCATACAAAACATTTGTTTTGTATGCAATCATATAAATTATTAGTTTTCTTTGATTTTGTTCGTTGCCCTAGCCGTGCACCTAACCTATTTATTGTGCTTGACTATATCACGTTCGCGTTTTTAAAATTAACAAATTAACAAGTATTAAAAAACTGAAATTTTAAAATGTTTACCTCGGTGTGAGATACGGCAATAGGTGGTATATAAGATGGGCCTGCCGAATGGGTAGCATCATGCCCCCCTGTCGAGTCTGGAACATCCGGCTCTGGGGCGTCACTGCCGGTAATCATCATCAACTGCAAGTTCACAAAATTAATATATTAGCTCAAACTATATATATGTGTACAAAGACGAAAATAAATGAAGAATTTATTACAATTAACCATCAAGATACCTCTCTCAAAAAGCCACTGAAGGCAACATCTGATGCAATACCATAGCAGGGACGACCACATGACGTGCACTCGTGAGGATCAGTACTAGGATGGGGAATAGCTGATGGTCTTGCACTAGTGGATGGTCCTGATGGTCCTGCACTAGTGGATGGTCTAGATGGTCCTGCACTAGCTGATGGTCCTGCATGGTGACGAGCTGGTGTATGTACCACACCAGGGACAGATGTCCCTTCCTCACCCATATGTTGAACCATCCTGCCATGGCGAACAACCGTCCGTGCCAAACTCAAAAATGCATCCCGTGTCTGCGGAATAATGCGATGTGCTGGTGGGACATCTGGCCCAGGCAACTGCCTGCGAGGTGCAGGGATAGGGCGATCCTGGTCTCGAAGCCTGGCATTGGGTCGGTTTTGGGGCATCCCCCCACCGATCCCCTCGAACTGTAAGATGTCAAAATAGTTAACGTGTTTATGCAACACGAACTCTGCATACATCTTTCGAAGGAAATATAAGGGAATTTCCCTGTTGTTGTGTGGTGGCATATCAAAAACCATGTACGATCTGTCCATCCAGTTATCAACAAATGGTTGAAACGTGCACCACTCAATGGAGATATGCGGCTTTCTTGCATTAGGGATTTCCCCCGTCCGAGGGTCCCTAAACAATGCAAATATAACCTCTTTGGATATTTTCAACTTTTTTACTGCATTGTAATCTAGTCCATCAGCATATTGTTGTCTTTTTCTTTCTCTGTAAGATGCAATATCATATAGGACATTCGTAGATTGTGAAATTGTGTCCACAATTGCATCCAAGGTTGATGCAAGTGAACGGCGAATCCTGTCGCCACCACTAAAAGCTTCACTTATGCCCCTCAATTGGGCAAGCTCAATCAATATTTTGGCATTGGCATCCATAGCCGCAACTGCAATAAAGACATTAATACGAAAATCATTAGAAACATATACATGGTATATAATGACGTCTCTTCAAAATTGAACATGTATTAAATCAAACTCACATAAGCAATTTAATGGAATTTACTTACATACATTTAAAAATTAAATTTAAACATTTGACAATTAAAAAGTAAGTTAGTAAGATTGGCAGAGAGGAGGAGGAGGAGGATCAAGGCAGTGATGAGTTTGTTGATTCAGGCATGGAGGAGGAGGATCAAGGCAGTGATGAGTTTGCATCTATGTGTCTCAATGTCTCATTGTGTTTTGTGATTGTGAATGACAAATGTGTTGTGATTTGTGAATGATCTAATTTCTATTGAATATTACATATTTGTAATTGTAAATGTAATTTCTATTGAATATTTGTAATTGTAAATGTTAAATTTTATTGGATGATCTATATGTCTATATTTTTAAATTTTAATATATTTTAAAAATATATTAATTCCGGGGGTCACCGTGTCCTACGTGTCATAATTCCGGGGGTCACCGTGTCTAGTGGGGACCAGGGATCAAATTTGAAGGGTGGGGTCCCATTTCACTATGAAGGGCTATGAGATATTGAACACTATTGAAGGGCTATGAGAAATTTATTAATATTTATTCTATGTGTATATATGGATGTGTTCATGTTGTATGGATTGGATTCTAGGTTAACCGAGGCCTTTTTAGAGCAAAGAATGGGGTAATTACTATTTGGGAACAAGTTTTTTATCAAATGTAAATTGCGGTGATGGAAGATATTGAGGGTGCCACATGTTGTGGAGAAAGTAGTATTGATTCCTATGACGTAATAGGGAGTTCAAAAAGTCTGGTTTCAAGTATTGTCATGCGTAGCTCGATTGATTTTTCTCGCGCTAGGGTTGTAGCAACTGTTATGGCCATTACTATTAAAAGGATTGATGGGGTGGAATCCCGTGAAACGATGAGTTCTTTTGTTAAGACGTAGATTCAGTGAAATTTGGTGGGAGTCTTATGTTCATTTTATGCACAAAATTCGATTACTTGATTTTGTTGCATTGTTAAATCTCCTCCTAGTCATAGCTACAATATCTTATATAATTGTGAAGGTTATCAATCCACTCAATATATTAAAGTTGTAGTAGGCCAAAATCATCCACATATTTATTGTACTCACAAATGTTGACATTCCAATTTCTATGTAGAGCGCCCATTAACATTAGATTGTATGGGACATGTTTTTGAGGCATGATGTCATTATCTCATAACAACAAGCTTTTTATCCATAAATATGTCATCTACAAGCCAACGGAATTGTTCCCAATCCTTTATAAAACTTTGTCATAATTATATCAATACCAACATCCCTACCTATTGACTTAGCTTAGAAGATATTACACCTTCGGATAACCAAACCTGATTCCAAGGTTGGTAATCATAAACGTAAAAGCATCATCATAAGGAAATAGCATGTTGTGTTGAGGAAATTCCTTTTTTTCCATTTCCTTCTCAGTATAATATTTGGTTGTGGATCATTTAAAATGTATAATTTATTTTAATATAATTGGGAAGCTAAATTCAAATTCATTAATATATTAATATGATTTGATTTTTTTATTAATAATAAGTTATTCTTTTCATTTGAAAATGTAATAGTACATCAAAATTTCAATGTTTACTAACGTAGTAAAGTTGAGAGGCTTTATTTTTCAGTGGATATAGCAGACCTGTAAATTCATAGGATGTCAAAAATCTAGTCAGCCTTGAAGTTGAGCTCCTCAAAGAAAATGAATTTCTTTAAATATGTTTATGGCAGGCTGGCATTGCCAGCTTCGCTCCGCAAACTATCCTGGAGGACTGGAGGAGATAGGGTAGGTGGAACTTGGAAGTAGCTCAACCACAGTGGAATAGGGGTATAAGAAAAAGCTTGTTTCTATTCATGCAATATGGTCGGAGCCATGGAAGCATGGAATTCCAGCATTGACTTGATACAACAAAGAAAACACAGGGTGTGAGGCTGGGAGCCGTAGATGGTAGAATTAACTTGATACAACAAAGAAAACACAGGTCTATAGGTAGGGGCCACGGGCAGGAGAAACAACCTGCAACATTACAAGAAGTTTATGGATTGTGGATTTTGTCTGAAATGCCAAATTCGCGGGGGCATATTAACATAATATATTATACATTGAATACTCAATTAACTCACGGAGTCAGCATTCACGAATTGGTATGTGATAACTTGTAACTTGGTAAGCCCGCTAGCAACAACACGTATGAGCCACCTTCCAGGTTTAATAATTTTGTTGATGCCATTAAATGTGTTAAACACGTAAGCGCTCGCTACAAACACGAGAACTTCGAAGCGTTCAAGCCATGGGCTACTCAGTGTAAGCCCGTCCACGTAAGTTGCTCAATGATATTATTAGAGGCCCAATGGTCCATGATCCATGGATGATCGAACACGTGGATATTGGAGAGTAAGCGAGTCCCACTCCCAAGTCACCTAGCTAGTAGCCGCATTCCCAATTTCCCACTAAAAATTGTTGATGGGTGAAATTTGAAGCTACCCTTCTGTTGCAATTTTAAACCGTAGTGGTTAATTTAATTATTGAAGGGCTTACCATGAAATTAAATTTTTTTTGCATGGTAAAATTTGAAGTGGCCTTCTATGACGTGTGGGTAAAATTTGAAGTGGCCTGAAGGCTTCAAATTTGAAGCCTGGTGGGGACACTCGTGTCCCGTGTCCTCGTGTCGGGTGACTTAGATGAATACATTGTAGAAAGGGGGGAGTTTTAATTTTTTCAATTTTTGGTTTGATTATGAAGTTTTGAGTTTTTTGAAAAGGGTTTCATTTTGAGGTGTGAATTTAATTACAAATTGGGTTATTCCCAATTTGATCAATATTACAAAACTAGGTTAAACAATAAAAAAATAGTAATTTGGATTAAAAAATCACAAAAAATGATTTGGGTGAATAAATTACCTCACTAGATGAGAATGCACCGGTGAATTTGTCTCCCCTCCAGCTAAATCGAGCAACACGGATAGTTGAGTGGGCCACAAAGCGTCCTCGTCCAAGGTCAATTTCGCCTCTATTCGCGTTTCTGATGCGTGAGTGTCGCGGGTGGTCGGCAATCGGCCGACTGTGTTTTTAAATTCATTTTTAGTTTTACATATCGCGTACGCGATTTGTAAATACATAACGCGTACGCGTTTTTTAACTACATAACGCGTACGCGTTATTGTTACCTAGCCTACATGTCCAATGACATGTTAGGCTCGGGTCTTACCATGGCAGGTGGTAAATATCATAAACGCGTTATGTTTTAGGTATCAGGAACGAGATTTGAAAAAAGTAGCATTGCATCTAAAGTGACCCTCATCTTCTTGCACACACCCATAGATTATTATTACTATATATATATATATATATTAAATATATTTAATTAATTAATACAGAATTTATTATTAATTTAATATATATTTATATTATTTATTTAACCATTGTTTATCACTCTCCTCCTCTATATACTAGCACAACTACATAAGCAAACATATATTGGCCACATAACACAAACACCCATTACACACAAGTTAAGTGTCACAAGTAAGTTATATGTTAAGCTAGTTATCCATGCATGAGCTAGCTACTACTTATCCATGCATCAACTACAAATTATTTTTTATATTATTTTTTCTTTTATAATTATTTATTTCGAATTTGGAAGAACTACCATAAAATCAATTTGGAAGTCTCAACTTAGTGCAATAGAGGAAAAGCATAGGTGCTAATCTATCCCAAATTCTAAGATATAAACACCTATGGATGTCATAAAATACCTATATCTACCCTAAGTGTAGAATGCTCAATACATTCTTATATGTTTGATGACGGGACTCGTTGAGAACCATCATCACAAAATGAATAAATAATTCAAGTAATTAACCTCTTGTTTCAAGTAAAGTCCATCATATTCTATGATGGAAATGGAAATGTAGATGAAAAAATTGATGGTAGAGGAATGTATTGACAAGGTGAGATTGTTGAGATTGGATGACAAAATATTAGAAGTGGACAATCAATGGCTTTGTATTTGGTGGTGATAAAGAATGCTATGGAGGTTTTGGGAACTATGTATCTAATTCCTCCAGTTCCCATGTTTAACAAGATACTATAAAAGGTTATCAAATATTGCACATATCATGTGATTTGAATATTATGAAAGATCCAAACATACAGTGATATAAACAAAACGACACCAAAAGAACATATACAATTTTGTATTCAACAAAGTAAAGATGTTTTATTGTTTATCCCTTCGATGAACAAGTTTTTTTATTGGTTATCTCTTCTAGGAACATACTCACTAATATACACCATGGATTGATATACCATATATTCCTTCACCATGGAACCCTTGAGACATGCTCTCTGTCTAACCAAAGCCTTCAATGATTTCAAGTTTCTTTCCACCATCCACATTGACCTTGTGTGTACAGGTCCACACATTTCAATCTCCTCAACATGGTGTATGAGGTATTGTTCTTTTGCATTAATTTTTTTTGGACTATCTATACGTTTTCTTTTCACATATTAGCCAAGGAATTTCTCTCCTCCAATACTTTAAATCTTCTTTATGGATTTATTTATATGGAAACCATCTACAAATGATCCAAGCAAATCACATGTTTCAACAAAAATCTTATATATATTACAAGTAAAACACATGTCATTAAGTTTGACAACAAATTAAACAAACATTTTGCATATAAATCGCTATTCACCTCCTGTATTTTCCAATACCATATATAGCTTGTTTGACATTGTTGTCAAAGCTATCTAGGAGAGATAGAGGTAGACCATTCTATAAGAATAAAAATGAATCATTATTTGTTTCCAAAGTGGACAAAAAATATTGAAAATATGTATTTACCAATATAGGAATATATATACCCTAATAATTACCTTATTGAAGGTATACCAATCATGATTTTTTTACCATACCAAATTCACCTTTCTTTGTTAAGATATTAGTTATGTTTGAAGAAAATCCTATGGGAAATTTAATTTTTTGAATGACCTCTTTTACAACATTGCTTTGCTACTATGTCAATAACCATGGAAGTCTATTTTGTTCTCCATCACTATTTGAATGAATCACACTTTGCATTGCATGATTGGCTTCTTAAATGTCACTACAAAATTTGAAAATATTTTCTTTGTCACGCGTACCATCTAATATTGGCTATAACATTTCTATTACATTGTTTATGATATGCATTGTATAACACAATTGATCTATTGTAGGTCCTTATAGTAGGGAAACCTACTGAATTGTATGGGATAACTTTTCATTCCTCATGGAATCCCATTAATTCCTTGAAGATCTCCATGAAGCATAAAATAAATTACAACAATAATTATCGAATATGGTAAAAAACATTCAATAAAATAAATATTCCAAACAATACATATATGATACCTATGGTTCTTAGAGAGGAAGTCCCTATACTCATCAAATACCTCATTTCTTAAACTTCTTGAATGACAAGATTTCATCTTAGAACCACAAAGTGGACATGGAAAATTTACCCTTTGTTTGAAGTCATGTAAGAGATATAATATTGTCAATTATATATATATATATATATATATATATATATATATATATATATATATATATGAAGGGATTATTTAAAAATCATGGATTATCTTCATAAAATTATATACTACTAAAGTGTAGTGGAATGTCACATACCACAAAAATGTGTTAGCCTCGAGGCATCATGAATTGTTGATACAAATATTCCAGGTAATTGAAATTCCCTTTTCCGTATTGGCCAAGAGACATCATAGATAGTGATGCTAGATCATAGCTATACTAGCTCGTCGATAAGAGGATTGATCTATACATTTAAATATTTAACTTAGTACTTACATAACTTTTTGAAAATACACGTAATTACTACCATATGTATATATAAGAAAATAAATAAATATAAGATATTATGCAAAAACCAATAGAAATAAAATGTTACATTCAAAAAATTATTGAAAAGAAATACGTGGAACAATCATTGCGAATATGATGTGCTCCCTATTTATAGACATCCAGTGAGGAATGTTATTATTGATAACAAAAATTGGCCATAGAGTAAATAGACCTGAGCTCACCAAATGGATTGACACTTCTAGCTATCAATGAAAGCCTAAGGTTACGAGGTTCTTCTTTAAAAACTGGTCATTTTTCCTTGATATTTCTAAATGCACAACTATATGTAGGAATTTAAAGAACACCAGATCCACTTCTATTCCATGCATGGTAATCCATAAACTGTGCTATTATTTTGCACATGAATATTCTTTACAAACATGGAATTATAGGAATATGACGAAGAACCTTGTGAGGCAGTTTATCTATTGATATGAAATTTTGGGAATTCTCTATCTGATATATATATTGTCCATAATATATAATATGATAATTAGGACATGCATCAATAGCTTGATAATCCATTCCTATATCTTTAATAATGAGAGATAAATATCGGTATGTGCCAAGTAAAATATTTGACAATGGTAACATAGATTCACCTAACAATCCACAACATAAAAAATAACTAATTAATGTAAATAAATGTTAGAAAATTATTACACCTAGGACCATAGTCTCTTGACTTTTTATTAATGATTGTTGGTTCAAGCAAGGTTAATGATGTTGCCTAAGGTTGTTATGCTCATTATGACCAATTCCACCTACATTGGTCCCCACATTTGGTCAACCAAAGGATAAGGTGCCTTCATTTATTTCCACTAACCTCATTTATGGATACTAAGCCACCACGGTGCGCCCTTATCCATTAATTTGTGGATCTGGGTTGACTGAGGAGCACACATGCATTGTGCATGGTCATTTTGCCTCTTTTTGGCATTTTTGGACAATTTAAGACCACCTCCACTCCACCCCTTTCACCAACACTCATTTGCAGCCAACATTACTGACCACTCATGCCATACCAATGTTCATATCTTCCATTCGTGACCATTTGGGGTGATTTGGGATCCTATTGGTCAACCTAGGGGGGATTGAGGTCCAATGTAATCTATCCACTTGTAGCTCATTCAAATTCCTCCAAAGGATCATGATTTTATCCAAATGTAATATAATTATGTTGCCAACTTAATTTTGGGTTGGATAGTAATAGAATTACCAAATATTTGCACCATTCATTGTGTTTATTGTGCTTCTTTTACACTATTTCCATGCATACTTAGCCAAATTATTGATTTGTGAGTAAATTATTAGCTAGTAGATCCTGTAGTTATTATAATTTCACATGGTATTATAGATCTTAGAGATTCTAGTTGAACCAAGATTGCTTCAGAGGTGCACCAGAAGCAGTGGAGAAACCACATAAATCCTTGGGGAAATTTCCTTGAAGCCATCGGAGAAATCCTTTGGATTCTACCCAGGTGTGATGCACTACAGAATGTTCCCTCTGTAAATGTATGGTTCGGTTTAGCTATCTAGGATTCCATCCTGAGTGATTGAGTGTTTACATCGTAGGTTTTCAATGTTCTTTGTCACCAAGTGCATAAGTTGCAGAATGGAGCATTCTCATGTCACCTTGCTCACTCCATTCAACTACTTTGAGTGGAAGGTCTAAATGGTAATCTAGTTGATACCGAAGGGTCTCTTGAGAGTTAATATGGGGATATAACATTAGCCAAAATATGCAGTAGATAAGTCCAAGTTCTTCAATAGGATGGATGAAGCATATGGCATGCTTTGTCTCAGTATCTCAAGAGACCTCTTGTTTCATGTAGACAATATCACTACTCCAAACGAAGTGTGGCTCAATATTGAGTCACTGTTTGGGAATAGTGACGAGTTGAGGGTCCACCAACTTGAGAACGATTTGATGTCTCTAAGCCCAAGAAGTTTCGATACCATTCAAGACTTCTTCACCAAGTTCAAATCCTTGGTTTTGCAGCTTAAGCAATGTGGCATTGAGAAAAAGGAAGAGTAGATGGTTTTGTCCATACTTTCGAATTTGGGGTGTGAGTACTCTATGTTTATTTTTAAATTTCCATTCCACCAAGCTCATTGTTCGAAACTAGAAGATGCCATATTTGGCAGACTTCATGGAGTCTCTTACTCAAGAGCAAGACAAATTGGTTCAAATGGGCACCAGCAAACCATGAGAGGACCAAGTTCTTACTACTGGTGATTGGAAGCATGCAAAGGGGAAGAAGAAGGACAAAGATTCAAAGCAACAAGAGAAGAAGAAAGACAAATAGAATTCCAAATATTTTGAAGGGGTTTTGAATCCTAGCAAGGAGAAAGGGAAGAAGAAGGAGAAATCGAAATGCACTTACTGTCACAAGGGTTGGAACCATGAGTGTAATATACCTAAAATTATATTACTAATATTAGTTTACTTAGTATTTATTTTGTTAAGTCATTGACATCTCTTACTTAAAAGACATGTCCATTCGTTCTTGGGCATATATATACTAGCCCTTATTATTTTATTAATCATCATTCAATTATAAATATATATATATTATCTATTAAGATAATCATGTAAGCCTGGTAGCTTACAAGTGGTGCTCCTTCGGTCTGGCTTCGGCTCCTTCATCCCTGCATCATCAGTCACATCACTTTCACTCACCCTTTTTCCAGTGTCCTTCCGACTACACCCTCCCTGTGCATTTCCCCAAGCACACCTTCCCTGCGTCCTCCCTTCCACATCTACTCACTCCATTCCCACAGATCCACGTTCACTCCTCTCTCCATCTCATTCCCTCCTTCCCGCCTCCACCAACAACTTCTTCCTGCTGTGATCTTTCCCCGTGCCCACCTTTCCCTCCTCCGGCTACCATTGGCCTTCCCATGCTACCATCACACCCTGCGCCTGTTCCTCTACCCCCACGCAGCTACGCCCCCGCACTTCTCCTCTACCCCCACGCAACTCCAACTCCGCGCTGCTCCCACTCCACGTCCATCCCCTCCTCTCTCTGCGCACACCTTCCACCGTCCTCCACCCACACCAGCATGCCCTCACACCAACGTTTCCCTCCATAATCTACCTCCCGCTCCACTTCCCCCACACCCTGCGCCTGCTCCTCTACCCCCACGCAACTCCATGTCCACGCTGCTCCCACTCCACGTCCATCCCCTCCTCTCTCTGCACACACCATCCACCGTCCTCCATCCACACTAGTGCCCTCGTACCAACGCAGCTTCGACGCCTCTCCTCACGATGTCCGGCCCAGTTAAACCCTAATTCAAACCAATTTGAATTTTTGTTTTTAATAATAATATTATTAAAAATAATTTAGTTATTATAATAAAAAACTATATTATTTTTTATGCATAATAATAACAATATTATTATATAATAATTATTATTATCATTTAAAATTCTTGAAAAAAAAAGAAGAAAAAGAAATTTCAAATTCTTTTTGGAAGATTTTTAAGCTGGAATTACTATGTTTCCCTCATTTAATAAGATTATTATTAGCCCTTTCCATAAACCAAGAAGAATTGAAGAAATACAAAGAAGATGGATTAAAGAAAATGAATCACTTGCAGAACTGAAAACAATGCTATTGGAAATAAAAGAAGAAATATCTAAGAGGAAGTAAGAAGAAGAAGTAGTTATGATCCCCAAATTATCAAGTGAAGAAGAGTAGGACAATGCTACTACACCTATGATAGGAGAAGCAATTATGACCCCTGAATTACCACGCCAAGAAGAGATGGAAATTGCATATGCACCCATAATGGAGGAAGTGATAAAAATCACAATGGAATGAGCAATTGCATCTCCTAGGTTCCGAAGCAAAGAAGAGACTAGGAAATCTATTGCGGCTACGACCATTAAGGAAGAAGCGATCGCCAGGTCTGCATCAACACTCACGTCAGAAGAAGAGATTGCGTCTCTTGGGTTCCCAAGCAAAGAAGAGACTACGAAATCTATTGAGACTATGACCGTTAAGGAAAAAGCTATCACAACTCCCGATTTCTCAAGACAAGTAGGGAGGGGAAGTGCCTCTGCACACGTAATAGAAGAAAGGACTACCAGGAAAGAAGCTAAGTACTCTAGTAAGTGTAATGTCCCCAGTTTGGCCCCATGGCATTTACATTATAAATGATGTAATATTGTTGTGAAATCATGGTGAGGAGCTCAAAGCCAAGGCCCCGCCATCGATTTAGTGATGCATACGGGTTGCGTGCTAGCAATGCACATTGGAAATTCAAATATCATGTAATATGCATTTTAATAAAAATACCCACAACTAGCTATGCAATGCAACAAAGAGATGGGGCATGATTTCACAAGGAATTGGGAGGGAAAACATTCAAACCCTTGAGCCAATAGAGTCAAGCCAAGTGTCAATGAGGGAACCCATCAAACCCTCAACTACCCATGTTGACTTTTGTACCCAACCATTGATTTCTCCCAAGAGTTGGTTGGGGAAGTTATTGCCTTGGGAATGGGAAGGTATGGCTGTCCAAAATCGGGTATGGGCAAGCCACCCTTCATGGAAAAACGTGTGGGTCTTTTTGGGCAAGAAGAGAGCCACGAAATTGCTCCTTAAGCCATAATCCATGACCAATCTTCCTCCCTCACGAGTTCAGAACTACCGGGGCGTTTTCCAGGTATGTGGAAAAACGTTTTCTTCATTTCCCCAACAGAGAAGGGCGTATTTCTGTGTGGTATACCAGTGGGGAAGAGGGGAAAACGAATGGGGGTCCAATAGAGACCGTTTTGGGCTGCTGAAGGCGAAGATATTGGGGAAGGAAATCGTATTTCCTCCTGGGGGTTGTTTGCCTCATCCCACAATCCGTTTTTGTTGGGAACGTTTCTGGGAAAACCCATGGCCATTTTATTTGTAATTCCCATTGTTTAAAATGAGTATCCCTGCCCCTGTTTGTGTTTACTGTGTGAATGAAAAGTGTGTTGGGTATGGGTATCCATGGCTTGAGTTTGAGTGTAAGCCTCCAGGGTTCAATTGTAGCTTGATAAACCCAGTTGGACTGGCTTGGCTAAAACGAATTGGTTAATGGACTGTGTGGGAGCGTGAATGTCCCCTTTTTCCTTGTGAGAATCATGCCCAGCTCGGGGGTGGCCTTCGGATGGACTCAGTATAAGCTGTCGAAGAGCCTATGGCTGGGTGGAACGTTGCAGCGACATAGCTAGTTGCTTGGGGCAATTGCAATGGAGATAAGTGTTTCAGCCTATGTAATTACTCCTGCAATGTTTAATTAATGACTGATTATTGATATGTGAATGCATATGAAGAGTGTGTGAATGTTGTTGTTTCCGCTGTGCATAATTTTCTTGTGTTGCATCTGCACATTCATATCTTATTTCTTTTAATGAAATGAGTGGGCCGAATTTTGATTAAAGAGCCCCATCGATTGGTATTATGTTCCTTGCCTAGCAGTGGTCAGCAGGTGGGGACATTACATTGTGGTATCAGAGCCCTAGGTTCAACACTACGACTGTTGGGCCCTTCACAGAAATTTAAGTCATTGTGTGTGTACATGCATTTCGTATTTGAAACAAAAATGCATTAGAAAAACCTTAAGATCGCATCACTGTTGGGGATTTTTGCAAATTGCTTGCATTTGATTGCATTGAGTGCATTCTATGAAATAGAGAAAGGAACATGGGCAACCTCTGCCATCTTATGCTGTTTTGAATTGCTGTTTCATGCTTAAAGAAGTGTAATTTTCGTTTCTTGGAATACTGTGTTGTTGCAAAAATAATGATCTCTGTTTGTTAAAATTTCCTAAGTGTTTTTGAAAATCCGTTTAAGTCTATTTCGGAAAGAATTCCCGAATGACTTCCGCAGTTGCGGAAGCATTCGGCGAATTGCTCCGAAACTGCGGAAGCATTCCGCGAGTTTTTTCCGCAACGCGGAAGAGTTTGGGAAGTCGCCCGAAATTTGCGGAAGGAATTCCCTTCCGAAATTGCGGAAGGAATTTTCTTCCGAAATTTGCGGAAGGATTCCGCGAGTTGTCCCGCAACGCGGAAAAAAAAATTCGGCAAAATGCTCCGAAAAGAAGAAAATTTTTCTAAGTGTCTTCGAAAATTTTGTTTAAAGTTTGTTTCGGAAGGAGTTCGGGAAAGTCTTCCGAAACTGCGGAAGGATTCCGCGAACGGATCCGAAACTGCGGAAGAGTTCGGGAAAGTCTTCCGAAACTGCGGAAGGATTCCGCGAACGGTTCCGAAATTGCGGAAGGGTTCGAGAAAGCTTTCCGAAACGGCGGAAGGATTCCGCGAAGGACTCCGAAATCGCGGGAGGCTTCGGGAAAGTCTTCTGAAACGGCGGAAGCCTTCGCCGAATGGCTCCGCAATTGCGGGAGCATTCGCCGAATGGCTCCGCAACGGAAGCCTTCGCCGAATGGCTCCGCAGTTGCGGGAGCATTCGCCGAATGGCTCCGCAGTTGCGGGAGCATTCGCCGAATGGCTCCGCAACGGAAGCCTTTGCCGAATGGCTCCGCAGTTGCGGGAGCATTCGCCGAATGGCTCCGCAACGGAAGCCTTCTCCGAACTGCTCCGCATTGCGGAAGCGTTTGGAGAACCGGCCCGCGCGCCCGAGAAAAAAAAAAAAAAAAAAAAAAAAAAAAAAGTGACTAAAACTCGATTTTTGGATAGCAGGAGCATCCGAACTCAGAATGCGATGATTCCTGTGGGGCTCGGAGGCCATTGGCGAGGGCCATGAAAAGACCAGTGAAGACCCCTAGCCCATTACACCCGATTTGACAGAAATTGGATAATAGTGACTTCTGAAGGACAGAGTCCCGAGGCTTGACAGAAGGCCGGTTTGAGCTGAAATTGATACGAGGCAGTCATGAAGCAGGCACAATGTTAAGTTCTGAATCTTGGAGCCAAACTCCAAGGGATGTGGAGTCGGGGTGAGCAAGAAGGCCAAAAAGCACTGTTCCGGGCCACTTTTTCGGGATTTTGAAAAGCTTGTGGGCAGTAAAAGTGACCCTAGATGTGGGAATCAGAAATTTTACTGAACTAGACATTTCATATTCTCATTAAGACGGACAACTTCCGTTAGACGAAGATTTTCCAGAAATGCACCGTTTGGGAGATAGCCGTTTTTGGCCCAAAATTTGGAATTTTGGAAAAATGTGAAAAAATGAGAAGTAGCAAAATCCAGAAATTCATAGAAGATGAATGGTGCATCGGAATTGAAATGCGTGAATTGCTGAGTGTTCCTTGTTATATGGACTAACTTCGCCCGATAGATAAGTTTCTATGATTCCTCATAGATTTTCTTCCACAGGTGCCTAAAGTTGGCATTCTGGACCAAAATGCAGCTGTGCAAAATGGGCAAAATTGTAGTAAAAGTTGTCATTTTTTAAGAGATGCAGTTTCCGCACCTGATGTCAGAATGGAGCATGAGGACAGGCATTGGAAAGCTTGTCCAGTAGGGAACAATGATACATGAACAGAGTTTGAATGAGGTCTACATCTATTATGGATATTTAGTGCAGAAGAGTGCCAGCGGCGGTCTTGACAAACAAATTTTGTTGTCAATATGGGCAATTTCTACAATTGCATGATATGGAAGAGGAATTCCATGTTACGATGGGGAATCGAGAAGGGAAGATTTTCTTAAACCTCTGTTTGTTATCATACTTATAATTATGAAATTGACGTATGGCATAAAAATGTTAAAAATGTAAAGGATTACATAGATGTATATGCACTAGATGGCATCTTAACAAACAGTGCATAATGCATATGGAAATGCTTGTGCATAAATAGGATATTGTATATTGGTAGAGTAATGAAGTCTGTATATGCAATGAACCACTGATGGAGAATATTGTGGTTGATAATCACTATTGATGTCGGTATTGGTTGTAGGACCAAAGATAACAAAGGGCATGGTTAAATGTGCTGAGGATGTTGTTGCACGAAGCCAACAACCTTATGCAGAAAGGATGGTGCAACAAATCTATGACCATAAAGTTGGAAAAGGACTTAGCAGCCTTGGTAAGAGGCCAACGGATCAGGTGACATCAGGCGATGTTAATGATAACCATGCAGGTAATGAGTATTGATGCCAAATTGCATGAATGTTGAAAGGGGATTTGGTAAGATCTCTTCAACTATGTTTGAGTTATGTTGAGTTAAATTGCATGTGATATTGGGACTGTTAACCTACCCAGCTTGGTAAGGTGTGGGTAAGTGAAGGAAATGGTCCTTACACCCTATGACTATTTAGAAATCTCAATGCATTCATATGAATTTATATCATGCCATGTGTATGTTGGTTATGTGCTTGATAACCAAAGCAAGTGAGGACTGGTGGTCCTGATTATGGTAGTGCAAGTTATATGAGATAGTCATGTTTCGATCATAATATGCTTGAATGCATAGTACTCATGAAACAATGCAAAGTAGCATTGAGTAGATGTGCATTAAGAGATCTTATAAATATTGTGCTGCATTGTAGGAATGCATAGGGATGATGCATATGTTATTGCAAAATAAATAATGAATGAAATGATGAATTGATGATGATAATTCTAGGATCATATCATGGGTTGTTATTAATGCAGAATAGTAAGTGCATGAAGAGCCCAATCATGATCGATGGGCTGCTAGAATGCTCTGTGGAAGGACAGAGTTGTATGAATGATATGACTATGAGAATAATATCACAATTGCAAATCAATTTTCTGTGAGAAACGGATTTTAAAGTTTGATCTAGAGATTATGAGAAGGAATCTCATGGTTGAGAGCTCTAAGTTCTGACAGTTGTAAAACTCAGATTTGTAAATGTTTCGGATTTGAAATTTTGCTAATAATTGCTAATGACTGTTTGGCTTATATAGAATTGTGTCGGGAGGACATGCTGTATGTGGCTGTTCAGGTATGGTAGCAAGGGTGAAACCATAATGGGCAGAGTGATACCACTTACAAGAGCCAAACAATATGAGGAGAGCCTCATTGTTAAGCAATCAATTTCTGTAGGAGACAGAATTGTAAAATTCATGTTGAATTTAATTATTAATGTTATTGATCGGTTATGAAACAATCATATTTGAAGTTGATTGCTAAATGTTGCTGACTGTTTGGCTATTGATAAGGTGTGCCAGGATGACACATTGCAGGAATACCATGTGTGATGGCCTGCAGAAGCCAAACTAGATGGGAAGGATCCCATGCTTTGGAAATGGGTTTCGGGTGAAACGCCATTGATAATGTCTCGGCCAAACCGCACGATGGTAAACCATGAAAGTGAGATGGTAAAGCTATGCCAGAAGGCATGAGAGACACATCTGCAAAATGAATGAGTATTCTGTGACCCTAGACAAGAACATTCATGTCTAAATTACTAGCATGCTCTATCTTATTTATATCATTACAGACTGCTTGAGTATGATTAGGGCCTACATGGCGCACATCGGAAAGGGGGTGCACACCTTTTCTGGTGCTGGGTCATGATAGGGTTTTCAATATTGACTACACCCTAAGGGAATGGACGCATTCCTGGTGTTTCAATACTTGATAGCGAATGATATGAAATATGATTACAATTTTTGGGCAACAATACTGATGAGCCTGCTTATCCTTCTTGTGCTAACAGCTTACACAAATGCAACTTGGTGTTGCACGAAAGAGGCAAAGTGAAGAAAGGGTGCTCAAGAGGACTGTATGGGCAGTGGTAACCTTTCTACGCTCACACTAAAGGACACTAGAAGGGATGGATAGGCCTGGGGAGCTGTGTTGCAGAAAAGGGGTATCATCCTTGTGTAGTGTGAGTGGGTATTGTGGGGCCATGCTAGCCTGCAGTCAAGTGAGTCACCTATGGAGTTCCTGGAGGGAACCACTAGTTGCACAAGAGAGGGAGCCACGTAATCATATTATGTTGTTCTTATTGCCTGAGAAACCCAGTCGATGTACTGGCTCGGCAATGGTTGTTGTATGCCTGATAAACCCAGTCGGCGTACTGGCTTGGCATTGGTTATTTGGGAGTTGTGGCGAAAGGTTGTTGGATGCCTGATAAACCCAGTCGGTGTACTGGCTTGGCATGTTGTTAAATTAATGCCTGACAAACCCAGTCGGTGTACTCGCTTGGCATTGGATATTTGCATGTTGTGGAGGTACTGGTTATTTGGGTGATATTTCCTGACAAACCCAGTCGGAGAACTGGCTTGGAAATGGTTATTGTATGCTTGATAAACCCAGTCGGCATACTGGCTTAGCATACTGGTTTCGAAATGCTTGATAAACCCAGTCGGCGTACTGGCTTAGCATACTGATTTTTGGGATGCCTGATAAACCCAGTCGGCGCACTGGCTTGGCATTTCCTATTCAGATGATGTGGTGGAGCAGCATGTGTGCTGGCCAAGCATCCACCCCACAGGTGATCCAAGGCTTGTAAAGCAGAGAAGGAAACCTGTGGAGTAGCGAGGAAACGCACAATACAGATAAGTATTCATTTTCATTTAATTCTTGTTTTGAATAATGAGGATTTTAGATCCAAGTCTTATTGCAACCAAGCTAATACACTGTTGTTTCTTGTTGGAAACCTTGGCCATTACAAGAAACAAGAACCCTGAAAGAGCTATAAATACTTGTTAAAGCCAGAGAGTAACTGGTTGGAGCTATAAAATTCTTGGTAAATTCAGATAATAATTGGTGGGAACATTAACCACTCGATGTTGTGGAGCAGCTGATGTGCTGACCAAACATTCCCTTAAACAATGGATAAAACCGGTCAGCATACTGGCCTGGCCTTGCCTATTCGAATGGTGGTGGAGTAGCCTGCGTGCTAGCCCAACATTCATTGTTGTATCCACGGGAAATCCAATCCTTGGAAAGCGAAGAAGGATCCTGTAGGATAAAGTGAAGACATCCAATAAAGATAAGTATTTAGTTATCTTGCAACTCTTGCTTATGAAGATACGTATGAGTTAATTATGATTTCTTAAATTTCTCATTTGCATATAAACACTATGAAAATACACTAAACATGTGAATTGACTCAATGTTTGAGTGTAGGTATTGCTGGAAGCAAGGACTATGAAAGCATCTGGAGGATGCATGTGGGCATATGACTGTCCTAAAAGAGCTCAATATGAGCAGTAATGAAAGATGGTGCTAGTGGAACTGTGTGGGTCCTAGCAGCCAAAGGTTCTGTAAGCGAAAATGGGGAAGGGTTCCCTGGTTGAAAGCCATTAGACAGACCTTAGACACTAAAGTGTCATAGCCAAGAAAGGGCAAGTCAAGCATTCACATTGAAGTGGAAAGAGGCCAAGGAGCATGGAACCACCAGTGATGGTGTGGCTTCGGATTGGAACCAGATTAAGAGGGGAAAACTCTTACTCTTCTCTTTCCTTTTTTGACTAATGCATCTCAGAAACAAAAGATTGTTGAGTGCATATCATGGCTGAAAATAGATTGTGCTAAATTGCTTGATATGAAATGTGAATGCTGAAATAGTAAATTTTCCTGTGAAATGATGAATATGAATGAATTCATGTGTATGTTGGGAATGCATGAAAGTATGGAAGTCCCATGAATAAAGCATGGACATTCCAAGTCAATTAGGAAAAATAATTGACTAATTTTATTATTGTGTTATGCTTGTCCTAACAGGAATTGCCATGATAAGTCTCACAGATAGTTGCCGGGACAACAAGAAAGATGGCATCCATGAAATTCCAGACTTGTAGATCAGCTGGAAGATAAACAAACGGAAGGGATTGCTCTGGAGCAATGCCCACCTGTAGAGCTGGAAGACCAAAGCTAGCAGGAGGAACTTGTGGAAGCTATGGGACTTGATCGTGAAAGGTCAAAAGTAAAGAGACGAATTGCAGGACAGACCTGCCACCATCTATGAATTATGAATCATGTGTAAAGTGGGTATATAGTCCGAAGTGTTGAAACACCGAGGACGGTGTTATTCCAAGGGGAGGGGAATGTAATGTCCCCAGTTTGGCCCCATGGCATTTACATTATAAATGATGTAATATTGTTGTGAAATCATGGTGAGGAGCTCAAAGCCAAGGCCCCGCCATCGATTTAGTGATGCATACGGGTTGCGTGCTAGCAATGCACATTGGAAATTCAAATATCATGTAATATGCATTTTAATAAAAATACCCACAACTAGCTATGCAATGCAACAAAGAGATGGGGCATGATTTCACAAGGAATTGGGAGGGAAAACATTCAAACCCTTGAGCCAATAGAGTCAAGCCAAGTGTCAATGAGGGAACCCATCAAACCCTCAACTACCCATGTTGACTTTTGTACCCAACCATTGATTTCTCCCAAGAGTTGGTTGGGGAAGTTATTGCCTTGGGAATGGGAAGGTATGGCTGTCCAAAATCGGGTATGGGCAAGCCACCCTTCATGGAAAAACGTGTGGGTCTTTTTGGGCAAGAAGAGAGCCACGAAATTGCTCCTTAAGCCATAATCCATGACCAATCTTCCTCCCTCACGAGTTCAGAACTACCGGGGCGTTTTCCAGGTATGTGGAAAAACGTTTTCTTCATTTCCCCAACAGAGAAGGGCGTATTTCTGTGTGGTATACCAGTGGGGAAGAGGGGAAAACGAATGGGGGTCCAATAGAGACCGTTTTGGGCTGCTGAAGGCGAAGATATTGGGGAAGGAAATCGTATTTCCTCCTGGGGGTTGTTTGCCTCATCCCACAATCCGTTTTTGTTGGGAACGTTTCTGGGAAAACCCATGGCCATTTTATTTGTAATTCCCATTGTTTAAAATGAGTATCCCTGCCCCTGTTTGTGTTTACTGTGTGAATGAAAAGTGTGTTGGGTATGGGTATCCATGGCTTGAGTTTGAGTGTAAGCCTCCAGGGTTCAATTGTAGCTTGATAAACCCAGTTGGACTGGCTTGGCTAAAACGAATTGGTTAATGGACTGTGTGGGAGCGTGAATGTCCCCTTTTTCCTTGTGAGAATCATGCCCAGCTCGGGGGTGGCCTTCGGATGGACTCAGTATAAGCTGTCGAAGAGCCTATGGCTGGGTGGAACGTTGCAGCGACATAGCTAGTTGCTTGGGGCAATTGCAATGGAGATAAGTGTTTCAGCCTATGTAATTACTCCTGCAATGTTTAATTAATGACTGATTATTGATATGTGAATGCATATGAAGAGTGTGTGAATGTTGTTGTTTCCACTGTGCATAATTTTCTTGTGTTGCATCTGCACATTCATATCTTATTTCTTTTAATGAAATGAGTGGGCCGAATTTTGATTAAAGAGCCCCATCGATTGGTAGTATGTTCCTTGCCTAGCAGTGGTCAGCAGGTGGGGACATTACAGTAAGGAGGAATTCAAGGTCGCTACTACCCCTAAGAAAGAAGTGAAGCCAGACCGACCGCTTATTTATATCCCTCCTCACAAAAGATCCAAACCACTAGTCACTAGGAAGGATAAGAAAAGACATCCCAAAAATAAACCACAGAATATGATACTCAGTCAGAAATATGCACATCTTCCAGAATTTCGTTGTGGCTTCTTACAAGGTAGGGAAGTAAGGCACATTAACACACCAGCTAAAAAACCTATAAAATTGTCTAGTAAAACTCCACAACAAGGACTTGTTAAGAAAGTTGATGACAAGGAAGATAAAACAGAAGAGGTAGAAGACAAGGATGTGAAAGATCAAGATGATATTGCCAATCATAGTGTCAATATCGATTGTAAAGAAAATGACGATGTTGTAGAAGTCAATGAATTCAACAAAGTCAATGTTAAAAACAATTATGAGAGAGTTGAAGTTGTATAAGAAAGAAATGATGAAAATAAAAATGTTGAAGATGACCTTAATCATGATAATGTAGAAGAATGCAACCCAGAAGATGCTGCGACAAATAAAGAGATGAACATTCTACGAGTAGTCGCAACTCAAGATGTTCTAGAATCTCAATATCAAAAGGTTCCCACGGAACAACTAAAGACAAGCTCGTCAGACAAGGAAGTAAGTACATTATTAGTAGTTGCCACTACAGATAAGAAAACCATATCAAGACATGCAGAAATATCACAAATCTACATCAAATTAGAAGATCAAAAGAACACCATTAGATTAGAAGCTCAGAAGAATACTCCATATAGTTGTTGTGCGTTTATCTACAGAATCATATGCATGAAAAGATTTGAATGGAAATGCGCCCAAATATTTCAAGAACTACTAAACCGTGGCACCATTATTCGTGGTAGAAATCCAGTTGCAGCATGCTCATGTAAGGAAGATTCGTGGACGAATCTTTTCAGAGCAGGATGACTTGTAATATACCTAAAAGTGTATTACTAATATTAGTTTACTTAGTTTTTATTTCGTTAAGTCATTTGACATGTCTCTTACTTAAAAGACATGTCCATTCGTTCTTGGAGCCCTTATTATTTTATTAATCATCATTCAATTATAAAAATATATATATTATCTATTAAGATAATCATGTAAGCCTGGTAGATTACACTGAGAGTGCATGCATGAAGAATACCATTGACATGATGGTGCATATCCTTTAGAATAACAATATCCCTCTTCTATATGGATCAAAGAAGGAGGGTGGTTTGAATTCTGAAGACAAGGAGAGATGCCATGCATTGATGGCTAGTACCTATGAATCCTCTTCATTCATCATAGATTCGGGTTCTTCAAGGCACATGGATTCTACAAGAGAGTCTTTATATGCTCTTGAACCATACAGTGGTCCTTCTATTCTCATGGGATATGACTCGGAGATCCCAACAAAAGGCATTGAAAGGATCAATCTAGACAGTAGCTACTTCAACAATGTGTTGTATTTTTCAGATCTTACAGCAAATATCCTCTCTATTTACCAAATGACCCATACTGGTTCATCCAAGAGAGTTATTTTCACTTACGAATATGTGGAAATTTCTAAAGTTTTCACTGCAAAAGTGGTTTTAGTGGGTGTTGTATATCATGATTCAAGGATGTATAATTTTTCACACTTTCTTCCTTACGCTTCCCCTAATGCTCTTATGTCTCTAATGTCCCCATTTAAACAAATCTCAAGAAGAGAAAATTCCACCAATCTACTAGTTTCCTAGGTTGGGGTGGAAACATTAGATTTGGAATAAGGAGACTAATAAACCCCAAATGGACATTAGCTTGACATAAATATATTAAAATGGGTTAAATAAACGTTTATCATAGGAAAATAAGGCGGCACTTGGTCATGGAGACACATTGGTGGTGTGGGACCCACACAAAGCTAGATTCCCCATGCCACACGGAATTCCACTCTCACCCATTAGAATCCAAGGTGGAGTCCAATGTTCTTGGGGGAGTTGGAAGGGAATAATAATTGGAATGACTCAATGAGGTTGAAATGTAGAGGAAGAGTAACTCCCATGGAAGAGGAGAGGCCTTTTGGAGCGAGTGGGACACTTGGGCTAGATTCCCTAACTCTATGACAACAATGATGAAGATCCTATGACACTTATGAAAAAATCAGAGCTGATTGCTAACATATGACATATATGACATGTCAGGGATAAACATAGACTACAAGAGGGCGCACGAGGGAGTTAGGGCATCCAATGAATCACCCATTCTAATTGAGTGAAGGAGGAGGCTAGGAATGGAGGGACAAGTGGCACACATTGGAATCTCTTCCCAATTCGAGTCGGCATGAAGCTCATGGATGGAATTCGAGTTAAGTAAGCCTTTGGAAGTTTATAAAAGTTATGAACAAAGAAGGAGACCACATTTTGATCATTTCTCATTTTGCATATTGGAGAGCATAGCTTGTCCATGCTTGTGGATTGTTTACTCTACTTGCCTTAGTACTAATTTCGAGGGTGAAAGATTCCCACCCTAATTGGAAATTGGAGAGGCCTTTAATAGCTTTCATTTGTATATAAAATGGATTCATTTGTTTAATATTGAAGCTACATGTCTACTCATGACATTATCTTCTGAAACTTGTTCCCACACCTTTCTCACTTTTCTCTTCATATTTAGGCCCTTGGAGGAAGGGTGCACTTGGTGAGATGATGATCTCTTTAGAGGAGATATTGTGACCCAATTTATTTGTAATATGATGTATTTAATCTGTATTTTCTTCTCAGAATATCCTCAGGTCTAAATACCACTTCAAACTATGTCAAAATACCAAACAATGTGTAAATGGTGCCATTTTCCTCATATCTTGTTTTGAAAGCTTGAAGTTGCTTTATTTCAACATGTATCATCTCATATCTGTGATTTTTATGATGTATGGATGGTAATTAATGTCTTGAAGAAGTTTAATATACATTTCATAATCCTTTGGAACATAAATCTCGAATTTCATGGCAAATAGTGAAGTTTCCTATCATTTCCCCCTATGCGAAGACATGTCCACAAACCTCTGATTCATGGGAGTTTCATAATCCTATGGAAATTGATTGATGATTCATTTGGGAGCCCATATAAGTCCTTTAACAGTACCATGTCTCTTTTATGAAATTTTGGAATTTTATACAACATTTGGAAATCCATTTGTGTCCCTTGCCCTTGGGCGTTTTGAACCTCGATTTGACTAGCAAATTTCCCTATATTTCCCGGATTGTAAATGAATGTTGCAAAATTATTTTGAGAGTGTAAAATAGGCCTCATTTTCATGTCTTAACACCTTCCAAACACATTCATGCCCAATTTGGAATCATTTGGATCCATTTGGAAGCATTTTAGTCATTACTAGTCTAAGGGTCGAATTGGCCAAAAATTACAAATTTTCCTCATTTTCAAAAATTCATTAAAATGGACACTACAAGTGGTATCAGAGAATGGTCCTTGAACCTGATGTGGCTGACCATTAATGAGTACAAGAATTCAGGGACCACCCTTAGGAATTGAAACTAAAAGCACTTTGTTGAAGAGGAAGAAATAGGAGAAGAAGACCATTTTGTTGAAACTATGGCTGGGGATGAGAAGGGAACCTCAAAGGAGAATGGGGAGTTTAGGAAATTCATGAAACCATTCTTTGAAGACATGAAAAAAAATAAAATGAAAGGTTTCGAATTATTGTCTAGTCAACTTGGATGCAAAGGGGAAATAGGAGGCAACAATAGTTCTTCTTTCAAGGAAAAGAAGGCAATGGGTGAAAGTATTTTCTCAAAGACAGGACCTCATAATCAACCTCATCAATTTCAGAGTTCAGAAAGGCCTACTACACCTAAATTTATTGAGGCCAAATAAGAACCTAAAACCCAACATGACATGCAAGAAGTTATAACAAAATGGCAACAGTTGAGTGAAGATTGTGGAGGGACTCTAGCATTTGATCAATACTTCAATGTCTCAAACAAAATCAAAATGAGGGAAGGTAATAGGACTCCCTTTAAGAATAAAGAATTGAATTATGCCATAGTTAAAATGCCCCTTCCTATTTTTGATGGCTCATCTCAAAGTTCTGCAAATACTTGGGTACAAAAACTAGATGTGTATTTTCAGTTGAATCCAATGGTTGAAGAGGATGCTCTAAAAATGGCTATTTTGCATCTCGAAGGAGAAGACAATTAATGTGGTTCTGTGGAATTAAAACCTTTGGACATGATCAGGTTACAACATATGAATAATTGGTTTACAGGGTATTGGAAAGATTTGAGCAAAAAGACCGAGAAATGTCTTTCAAAGAACTAGCCCAATTGAAGCAAGTTGGAACCCCTGTTGAGTACATGTTGGATTCCAAAAACTATCAGTCAAGGTGTCCTATATATCTATGGTAAGATTAGTATGTCTCTTTATATAATTTTTGGCTTAACCTTTGAATGGTTTAGTTAAGGCCCACAAACCTACTTCATTGAAATATGCCATGAACTTGGCAAGAGATCTACAAAATGTGCTACCTAGGACAAGGTTTCTCCCCAATCCCAACTTCCCTTCCAAGTTTAGATTTGAAAAGAAGCCATGGAAAAAAGATGCATTTGTAAAGGATAAGAAATAGGGACCAAACAAGGAATAACTCAGAAGAAATAGACTATGTTACACATGCTTCTAACCATGGGTACCAGAGCATAAATGTGCTAAGGGGAAAGCACAATACATTGAATTATTTTTTTATAATGATGAGTATGAAGGGGTTATGGAGGAATAAGAACATATTTCATACCAAGAAGAGGGATATGACACAGCAGAATAAGGGAAAAAAGAAGAAGATCATCCTTCACCTGACAAAGGGAGAATAACAGTGCTTTCAGGAGTGCCTCGTTTTCACACTATTCGATGCAAGGGAGTGGTACAAGGACAAAGGGTATCGGTATTGGTAGATGGAGGAGCCACACATAAATTCATTGATTCTTCCATGGTGGAGAGGATAAATCTACCTACTGAACCATTAGATGGATTCACAATCATCATTCCAGGTCACAATACTATGGAGTGCAAAACATGGATTCCAAAGCTAGAACTCACCATAGGTAATTACACTTTTTTTATAGATTTTATGTGGTTTATGTTGATGATACTTATGTGGTCTTGGGAGTGCAATGGATGTACTCTATAGAGGAACATACAGTGAACTATCAAATTCCTGAAATGAGATTCATAGATTCGGAAGGAAAACAAAGGGTTGTGAGAGGAATGCACACCTATCCGAATCAAGTAGTGACTTCCCACAGTATGAGGTCCATATTGAGGCATGGAGATATTTAATGGGATGTTTAATGTTGCATAACTTCACCCAAACCAAAAATAAATATTTCAGAACATCCAAAGGAGATAAGGCAGCTACTACACAAATATGAAAAGGTTTTTGGAGACCTTCCTCCTGGAAGGCCACTTGATAGAGGAGTTGAGCACACCATTGTTTTGGAGGTGGGAACTTCACCTATACAAATACCGCCATATAGACATCCCAAAAATTTTAGAGAGGATATTGAGAAGGATATTCAAGAATTCTTGGAATTGGGACTCATTAGGCCAAGCTCTAGTTCCTATGCTTCTTCAGTTGTTTTGGTGAAGAAAAAAGATGGGACCTTGAGAATGTGTATTGATTTTAGAGCTCTAAACAATAAGACAATTAATAATAGATATCCCATACCAAGAATATATGAGCTCATGGATGAGCTACATGGAGCAAAATTCTTCTCAAAAAATGATCTTAGATCTGGGTACCATCAAATTCAAATGAAGGAGGATGTGCAGAAAACAACTTCCAGATGTCACTATGGCCATTTTGAGTTTCTTGCCATGCCATTTGGCTTGACCAATGCTACAGCCACATTTCAATCATGCATGAATCAAATATTTTTCAAACAGTTTCATAATTTTTTTTTGGTTTTCTCTGATGACATTTTAATTTAGAGCAAAACATGGGAAGAACACTTGCACCATCTAGAAGTTGTCTTGAAAATTTTGCATGAAAAAAATTTGTTTGCTAAGATGTCCAAGTGTGAATTTGGGTTGAAATAATTTTTATATATTGGGTACATCATTGGGAAAGATGGAGTAAAGGTGCACTTGTAAAAAATAAGAGCTATTCTTCAATGGCCATCACCCAAAAACATCACAGCATTGAGAGGCTTCATTGGAATATGCACTTACTATAGAAAATTTGTGAAAGGGTTATCTAAATTGAATTCTCCACTTACTGATTTGACCAAGAAGGATGCTTTCAAGTGGGATGAAGAGGATGAAAAGTATTTCCAAACAATGAAAGAGGTAATGAGTAGTTGTCCAGTACTTGCATTACTTGATTTTTCTAAACCATTTGTCTTGGAATGTGATGCATCAGGACAAGGGATAGGGGCGGTCCTTGAAATAAAAATCAACACCCCATAGATTTTGAGATAAGAAAGTTGCATCCACATGAGAATATCTAATCCATTTATGACAAAGAAATGTTAGCCATCATGCATGCCTTGGCCAAGTTTAGACAATACTTGGTGGGAAACAAGTTTGTGGTCAAAACTGATCATAACAGTTTGAAGCATTTTCTCACACAAAAGGACCTTAATGAAATGAAACAAAAGTGAGTAAGCAAATTCCAAGATTTTTATTTTGACATTGAATATGTTAAGGGGAATAATAATATTGTAACAGATGCATTGTCTAGAAGACCATCATTTTCTCTTATGGACATTTCGAAAGATTGGAAAAATATGCTAATAGTTGAATATGCCAAAGATAATTTTTATTGTGATGTGTTAGATGGCGTCAAAGGTGATGATAGGTACAAGTTTTTGGATGGTATAATCTACTGTAAGGATATAATATACTTGGTTCATGGTTCGAATCTCAAGCACAAGATTTTGAAGGAAGCTCATGATTCTCCTTTAGCAGGCCATCATGGTTTTTTCAAAACATGTAGGAAACTAAGGGAAAGGTCCTTTTGGAAAGGGATGAAAGAAGATGTTCTAAAATATGTGAATGATTGCAAGTTATGTCAGCAAAAAAAATATGAACATACAAATCCTTCTGGTCTATTGCAACCATTTCCCATTCCACAACAAAAATGGGAAAGTATCTCCATGGATTTCATCACAGGTTTTCCCAAGGATTTGGGTAAGGATTACATTTATGTTGTGGTGGATAGACTCACCAAATTTCCTCATTTATTTTATGTTACATCATCTTTCACTACTGCACAAGTGGCTGATCTATTCTTTCAAGAAATTTTTAAATTGCATTGACTTCCCAAGAACATTGTGAGTGATAGAGATAGCAAATTTATGAGTGCCTTTTGGAAAGAAATTTTCAAGTTGATTGGCACTCAATTGACTCCAATCACAAGCTATCATCCTCAAACTGATGACCAAAAAGAAAGAGTGAATCAATGGTTGGAGGGGTACTTGAGGAACTAGGGGTACACCTATTTCAATAAATCTAGAAAAATTCTATTACAAGGACTTCTATGACATTGAATTTTTTTGTAAACATTTTATTTATTTCATTTAATTTGTAAAAATTATGCATTAAAGAAATATTCCATTAAAATTGGAAAAACTAATCCTAGAAAGAATGTTTTTATTGATCACAAATTTTATTTACTTCAAGTGTTTTTAATATACAATCATAAAAAATGAAATGTTGTATCATTTATAACTAGTTCGGTATGCCATAAATTAGGAGGAGTATATGAAAATCTGTAATTTGTTGAATCGTGAGAAAAAATATTCATGAAGATATAAAATGTAGGATTAATGAAGTTAAGTTGCACACATAATTGCATGTTTTATTACAAGAAGATCTCTATCTATATTTGAAGTGAACAAAGTATCATATTAAATATTTTTATTGTTAAATAACGTATTATAATATAGCATGATTGGAAGGAAATCACAATATTAAATTAAAATAAAATAAATTATAAGAAATGTATTGATGTCGAACCAAATAATAACTATAAATTCGTCAAAATTGGGATAGTTGTTAGGTACAACATTATACATACACAATGAAAGTGTGAAGAAATCGAATTAAGAAATCATGGCCGAGAATTACTTTCACCAAAAGGCAAAGGAAATGATAAGATTTTTAATTGTCGAAGAAATAGATGTTGAAACATATTTTTCAAATCTTTTAGTTGAACTTTATATATGACCCCATGCTCTTTTGAATTTATTTATGGCACATATTGAATGAGTCTAAATAGTCCACTTAGTACTCATTATCAATTAATTATATGGTTTTACATTGTATTTTATTCCAAAAATTACATACCACATTTATACATTCATTTAATGCATATAAGAAGATAAAAGATAGAACATATCTCGTGCTTTGTTGGCCCGTAAGAGATTATTTCAATTAATCATAATTGAGTTAGTAATACAAACTTACAAAAAAAATGAATTGAGAAATCAAATTTCTTATAGTTCAATGTCACTCACTAATGACCAATCACGTACTACCCTTAATACCACTTAGCACTCATTAGCAATAAAAATTACATACTGCATTGATAAACTCCTCTTATTAATGAATATACGCAAATAAAAGTCAATAATTTATTTCATGCCTTGTTGGCTTATATGAGATTATTGCAATTATAAACTATTAACTTAAGAATACACATTTACAAAACTTTGTGCGTGCCTTATTGTCTTTTATGAGATGATTTTAATTACAAATATTTGATTTAAGAACACAAATTAAAAAAATATTTTGAATGGGGAAATCAAGTGGTGTATGATGAAAAAAATGTCAAACTAAAGGCAATCATAAATAATATTAATAATTGTATTTAAATATTATTGTTAATTCTCATCTATCTATAAAAGTTTTAAAAACATACAAATTAATTCATCAAAAAATGTGTCCAACTTGTATTGAAATATTGCAATGTACGCGTTAACAAATTTCTAAAAATTAATATCTTCACCTACTATAAAGAACTCAATGTTCTATTGAACATTCGAATGTAGTTGCGTTTCTCTTTGATACGATGAAGTGTCTTAAAAAGGGGGAATAGAATTTGGACAAGCCAAGTATCAGGTTCATGTCCTATATAAGCCTTTGTTAAGATACAATTTGACCGGTATCCGGGGAATTGAGAAGTTAGCTTTGATGTATCTATTAGCAATATATTTGATTTTTCGTACATATTTCCATATTTGGACCACACATCACTTAACATTTTCTCATAAAATTGTATCACACTACATTATTTGAATTTTGTTTCCAAGTGACAATGAGACCTGTCCCATATGAATTCAAAGTCACTTGTATCAGTGTTTGATTTTTCAACTACTTGTGGAATGTTTTTACATTGCATTTTATTCCAAAAAATACATATCACATTTATACATTCATTTAATGCATACAAGAAGATAAAAGATAGAGCGTATCTCATGCTTTGTTGGCTATTATGAGATTATTTCAATTAATCGTAATTGAGTTAATAATACAAACTTACAAAAAAATGAAATGAAAAATCAAATTTCTTATAGTTCAATGTCACTCACTTATGACCAATCTCGTACTACCCTTAATACCACTTAGCACTCATTAGCAATTAATTTTGTGTTTTAAAACAATTGCAACTTCAATTATATGGGGTTTTATTTCAAAAATTACATATTGCATTAATAAACTCCTCATATTAATGAATATAGGCTAATAACAGTCAATAATTTATTTCATGTCTTGTTGGCTTATATGAGATTATTGCAGTTATAAACTATTAACTTAAGAATACACATTTACAATAAGTTATAGATTGGGAAATCAAATGCCTATACCTTTCAAAATCATTCATCTATGACTCATTATGCTTTAATCTAAATTCTAGTAGACTTAGCACTCATTATCATTGAAGTAATATTTTTTGTAAGAAATGTGCTTTTATATAGATGGAGGTTTAATTCAAAATTTGTGTGTCACTTGTATTAATGCATATAGATCAATAAAACTAAAGATAACTTCATTCCTTGTTGGCTTTTGTGAGATGATTTAAATTACAAATAATTGATTTAAGAGTATGTAATTTAAAAAATATTTTGAATAGAGAAATCAAGTGTTGTAATGCACTTGTATTAATACATATAGATAAATAAAACTAAAGAGAGTTTTTTGCATGCCTTGTTGGCTTTTATGAGATGATTTAAATTATATGAGATTATTGCAATTATAAACTATTAACTTTAGAATACACATTTACAATAAGTTATAGATTGGGAAATCAAATGCCTATACCTTTCAAAATCATTCATCTATGACTCATTATGCTTTAATCTAAATTCTAGTAGACTTAGCACTCATTATCATTGAAGTAATATTTTTTGTAAGAAATGTGCTTTTATATAGATGGAGGTTTAATTCAAAATTTGTGTGTCACTTGTATTAATGCATATAGATCAATAAAACTAAAGATAACTTCATTCCTTGTTGGCTTTTGTGAGATGATTTAAATTACAAATAATTGATTTAAGAGTATGTAATTTAAAAAAATATTTTGAATAGAGAAATCAAGTGTTGTAATGCACTTGTATTAATACATATAGATAAATAAAACTAAAGAGAGTTTTTTGCATGGCTTGTTGGCTTTTATGAGATGATTTAAATTACAAATAGTTGATTTAAGAGCACAAATTTAGAAAATATTTTGAATGGAGAAAATCAAGTGTTGTATGATGCAAAAACTTGTCAATCTAAAAGCAATCATAAATAATACTAATAATTGTATTTATATATCATTGTCAATTATCATCTATCTATAAAAGTTATAAAATCATAGAAATTAATTCACTAAAAAATGTGTCCAACTTGTATTGAAATATTGCAATGTAATCGTCAACAAATTTCCATAAAATAATATCTTCACTTAATACAAAGAACTCAATGTTCTATTGAACATTCGAATGTAGTTGCGTTTTTGTTTGATGCGATGAAGTGTCTTTAAAAAGGGGAATGGAACTTGCACAAGCCAAGTATCGTGTTCATGTCCTATATAAGCCTTTATTAAGATATAGTTTGACCGATATCCGAGGAATTGAGAAGTAGGCTTTGATGTATCTATTAGCAATACATTTGATTCTATGTACTTATTTCCATATTGGGACCACACGTCGCTTAGCCTTTTCTCATAAAACTATATCATACTACATGATTTGAATTTTGTTTGCAAGTGACAATGGGACCTATCCCATATGAATTCAAAGTCACTTGTATCAATATTTGATTTTTCAAGTACTTGTTGAATGTACTTGTTAGTAACATTTGATGTCCATATCGCAACATCATAATGTTTTAGGCAGTATTTTAATACTTCTAATTGAAAAGGCCTACAAAAGTAGGATCTATCACCAAGCTCCCAATCTGGTTTTCTTTGAATTTGACAACTCATATCATCTTTGGAATACGACGAGAAGAATACTCCTTCCATTTCAAAGATCAACAAGATCTTTTGACTCATATTAACTCCCATCTACATTGCTGCCACATATATAACATTAACATATTTTCACTTCAAAACTTCATTACTTAATGGCATCAAAACATATCCAATTTATTTCCACTCCCAAACAAACAACTTAATGAAAAAAATAAAAGTAATTTTCGTTGAATAGTTTTTTTATACAAACACATTCAACTACTACTCAAATCACTCATTTTTAAGAATTGTAATGAGATAAACTACAATTTAAAAATATAATTACAATAGTCGAATTCTTTTGAACTAATTATATGTTAATATCTACATACTACCTAAATTTACAGTTTTTAAGTTTAAATCAAGTAAACTATTTATATGTTCATTTTTACATACAACCTCATAAGATATTTTAATTTTCAAGAAATTATAAGAAAAATTCATATAAGCACATTGCAATGAAATTCAAATCACAATTTAAAAATATAGTTACAATGGTCCAATTCAAACCAATTATATGTTAATTTATACACACCACCTAGATTTACAATTTTTTAAATTTCAATTAAACAAGGTAATTATAGGTAATTTTTACATACAAGATATGATTTTCCATTTTTTTAATTTCTAAGAAATAAGAAAATTTCATATGATAACATTGAACTAACATTCAAATCACTGATTTGTAAGAGTTATAATGATCACTTAAGACGCAATTGATAAATAAACTGCAATTGCTCAAACATAGTAATTGTACGTTAATTTATACATACAACCTAATACAATTATTTAATTAATATGGAATACTATATTTTTATGCAAACACATAAGACTATTATTCAAATCACTAACTTTTTATAACTCAATATCTCAATATAAATAAACAAAATAATAATATGTTAATTTATAATAATGACACAACAACAATCCTTATATGAGTATTATGAAATAATATTGACATTAAATTGATAATAAAATAAAACACAGTAATAACACATCACATGTAGAATTAAGTCATCAAATGTATAATGACCAAGAATTTATATTATAAACTTCAAGATTTTGTTTATAGAGGAAATGAATAACAGTCATCTTAATGTACTATCAAAAGTCATTGAAGATTCTTCAAAATATCTCGAACATCAGGTGCCTTGTAGAATTTATTCAATAAGCTCCACAGATCAGCGATCAACCATTTATCCTCATTCTTTCCATCAAATGAAGGGGCAATAATCATATTTTCTTTGGGATTTTCTTTCTTTGTCTCCATTAAACAATCCACTAGAATAGTGTTAGTAGCATCATATTGAGAATACATTCTCCACACTTTTTTCAGATGTTTTTTGTATATAACCTGTGTTGAATTATCAATGTCATTTTTTCCCTTTTGTTGTTTGCAATCTGAAGCAGTCCATGTAAACAAAAATTTAGCTTGTAATGTTTCTGAAACCATCTTTTTCATAACTCTTGTTGTGTTTTGTTTCAAAGATGTCGTCCAAATTGCAATGTCAAGAGATTCTTTTCTGAAACACATTTCAAGAAATGTTTTTGCATGTGGACGAAACCAAAATGATTTTTTCTCTATCGTGTAATCTGCGGCCCTTCCCATTTTCTCGATAAATTCTTTTTGTGATGCATCACCATCAACGCTCTGATAGAAAATGTTATTCAATTCAAAAATAACTAATTTCTTTTGACTTATAATAGCTGCAAAACAACAATGGATATCATAGTAAATTCATTTTATTCATGCTACATAAATTATTATTAAAAAAAATTGTTGAAGAAATACACTCACTTTGAGTATTTTTTGTACTAGTTATTGATAAGCCACACTTCTCTTGTATTGTCTTCATAGAACCTAGAGCCAAAATAACAAACCTTCAATCAAATACCAATAATACTTCTTTAAATCAATTTTTTTTTATAAGACATATTTTATGTTTAATTGAAAATAAGAGACATGTGAAGTACCTGATATGATATCATGTTCTTGACTATGGATTTCTGTCACATTCCCTTGATCACTGTCTTTTTTCTCCTCATTTGCCACTGTAATAAACATATGAAATGTTATAAAATGTATCAACGAATGAAATTCATTAAATAAATAGGCATAGAATCCAAAGAATCACTAGAGAAAGAACAAAACAAGTACAATACAACAAAAGAAAGAAAATAAATTATGTACCTGGTATGGTATTTTCTTCGTCTTGTATTTGCATCTCGAAAACTTCTTCGACATTGTGCACACTATGTTGATCATTGCTTTGTTGCAAAGTGTCGTCGTTGTTTTCTTTACAATTTTTGCCATTAGTAGTTATAGTAAACATCTTGTTAATCAAGATTTATACATAGCATAGAATCCAAAGAATCACTAGAGAAAGAACAAAACAAGTACAATACCTGGATATTCCAACAACAATATATTAGACATTGGTTTTTGCAAATGGAAGGATTCTTGATTAGTCAACATGGTAGTCCTTTGTAACTCGTTTTCTATGACACATGCCATTCTTCTTCCATATGTACAGCAAGCCTGCTGTAAATTTTTCCCCGCATAAAGAGAAATAATCAAATTTAGATCACTATGTTGTTGATGCATTTGCAATAATTCTTCCCAGAATTCAAAATCTCTCTCATTTTCATTAGATATGTCTCTAAAACTGTGAGAGTATATTGAGGCCTCTAAACTTTTTCACTCTTCACTATAGAAATGTATAGTTAAAACTATATCATAACTATAGTTATTTTGTTCTTTATATTCATAAAGACCGGTAGCCATTTTATAGTTGACATTTGAGTCCTTGACAACAATCTCCAGAGCTTGGCGTACATCCTTACAAGACCAAATTTCTACTAAGATAATCATAGTAAAATATTTCAACCCATTTTTTTCGATTAAAAATCGAAACAATTCAATATAGTGATCCTTAAGGAATGATTCATCTTTCAAAGCCAATGTATCCAACACAACAAAGTCAGTGTATAACATTGGTTGAAACTGACAAGGAAAAGAGTGCAAAAGTGTTGACAAGAGGCTAGGACCCCCATAATGACAACCGAATTCAAAACTGTTCTCAATTTCCTGTATATCTGTCGATGCATCAATTATTCTATCAAGGACCACACAGGCTTGTGGAGAAAGGGACTCTATTTTTGTATTTCATGATCCTTTTACATATTTACACCCTTCCATTGTCTTACAGAAGTTGGAAAATATGATATCAGTAATTCCATAATGCTCAAGAATATTGGATATTGTAAGAATCTTATCATTCAGATTCTTATCATGACTTTTGCAATATGTTACCATTGCCTCCAAAATTGTTCTTTTGGTTTTCAATTGTGAACAATAATATTTCATTTTTATGGCATTGGTTGGATGGTTCACTGGAATACAAAACCAGACAGTTCCATCCAATAGTTTATCTGCTGCAGAACACATTTCTTCAGCGGTTAGTCCCTGAAGGGGACGGAAAGAACTTGATACCAAACTGTTCAGACTATTTGTCTTATAGTTTGGATCCTTAGGTTGGTTTGGAGAACACATTAATGTCCCTAGTTTGTAACAATTAAAAACAACTTCCCATTTATCCCAAGTAGTATCATCAAGATATAACAAGACTTTTTTTTCAGCAAAGTTTGTTAGTGGACAATCGAAGAAAGAGCACAACATTTCATCATCAACCTGTTAAAAAATAACAAATATAAATTAGTAAGAATGTGATATCAAAAATAAAATAGCCATGAATTTAGTTATAACAATATAAACTAAGTGCAAAAAAAAAAAAATTTGCATACCTTGTCTTCAGCCGTCTTAGAATTCCCACATTTTTGTTTCTTTAATTTATTTGTGGCAATTAGGAATTGTCTTGCAGATCGCACAGAATCAATGAATGGAGTTTTGAAGAACACTGTGTTTGCAGAATTTAACTGGAAGCAAATACGAATCACCACACTGGGAGCAACTAATGGATCTAAGAATCGAGCATTACGTTCTTTGTACTTCTGTTTTGCCTCCCCAGATAGACTGAATTTAGGATTTGATAATATTTCTTTTGCTGCTTGAATGGTGTGTTTCCCATCAACTATCCAAAAATTGATGTTCTTGGCATTTATATCCATTTCATTCATGATTTTCACAGGGTTTCCAATCGGATCAGACTCTTTTGTGTCAAATGGAATCAAAAGAGCATCAGGCAATGATGCTTGAAATTTCTGTAGGAATGATTTTACTAATAGTCAAACATTTAAATCATCCCGTGATCTCAATTTATATAACTTGGGTGCTTCTACACATCTTCGAATATCCACCTTCATGGTAAAAGAGCTTGAAAATAAATAACTGTCCTTAAAATTTTCATGGATTTCATCGCATTGGTCAGCAAGCTTCTCTATCTGAGAGTCTTCTTTTTGGGATTTTACAAACTCTGTAGTAGGCATGAACTCACTTTATTTAATGCTCTATTCTAGCTCAGCTAAATATACCCTTCTCAAAGCAAGCATTTGAGCCTCGAGTTTATCATCTGGTATTTTATCAAGTAGTTTACCTCTTTGTTGCAAATAAAGAAACACGGATGATGTTTTCTTACATCTCACATAGCGATATTTCATAATGTTGGTAATACGTTGTACAAGATCATCACAACTCTTTAGACCAGATTCATTGAAGCTCTCAAAACTGTCCAACTTAAACTGTGACTTTTTTATTGACTCTGGAAATTCTATATTAGTATCAATCAAATCTGGTCTAAATTTTGTGTAATCAACTTGGCAAGAAAATAATTTCACTTCATTTTCTTCAATTACCTCCATTTGAAAATCGATCTGACTATGATTGAGAGCATAGCAACTAACAATTATCCCTAGCCTTTGTATATCATTTCCATCCATGGATCCAAATAGATACATATCTGGAAACATATTCATGGGACTTTCAATCTCAACATACCAATCGTCGACATACTCATATGCAGCAGATGTTTTGAACTTTTTAATCATTTCAAAATTAGAACCCATTGTTGAATTTATAATCTGAGTTGAATGACGCTTTTGTTTTTTGAATGCTGATTGTGGCATTTTACTTGCTTTGGAGACGACAGCTTCTAAAAACAATAATAAGCAATTATTACTATAAATAAAATGAAATCAAAATCACAAATATTACCATATAGTCTTCTAGTCTAACCATTTAGAAATGAGAGAATAATATTTAAAACCACCATACCACATGGGGGAGATGTTCTTTGTGTGTCACTTGCAATTTTTTTTTCTTCAAATTATTCCTTGGAATTGTCATTGCACCAGAGTCCATAGCTTCTAAAAACAATAATAAATAGTCGACTATAAGTCTAAATTGTTTTAAAAATACATGAAATAATGAGCATTATTAAACAATATTCTATTACATGTCTTTTATTCACATGCACAAGAATAATAAGGGTCATGTGTTATGGAAACATAATAAATACTTAGAGATAAATAAAAATCCATTGCATCTAGCACAAGTAGGGACTCATTAAAAAGAAAATTTTTCATTCTCAAAAATGCTAGAAGGAAATGCTTATGCTAGAAAGAAAGCTAGCAGTCGCTAGCTTTCATTGATCTTTTGAGGTATAAGCTAGCAACCACCAATCACCATGGACAGGATTTTTCTATTGGAAAGCTAGCAACTGCTAGCTTTCTTTCTAGCATAGGTATGTGTTATTATCCTATAAGTAAATGCTTTTGCTAAAAGGAAAGCTAGCTTTCTTTGATCTTATGCCATGTGCTTATTTGAAAATAGAGTACATGGCACAAGTTCAAGGCTTTCCTTACCTAACTAATTTATGTTTTGTGACCTCATGTGAAGCTTGGAGGCTACACCAAGAATATAATTTTTGAGATAATTTCTATTGCTAATAACAAGTAAATTATACAAAGACACTACCTCTAGTTTTCTATTGCTAATAACAATTAAATGTTACACATAGATTACCTCTAATGCGAAAATAGACATAAACATAGTAAAATATACATAAAGAAAACCTCCTTCATTATAGCTTTTATACCAAATTAAGTTTATTGGTTTACTTAAAGACCTGTGAACAAAAAAATAAATAAATTGAACCCATATAAATGATAGACTATAAATCATCATATATATTTTTTTGAACAGAAACTAAAAAGGAGTATATTATAAAGGGGCTGTGCACAGCCATTCAGTACATAGCAAAAAGAGAGGAAGGATAGTCCTGCAGAGCAGAGATAGAGCATTGTAGACTAAGCCTGCAAAGGGTCCAAAAAACTATATACAGAGTTCTTCCATGATGACTAACAAAATGGGCAGTATATACCCTTATATATTGCTTACATAATAAAAGACAAAAAAACATATATCCATAAAAACCAGATTACAGGTGGCCCCTGAAGTGGACTGGCTGCACCACTGATTCTTCCTCCATCTGACGCTCCCCTTCAATAGTTACTGCATTGTTCTTGCTGCCCTGGTTCATGGAAATGAGTCGCGCAAGGTCCTCCTGGATCATATCCACCTTCCCCATCATCTCGCGCAAGGAGCTTTCATTATCAACGATCCTGGAGTCATGGTTGCTGATTTGAAGGGAAGTGTAGCTCACAGTGTCCTCCATCTTTCTTATAATGCAGGCTATCTCCCTGTTATCCATAATTCCTATGGAGACTATCTCATACAACCGCCCCAAACTTTTATTGATGTCCTGGATTACTGCATTGTTCCTGCTGCCCTGGTTCATGGAAATGAGTCGCGCAAGGTCCTCCTGGATCATATCCACCTTCCCCATCATCTCGCGCAAGGAGCTTTCATTATCATCGATCCTGGAGTCATGGTTGCTGATTTGAAGGGAAGTGTAGCTCACAGTGTCTTCCATCTTTCTTATAACGCAGGCTATGTCCCTGTTATCCATAATTCCTATGGAGACTATCTCATACAGCCGCCCCAAACTTTTATTGATGTCCTGGATGCTGGTATTGTCCCCTGGCTGAGCCATTCTACCAAAATCAGAGGAAAATACAAGACACTCAAACTACCTGAGCAAAGAATCAACAGTTAAATTACTACACGAACCCTCACGCGCTGAGCAATTAAGGATGCAACTGAGCACTAACAGTTCCTGATGGAGCACCGAACCCCCTTATCCGTCAGAGAAGACCTTTAAATCATCATATTTTTATGTATTTAACCAAGTAGTTCTTTTATCATTACATTTTGTTAACTCATTAAACAACATAAGGGTCATGTGTCCTGGAAACATATTAAATACTTAAAGATAAATAAAAATCCATTGCATCTAGCACAAGTAGAGACTCATTAAAAAGAAAAGTTTTCCTTCTCAAAAATGCTAGAAGGAAATGCTTATGCTAGAAAGAAAGCTAGCAGTCGCTAGCTTTCCTTGATCTTTTGCCATGTGCTTATTTCAAAATAGAGCACATGGCACAAGCTCAAGGTATAAGCTAGCAACCACCAATCACCATAGACAGGATTTTTCTTTTGGAAAGCTAGCGACTGCTAGCTTTTTTTCTAGCATAGTATGTGTTATTATCCTATAAGTAAATGCTTATGCTAGAAGGAAAGCTAGCAGCCGCTAGCTTTTCTTGATCTTGTGCCATATGCTTATTTTAAAATAGAGTACATGGCACAAGTTCAAGGTATAAGCTAGCAACCACCAATCACCATGCCTAGGGTTTTTCTATTGGAAAGCCAGCGACTGCTAGCTTGGGGCCCACCGCTGCTTTCGCTCAGTCGTATGGATCACGTCCTTGTAGCCATTCTTCTTCAAAATCGTCTGAGTCATATGCATGATGACCAAACAATACATCTTCGTCCACGTGTTCATATGGCACAGGAGAAGGAGGCGGATATAGGAACTGAGAGAAACATCTTTCAATATCGGCTCTCACAGGAATTCACCTCTGAAATGTGATTCTACTTTATAGTCCAGTGGAATCTCTCTGGTTGTAACTCTGGACTCTATGTTTTCTCCAGCAATATATCTTCGGATAAATTTTTGCTGGGCATAAATTCTGTGCTCAAGTGGTTGATAGGTTCCACCTTCGTGGATGAGTTTAAACTTAAACCATTGGAAGTTCTGATGAGCAACTTCAAGATCGGCTTTAAGGTGGAGAATTAAATTTGCACGCCGATTCTCCCAATCTGTTTTTGGACAGAAGGTATCCAAGAAGACATCTATCCATCCATACCATGTCTGATTATATGCAAGGTCGGCTGGATCTACACAAATGATGTATAATAAGGGTCATGTGTTATGCTAGAAGGAAATGCTTATGCTAGAAGGAGAGCTAACATTCGTTCAAAATAGAGCACATGGCACAAGCTGAAGGTATAAGCTAGAAACCATCAATCACCATGGACAGGGTTTTTCTAATTGAAAGCTAGCGACTGTTAGCTTTCTTTCTAGTATAAGCATGTGTGTTTATTTTAGAAGGAAATGCTTATGCTAGAAGGAAAGCTAGCAGTCGCTAGCTTTCCTTGATCTTTTGCCATGTGCTTATTTCAAAATAGAGCAAATGGCACAAGCTCAAGGTATAAGCTAGCAACCACCAATCACTATGGACATGATTTTTCTATTGGAAAGCTAGCGACTGCTAGCTTTCTTTCTAGCATAAGTATGTGTTCTTATGCTAGAAGGAAATGCTTATGCTAGAAGACAATCTATCAGTCGCTAGCTTTCCTTGATCTTGTGCCATGTGCTTATTTGAAAATAGAGTGCATGGCACAAGCTCAAGGTATAAACTAGCAACCACCAATCACCATGCCCAAGGTTTTTCTATTGGAAAGCTAGCGACTGCTAGTTTTCCTTCTAACATAAGCATGTGTGTTATGCTAGAAGGAAACCTAGCATTCGTTCAAAATAGAGCACATGGCACAAGCTCAAGGTCTAAGCTGGCAACCACCAATCACCATGGACAGGGTTTTTTATTGGAAAGCTAGCGAATGTTAGCTTTCCTTGTAGCATAATCATGTGTGTTTATAGTAGAAGGAAATGCTTATGCTAGAAGAAAAGCTAGCAGTCGCTAGCTTTCCTTGATCTTTTGCCATGTGCTTATTTCAAAATACATCACATAGAACAAGCTCAAGGTATAAGCTAGCAACCACCAATCACCATGGACATGATTTTTCTATTGGAAAGCTAGCGACTGCTAGCTTTTCTTCTAGCATAAGCATGTGTGTTATGCTAGAAGGAAATGCTTATGCTAGAAGGAGAGCTAGCATTCGTTTAAAATAGAGCACATGGCACAAGCTGAAGGTATAAGATAGCAACCATCAATCACCATGGATAGGGTTTTTCTAATTGAAAGCTAGCGACTGTTAGCTTTCCTTCTAGTATAAGCTTGTGTGTTTATTTTAGAAGGAAATGCTTATGCTAGAAGGAAAGCTAGCAGTCGCTAGCTTTCCTTGATCTTTTGCCATGTGCTTATTTCAAAATAGAGCAAATGGCACAAGCTCAAGGTATAAGCTAGCAACCACCAATCACTATGGACATGATTTTTCTATTGGAAAGCTAGCGACTGCTAGCTTTCCTTCTAGCATAAATATGTGTTCTTATCTTAGAAGAAAATGCTTATGCTAGAAGGAAAGCTAGCAGTCGCTAGCTTTCCTTGATCTTGTGCCATGTGCTTATTTGAAAATAGAGTGCATGGCACAAGCTCAAGGTATAAGCTAGCAACCACCAATCACCATGCCCAAGGTTTTTCTATTGGAAAGCTAGCGACTGCTAGCTTTCCTTCTAACATAAGCATGTGTGTTATGCTAGAAGGAAAGCTAGCATTCGTTCAAAATAGAGCACATGGCACAAGCTCAAGGTGTAAGCTAGCAACCACCAATCACCATGGACATGGTTTTTTATTGGAAAGCTAGCAACTGTTAGATTTCCTTCTAGCATAAGCATGTATGTTTATACTAGAAGGAAATGCTTATGCTAGAAGGAAAGCCAGCAGTCACTAGCTTTCCTTGATCTTCTTCCATGTGCTTATTTCAAAATAGAGCAAATGGCACAAGCTCAAGGTATAAGCTAGCAACCACCAATCACTATGGACGTGATTTTTCTATTGGAAAGCTAGCGACTGCTAGCTTTCCTTCTAGCATAAGTATGTGTTCTTATCCTAGAAGAAAATGCTTATGCTACAAGGAAAGCTAGCAGTCGCTAGCTTTCCTTGATCTTGTGCCATGTGCTTATTTGCAAATAGAGTGCATGGCACAAGCTCAAGGTATAAGCTAGTAACCACCAATCACCATGCCCAAGGTTTTTCTATTGGAAAGCCAGCGACTGCTAGATTTCCTTCTAACATAAGCATGTGTGTTATGCTAGAAGGAAAGCTAGCATTCGTTCAAAATAGAGCACATGGCACAAGCTCAAGGTATAAGCTGGCAACCACCAATCACCATGGACAGGGTTTTTTATTGGAAAGCTAGTGAATGTTAGCTTTCCTTCTAGCATAAGCATGTGTGTTTATACTAGAAGGAAATGCTTATGCTAGAAGGAAAGCTAGCAGTCGCTAGCTTTCCTTGATCTTTTTCCATGTGCTTATTTCAAAATACATCACATGGAACAATCTCAAGGTATAAGCTAGCAACCACCAATCACCATGGACATGATTTTTCTATTGGAAAGCTAGCGACTGCTAGCTTTTCTTCTAGCATAAGCATGTGTGTTATGCTAGAAGGAAATGTTTATGCTAGAAGGAGAGCTAGCATTCGTTTAAAATAGAGCACATGGCACAAGCTGAAGGTATAAGATAGCAACCATCAATCACTATGGACAGGGTTTTTCTAATTGAAAGCTAGCGACTGTTAGCTTTCCTTCTAGTATAAGCATGTGTGTTTATTTTAGAAGGAAATGCTTATGCTAGAAGGAAAGCTAGCAGTCACTAGCTTTCCTTGATCTTGTGCCATTTGCTAATTTCAAAATAGAGCAAATAGCACAAGCTCAAGGTATAAGCTAGCAACCACCAATCACTATGGACATGATTTTTCTATTGGAAAGCTAGCGACTGCTAGCTTTCCTTCTAGCAAAAATATGTGTTCTTATCCTAGAAGAAAATGCTTATGCTAGAAGGAAAGCTAGCAGTCGCTAGCTTTCCTTGATCTTGTGCCATGTGCTTATTTGAAAATAGAGTGCATGGCACAAGCTCAAGGTATAAGCTAGAAACCACCAATCACCATGCCCAAGGTTTTTCTATTGGAAAGCTAGCGAATGCTAGCTTTCCTTCTAACATAAACATGTGTGTTATGCTAGAAGGAAAGCTAGCATTCGTTCAAAATAGAGCACATGGCACAAGCTCAAGGTATAAACTAGCAACCACCAATCACCATGGACATGGTTTTTTATTGGAAAGCTAGCAACTGTTAGCTTTCTTTCTAGCATAAGCATGTGTGTTTATACTAGAAGGAAATTCTTATGCTAGAAGGAAAGCTAGCAGTCGCTATCTTTCCTTGATCTTTTGCCATGTGCTTATTTCAAAATACATCACATGGAACAAGCTCAAGGTATAAGCTATCAACCACCAATCACCATGGACATGATTTTTCTATTGGAAAGCTACTGACTGTTAGCTTTTCTTCTAGCATAAGTATGTGTTCTTATCCTAGAAGGAAATGCTTATGCTAGAAGGAAATCTAGCAGTCGCTAGCTTTCCTTGATCTTGTGACGTGTGCTTTCCTTGATCTTGTGACAAAATCTGTCTCAGGTACTGTCGGCTTGCACGACAGTCACCTATAAGGAATGACATCCTAAGTTGGTCACTAAGTACCTTCGTCAAGTGGAGAAAGAGCAGTTATCCCTCGAACGGTATTGGGTAGTCTCCTTTTCAACAAGTGGTGGTGAGCCCACTTGAGAGAACATACACCCGCAACCTTGGGTTTGACCTCCTATGGCGCGGCGCCGCTCTTTCACTTGCCCCGTGTGGCTATACACGACCACTTGATTTAGAAGGATTTATAAAGCACCCTAAGGACAACAACTATGTTTTTGGATGCCTAGCCCCAAAATCCTACCTAAACTACAAGATTCTTTTGTGCCCTCCTATGGAGGTATTAAGTGAGTAGATTTAAGCTATTTTTGAACTTAGTGAGTGACGAGAGAGTTTCTTGTGTGTGTGTGTGTGCATCAAAGAAAGTGACGGTTTTGAGCACACATGAGATATTGCATATAAATGAAAAGGCTTTTCTTTTAAAATGAAAATAATGCAACTCAACCTAATAGAAAAACAACTAAATAAACCATGTAAACCATGTATAAAAAACTAAATAAAATAAATTGTAAAAATAAAAAAAAAATCTATAAACAAAATTGTAAAAGTAAAAAAAAATCTATAAACTTACCAAGATTTTCAACCTCTTTTTAATCCAGTCTTCTTCTTTACTTTTTGTTTGGCTAAGACTAAAGCTAATGCCAATGCCAATGCCATTTTTTCCCATAACTTCATCTTCATCTTAGTTGGTCTTGCTTCTTTGATAGACAATAATCTAGAAGCTATGAAGCCAAGACTACTTGAATGGAAACTGTACAATATATTGAAACTATCTGTAAGTTACAAACTTATATCAAATAATTAAATATAAAAAACACTAGCTATTTAGCTATTTTTATATACAAGTAATGCTATATATTACATCTTATATACATTCATAGAGTTGATAACTATTTTTATGTACAAGTAATGCCATATACTTATATACATTCATAGAGTTGATAGCTATTTTTATGTACAAGTAATGCCATATATTACATCCTACATACATTCATAGAGTTATACCATGGAGGTTTACAAAATGAAATTTAGAAATACAACATTCAAATAAATGATTGGTAATTATTTAAAATAGTTATTTAGGTCACCAATATTACCGATTCAGTACTTGGAGAAAACCGAAAAACTTAGAATGGGTCACCAATGTGTTAAAAGATGCCCTCCTCTATCCCATAGGAAATATATATATATATATATATATATATATATCACAAAAAAGAGGTAGTTATATATTTATAAAAAGGTTGTTGACAAACCAAATAACATAAAAAGTACAAAAATTTCAAAAAACATTATAGTATTCTTGTATAAATATTTTCAACAAATATGTTAATTGGTCATGATGCTTTTTCTTTCTTACAATACCTACCTTATGAATTTCAAATTTAGTGCTATACTACTTTACATAATTACTAATAAACAAGACAAGTAAAATGCATATATGAGAAGTTTAAGAGCCAAGATAATTTCCATTGAGGCCTTCTTCCATTTGTTGTCCTGCTTTAATTTTCCCTTGATCTTTTTGATTCATGTTGTTCTCATTGAGTGCTAAAGTTGTTTGTTGGAATGTCTTCATAAATAATATGCCCCTTCGTTGAAGCAATTGAAACACTAGGAAATCATGTATCTGGTCGAGAACCTCCTACTTATCAAGATTTAACAATGATATAAGTTATCATGGATAAGTCAATTAAGTGTTTAGTGGATGACTTAATTAGTAAAAGATTATCAAGTTCTCATGTGTAAAATAAATGTCATTAATTGTAAGTATCCTCAAGTAAAGGTGTCTTCAAGGTGAAGTATAAAAGTTAAACATTAATACTAGAGGAGTGTGCTATATAATTGTTGATCATGATTAATTAAATCATTAATTATATTTCATTGTTTATACACAGAGGTACTATGTTGACACTTATCCATTAACCAAATAAATATTTTAAATTACTATTCACAATTTAAATTAATTACTATTATTATTAATTGTTATTGTTATTATTATTATATTATTAATATTATTTAATTAATAATAATAATGATAATAATCCCTTTTATAAAGTATAGTGGGTTGAATAATAATGAATTTATTAAATAAATTATTAATTTAATTAACAGACGGAATCATCCCAAGTAAATTAAAAGGGTATGTTTGAATAAATTATTGAATAATTCCATTACTAGAGAGAAATTGGGATGATATAAAATAATATATAATCCACCTTATTACCTCAAAAGGGGATGCATTAATGATTACCATGGAAAGTGGTTGTCGGGATTATCGGTCTGTGGGCTCGGGGGCTACAAAATCCGTTGATTTCCTAGGGTCAGCACAATAATAGCTGATCGGCAGGGTGGACACATCATTTTGGGGTTGTTAAGGTAAATTACAGAATCCATTCCAGAAATCTTCTTATCTTACTGCAATCGACGATTTCAGGTATTTTTCTGAACCAGCTTAATTAGAATGTATTTTCTTTTATTTCCAAGCTATGCATGTCAAACGAACAGAATTAAATGTAAAGTTTTAGGATTATGTTTATTTAACTGCAGAGACATGTAAACATATAGAAAACAGACAGTTAAACATTTACAGAAACAGAAATATAGATGGTTGAATCTCTTGTTTTCTTCTAACAATAATTAAGGGAAAAACTAGGTATAACCTGATAACCTGGAATAGACCCAGTGCCTAGATAGGGCACTACAGTTGGTATCAGAGCGCAAGGCTCAGACACTGAGACCTTAGGGCCTAACTACACCTGGAACTTTAGTGAAATTTACTAGAAAATAACAAACCAGTATGATGGCTGCAAAAAGATAATTTGAAGAGCCTTTTCTTATTTATTGGTAAGGCGTAACAGAAACAGAATTTGAATGATATATATATATATATAGGGCTCAGTCTAGACCCCATTAAACAAACCTTTCCAGAAAAACAACAACATTTCTATATACACTCTTTTAATATTCAAACCCTAATATTAATCCAATGCTAAAGCATTTGGGATAAACAATGTTTTTAAACAAATAAATAAATACATATAAACCAAGTTACAACACTATATATATTACCATTATAATATTTAGATCTAAAATTTAATACTAACAACAACAAAAAACACTTCATTGCATTTATATAAAGAAATTGTATTCATAATAAATACGAAACAATGAGTCTCGCACAGGATTTACAGAGGGTTCTCCAAATTTCAGACCTGCAGCCAAAGTGATCAGTTTTCATTTCCTATTATTTTAATGCAGATCTGCCTTCTTGCCTGTAACATTTTGTTTTAAACATTCATTTCAATAAATGTGGCATAAAACAAATATTCAAATAATATTGTTGCCTGCAATATTGTTTATAATACAAGCATCGCAGCAATTTCGACGCAGAAATCGTTTCATTTGAGATCGATATGATCCATTTTGACCAATAACTAAGAAGATTTACAAGCATGGCAAATGCATGAAACAATTTCCATACTGCTCTCCATTGTTGCTGCTTGTTTTGTCCGAAACGAATTTCATACAAAATGTTGCTTCCTTTGAAACCCTAGCGCTCAAGCCAGGTGTACCAAGCGCCCGGAGCCCAACGCCACATCAATTGTCCCCAAGCGTTTTTCATCTTTCCTTTGTGCCCAGCCCGAACTCAACAACTAGAGCCAATTGGCCCACGCACTTAACACATCAATGCCCACCATCGAATCCCATGCACTGAGTTCACATAAGAGGACGGGAATATATAAAAGATGTGTTGTGCTCAACGCCGAGGACTCATCAGGGAACCGAATGCCAAGCCAGGAGGGTCCCATGGATATCATATCTCCCATCGTCCATGATATTACCCACATATCTGCCCAGCACCGAGGCTCTTACATGAAACCAAGTGCCAAGTCGAAGTAGCCCTACCATGCCAAATAAAACCTTATTTCCTCCTTAAATAGGCATACTTTTGACGGCACATGAGACGGATTCCGCGTTGCCCATGAGCGGTTTACTATACTGCTTTATTGGAATGCGGACGAGTAAGGAATGAACACGTGGGATGGTGGTTTCCTTTCCGCGACCACCAACCACCCTTACCATGCGTGCATGTTGCCGACGCGGAATAAGGAGAGCCGTCGATCCTGCCTTGGCGTCAATCCCCATGCGAAAAAGAAAAGGTTTTTTTTTGCATTTTATATTGTTTTAATTTTTTTTTTTTATTATTTTAAATTAATGTTTTTTAAATATTAATTTAATTTTATTAATTTAATGGAGTGTCTCTCAACCATGCCCCTTTTTAAAGCTATAATTAATTAATTTCACCTAATACACTGCTATGCAATCTTTGGTTCTCACATCATATATGTCCATCATACAGATAATAAATTTTGAATGAACACCATAATTAATGTGTAATTGCCAATGCCATTTCCCGGCTTCTTCCATCGTGATTCATGGCATTGGGCACACATTTTCCAGTTGCGGATGAAAATTTTGGCAGACTTTATCTCTAGGGTATTGAGCTATCCAATAAGCTATGGCAGTCATATTATTATCCTTATGGTTTGGCATGCAGCATGTCAGAGCCAACATCATTTGCACTGAAACAACCATGCCCCGGGGGACCAGATCTTCTGGAACGAAATTGGACCATCAAGGGTTTCGGATCAGGTACTCCGACTGATCGCACTTTATGCTTAAGGGAGACTCTCGCTACATCCCATAGGCATCCGCATCAAGTTCCAATAAATCGCTGCGAATGCAAGGGTTCGGGCTCTTGGGGCAAACATCCTTCTCAGAGGTAGGTACCGTATTGTGAACCATGAAACTTCAACCCCCTTGCTGGTACCAATTTTGCAAAATAGTAACATTAAAAATTTCCATTAGCTAAAGCTATAATTATAAGATTCCATTGGCGAAGAAAACCATAGTAACCTTAAGTTAAGATGTTAATTTGTTAATAATATGGGGAATGGCCAGGGTTTTTATTTGGTTCTCTCTGATATTGGAACTGAAGGAGTGTGAGATATCGTTCTAGCTCATGTCCATGGAGTAAAGGTCCTTGTCAAATACATTCGGCTGTGGGAGGTTGACAATAGCCGACGGTTGGGCCTATCAAAAATAAGGTAACCTATTAACCAACATTTACAGTTTAGACTCTAAATAAAATTGTAATTTTCATAAAAAATTAAAATATATTGAAAGTAAGATTCCAAATTTAATAATTTAAAGGAAATATAAATATATTTATGCTCAATTAAGACAATTTTGTAGTTTAGATGCAATTTTCTTTTTACAAAATTTATCCATTTTTTAGATATAGATTTCCAAAAAATTAGTTTAATTTGAGGGCTTGATTAATTCCCCATACTAACTACACTAACTGTGTTAAATGAGAGACTAAAAAAATAGTCAAATAGATAAACCTATGCTGATGAAAAATGACAATAGAAATGAAAATTTTACCTTGGGAAAATATATCCATAGCCTCAGCTCTGAATCTATTAAAATGATTTACTTCAACAAACAAAGGGAAAGTGGTGGCGGTTGGATTAATGGTAGAACCAACGCATGCAAAGTTTGATCCATGTTTAAAGTTAGATCCCACCAATTTCAAATACTAGCTCAGTAATGTTGGATTCATTGCCTCGTCTCTAATTCATTCATTAACAAACAGTCAGTCTAGACTTTCAAATCTTTACATCAAGAAATTACCCAACAAGATATAAAACGTCTAGGTACATAAAAAAAAAAATCGATAACCAAGCTCTCCCCAGATTCGTAGTATCTCCAAGTGTGTTTTTCCTGGCTGGGATGGAGAGAATGCAGCCTCACGCCTGCCATAAGGCCGCCTATGTCATAATTCGAGTGTCCAAAGTTGAAAATTGCAGTGAAATTACAAGCCCCAGCCCTCGGGTCTTGAATCTGCCACAATAAATATTGGTGAAGCTCCAAATATTAAATCGAAACTTTGCAAGAATAAGTAGAGACACCACCACTGAAAACGTTTTTGATGCTGCTGCTGTAAATATGCTATAATTTGCTTCATACTTTGCTTTTTAAAAAATGTATATACAATATTAGGAATAATAGAAGGGTAAAAATATTTATTAAACGTTATATGAAGGGTAGCTTTATAAACCAAACCGTCAAAAAAAATTTGCCTGATGGGTAAGGGTGCCCGTCAAATTTAACCCCTGCATCAGGGAACCAAATGCCAAGCTAGGAGGGTCCCACGGATATCATATCTCCCATTGTCCATGAGATTACCCACATATATTCCCAGCACCGAGGCTCTTATATGAAACCAAGAGCCAAGTCGAAGCAGCCCTACAATGCCAAATAAAACCTTATTTCCTCCTTAAATAGGCATACTTTTGACGGCACGTGAGATGGTTTCCGCGTTGCCCATGAGCGGTTTACTATACCGCTTTATTGGAATGCGGACGAGTAAGGAATGAACACGTGGGATGGTGGTTTACCTTTCCGCGACCACCAACCACCCTTACCATGCGTGCATGTTGCCGACACGGAATAAGGAGAGCCGTCGATCCTGCCTTGGCGTCAATCCCCATGCGAAAAAGAAAATATTTTTTTTGCGTTTTATATTGTTTTAATTTTTTTTATTATTATTTTAAATTAATGTTTTTTAAATATTAATTTAATTTTATTAATTTAATATTTAAAAAACATTCATTTAATTTAATTCGTTTAATTTAATTTAATTAATTTAATTTAATGACTTTAATTTAATTTAATTAATTTAATTTAATGACTTTTAATTTAATTTGATTTAATTAATTTAATTTAATGTCATTTAATTAATTAATTCAATTTAATTTTTTTTTTAATTAATTCAATTTAATTTAATTATTTTTATTTAATTTTATTAATTATTATTTAATTTAATTTAATTTAGTTGTTGATAAGTATTAAAAAAAAAAATACCATGTAAAAGAAAAGGTTTTTTTTTGCATTTTATATTGTTTTAATTTTCTTTATTATTATTTTAAATTAATGTTTTTTAAATATTAATTTAATGTAGTGTCTCTTAACATTCATTTAATTTAATTCGTTTAATTTAATTTAATGACTTTTAATTTAATTTGATTTAATTAATTTAATTTAATATCATTTAATTAATTAATTTAATTTAATTAATTCAATTTAAATTTATTTTTAATTAATTCAATTTAATTTAATTTTTTTAATTTAATTTTTTTAATTATTATTTAATTTAATTTAATTTAGTTGTTGATAAGAATTAAAAAAAAAAAATACGATGTCAAAATAAAAGGGGTTTCGGCAAAATTTCTAATATAATTATATAATGCTAGTGTTATTTTATTTATATTTAATTAAATTTTGTGTATAATTATATAGCGCTAGTATTATTTTATTTAAATTTAATTAGATTCCATATAATGTTATAACCTAGGTTTCTTAAAAAATTAAAAGTTAATATTTAAAAATATAAAGCTACTCACGAACTTTCAATTTAAAAGTTCTTCATAGATTTAAAGTTTTAAGGTCAATTATAGTAAGGTTGAAGTGGTTGGTGAAGTTATATTTAAATTAGCATAGATAAAATTTAAATTATAATTTATATTTAAGGGAGAAATTTAAAATATTTAAATTTAATATATATAAATATTTAAAATTTTGGAAAAGAAATAAATAAATATATATATAAAAATAAATAATAAAGAGTGGTTTAAGTGGTTTGGTGAAGATCTAGGGTTTTATAAATCCATGTATTTAATCAAATTGTCTTAGTATTTATTATATTTAACATCCTACATAAAATTAAATTCAAAAAATATGTAGGTGTAATTATATAATGATAAAAAAAAATTACAATTGCAATTTTTGGATGGTCACATTACAATTTCTCATAAAAAAATTACAATATCTTTAATTTTTCAATTCCTGGTTCATTGCATTTCATGATCGTTGAAATTGCATTTTCATTTTACAGAATGTGAGTTATTCTCAATTATACTTGTTGAAATTCTAAAACTTGTAATTATCAAAATGCCGAAATTGCATTTTCCTACATAATAATTCTAAAGTTGAAATTGCAATTTTAATAATTCTTTACCTCTCTTAACCATGTTATGGCCTAGATGCCCATATTTAATTGAAAGTTAATTAGGTGAATTGAAAGTTGAATGGCTTGTGTTAAACAATACCAAGATGAAATAACAAATAGCAAATTATATTGAAGATGAAAAGAAGTTCATCATCATGGAATTTTGGGTTTTTCGAAGATGGGGTAATATGAACTATTGGATGCTTCATTTCATGTTTTGAATGTAAGTAAATTAGAAAAAGGTTTACTACTCTATTAAGCTTAATAAATGTAAACTCAATTTTATTGCAAAAAAACATTCATTACTTATGGATTTATTATTATTTTTTAAATATATCCAATTGAAAATTTTAAATCAATTTTAACTAATGGTATACTTTTAAAATCAATATTTCGAAAATAGAAAAACACCTAATGGCTCTATTTGAACAATGTAAACTATTTCCTAGAAATTTATCTATATTTTAAAGAAAATTAAGGATTACAAAACCTCAAGAATAAGAGAGGGTTCCAAGACCAAACACTGGTGGATTGTTATTAAATCCTTTTACAAATTTTTTATTAAATCACTCAACTATTCCATTTGCTTATGGATGACAAGGGGAACACTTCCTATTTCTATCATAAATTTAGACGTAATAATATTTATACACTCATAATAACATGTTCTATGTTAGCCCTTCATTTTAAAGTAAGTGTTATGGAAAGTAGAAAGTCAAAAAAATCCTTGGGATGAGTAGAATATATGTGGCAAGAAGATGAAGGAGATGTGGTACAAGTCATATGCCAATAATTGAGATGATATAATGCAATCAATGCATTGATCAAGGGTAGTGGAAAAACAAAATCATTAAATGATGTAATGTAATTCAAGTCAACAAAATCATTAAATGTTTTTTCAAAAACATAATCATAAAATATTTTGATAATTCTAATGACAAATATTTATTTTTTAAACAATCTCATAAAATAAACAATCCAAACCAAAATCATAAAATGTTTTGATAATTTAGATAAATTTTTTTTAATTAAGATAAACATCAATGATAATGTGATAATGTGAATGGTTTAAAAGTAATTAACATAAATATTAAATTCCATTAAAATATCATTAATAATTTAAAAAATACTAAAAAAATCCAAACAATAGACACTTTCATATGGAGTTACAAACTTTTACAATTCAGCCTACTCATATGGAGTTACAAACTTTTACAATTCAACCCAGTCATATGCCGTTAGTTTGGAACACAAGAATAAGTATATATTTCTTTTACAAATCAGCCTACTCATATGAAGTTACAAACTTTTACAATTCAATCAACTCATATAAAGTTAGTTTGGAGCACAACAATAAGTATATATTTCAATTGAGAAGAGGTTATGCTTAATATAGATCCATTATATTAAGAAAACCTAATAACGGCCTATATTAAATGCAATTGTGAAATTACTATCATGTTATCATGTCAGTATCAATTGTCAAAAACCCAGATTCATGGTATTATAAAATTGAAATTTTCACAATTTATAACATCTACATTTTTTTAATTTGATAAATAAAAAATAAATTATCTAAAAATAAAATACATTTTTATTTTTGACATTAAAAGTTTCCAACCATGTTAATGTCAAAAGAGTTGTAACCAAAACTTGCATTGAGTTGGCAGAATAATCAAATAAGTCTATAGTTCTACACCTGAGTGAACCCTTTCTTAATATATTTTTACGGAAGAACACTACACTAGTACCATTTTACTCCCATTTACAAAACCTGTAAAGGTTGGCGGTAAGGATTCATCATGCTGGAAAATTGAGTCGGATGGTAACTACCTAAATTTGCATAGTCACAACAGCAAAGTGAGAGAGGTGTAAATACAAATCGTAATGACAGTGGTGTAAAATGCAAATAGTAATATCAGTGTCATTATTTAGACATGAAGTAGGGAGAAATCCCCCGCAAAAGTCTCCACAAAGAGAATTATATAACCTCTTACTCTCAATTTGGGCTTCTCATCATCGTTTGAGGAGGTAGATTTTCATAAGATAGTAAGCAGCTCATCCATACAAATAGGCTTTTATAGTCTTTAGGTCAGCCATGGCTGTGAATTAAACTCCAAGCCAGTGACAAAAAAATATCGTGTGCTCCTATCTATGAATATGTTCGAACTCAAACGAGGGCAGGAAGCGGCAATGTCACTTGTATCTGGTAGTAAGGCGGAACAAAAAATTTCAAAATTCAAAATTCAAATGGGCGATACAGGAAAACGGTTTCATGGAAAACGACGTTAATATAGACATCTGTAGATAGATTTAGGCCCATCTCCCTCTACAACGTTTAATACAAGATCCTCAAAAAGATAATTGCAATCAAGTTATGGAAAATCATCCCTTCCATCGTCTCGATTAACCAAGGATGATTTGTCTTTTATTTTTTTGGAACCTTGAATTACCTTCAATTATGTAGGTTTCGATATCAGAGATTGCTACTGCAAAAAAGGTTTTTATATTTGAGATGGTGAATTTATTTAACAAAGAACCAGGTGCACTGGACTTGTGCCTTAAAGCTGTATTTCATTCAACTAGCATTTTGAAGTTAGGGTATGCTTTGCACTCTGACCTGAAGCATCTTTCTGATTCCTATGGAGAGCTGGAGTGTTTTCGCTACTGTGAAGCGCCTAAATTAGACCTTCAAAAGGTTTTTCCATCTGTTCCAGGGGGGCTTTCCGACCTTGCAAAGACTGTGCTGGGAAGTGCTTTAAACAAAAGTACTAGGATGAGTGACTGGAGGGAGCGTCCCTTGAGCAATAGTCAGGTACACTAAATATAAATCCATGCTATTGTATAAGTTGCACTACAAAGTATAAGAACCAGTACAAACCTCTAAAAACTGATAAAGTTTGAAATAAGAACATACAAACTACAAATTTAAACGTTGCTACGAAATTTATATGGGAATGTTCAGATCAATATTTTCAAGCATACAACAAACTCGCAGATATCTCCAGTAACTGAAATATGCAACCTCTTATAACTTGAAGAAGGCACAAAAATACCCATACCCCATGGGCCTTGTACAAAATCCAGATACTAAACTAAATGGACGAGAATGATAGGAATTTGTAGGACGAGGAGTACCTGAAGTTCTAATTTACAGGAGGACGATTCAGCTGCTCGCAATAGGATTCAGGTTCTAATTTGCAGAGGACAAGAACAATGTTTCAGCAGCTCCAGCTATAGGAATTTGCAGGACAAGAATGAGGACCAGGTCTCTTGGCATTTTGCAATGGACTGCACTGCCTTGAATGTAGGTAGATGGGCGTTGAATGCAGGTAGGTGGGCGTTGAACCTTGAGGATATGGCGGGAGTGAGACTGTGTACGATGAGATCTCCAGGATATGGCTGCAGCTGGCTCATGATCAAGCTGCACGTTTTCAATGGGACTGTATGGCGCTTCGTGTGGTACTACGTCAATAATTATAATACATTATTATAATTATAAAAACTAGTTGAATGATATTGCAATATTTCTCATTTATGCAATGGCATGAAATGGATGATAATGTATGGTATGTTCTTATTTCATATTCCTTTATGGCATGTTCTTATTTCATATTTCTTTATGGCATGGATGAAAAGTTAATGTATTATTATATTTTATAATACCTTATTATAATTATAAGATTTAGTTGAAAGATATTGTAATATTTTTTATTTATGCATGATAGTATAAAGTAGTGTGATATTACATTTTTTTTGGGGGATAACTGGAAGTAGAAGAAAGATTAATATTTTGTCTATATTTTGTACTTTCTTATGTAATTTGAAAAGTTAAATGTATTATTATATTATATTTTATATTACGTTTATGTGATGAAATGAATTAGGTAAATTTAGGATAATGCATCACCATATTTCATATTTCGTTAATGGGATAGCAAGATGTAAATGAAAGGTTAATGCCTTGTTTATAGTTCATAATTATTTTATGGGATACTATGAAAGGCTAATGTATTATTATATTTATACTACGTTTATATGATAATATGAACTGGTTGAAAGACAAGATACTGTTATGATATTTCTTGATGTTATAAAATGAACTAGATGAAAAGTTAACACATGCCTATATTTCACAGTTCACTTAGGGGATTGTAGGTTGTAAGATTAAAGACATAGCCTTCCTTTTTGTCAAATTGTACCCTTAGGGTTTCCGTTTGCAAGTGTTACTTATTTAAGATATATTTCAACTATGATAGAGATCCTTGCCAATTCACATATGGAATAATTGTTCCAGAACAAATGCTTTGGAAAGCCAAAGAACTATAACTTAGGAGTAGACACTTATAGTATAAAAAATAAAAAAAAATAAAAATAAAAAAAAAAAAAATCATTCACTAACTACGAGGATTAAATTGTCGAATAGAGATGGTATCAATAACGTAAAATTGTATTTTAAGAAAAATCTACTCGGAGAAACTTGGAACAAAGACCAACGATATTTTAAACCTTTTTCTACATAGCCATGATGAGAAAACAAGTGGACGGATATAATCGGTGGATTTGCTGAATGACGAAAAATTGATCAATTTTAAATGATAAGACACCAAGATGCTCAGATTGACGAGACTTTGACGGATTGTCGAGGAAGAGAAACCAACTTAAAATTTGAAAACGAGATATCAATGTGATTGGTATGATGAGCTGAACTCAACGACATGCATTTTGCATTACGACAAAACCATTTATGAAAACTCATGACTACAAACTTGAAATTTAACCATGGTATCGAAATGGTCAAATGAAGGCAATGTTTTGTAAAAAGAAGTATGGAGACGATTAGCATAATAAATAGAACGCAATGAAGCTAACCTTAGGTCATAATCAAACATGATAAAATGACAACTAGCCCTCGAGATGGAACTTGATGGGGTTAAGAAGACACTTTGTGCGACTTGATGAATCTGTCGAAGTGGTCCTATGACAACATAAACGAAGAGATAAGGGAAATACATGATAAGTTCATGGAGCTGAACATGATGATACTAATGACAAGAATAAGTGATATCAAAAATCTAGTTGGGACCGACAGTTATTGAATGTACTATCGAATTGATATTATACACAATTATGATTGAGTTCCTGAGAATGTATTGGAACCATGTTGGAAAAAAAAAATAATAATAATAATGATTAGAACCACTTGTGCTTAATATGGCCATGATTGTTGGAGAAAAATAGAAGAGAATGGAAAGAAGATGATAATAGGAAATTAAGATAAAGCTTAGTGTCGAAAGTACAAGAACAAAAATTAACTTCAGGATGAAGTTCTATTTAAGAGGGGGTGTATGCAATGCCCCTAGAATGACTGTGGACCTTAAGGGCACCTGTCAAGTGACCCGGCTGAACAACTTCGATATAGTGGTCTCTTGAGCCTTGTTATGTCTTAAATGATTGAGGAAAACCTGAAGATTCGAATGACGATAATAATTGATAAATGAATTAAGGAATTAAATTATATTGTGTGGGGTGGGATAATTGATTGATTACATCTTACTTAATGATTAGCACGGATTGATCAAGTCAAGTGTAGTGGGACATTTATAGTCCTAGCTGTGCGACTTGGGAGGATGCAGCTGAGATGCATCATAGATTTCCGCATTTATTCTGAACTTCGGGACGAAGTTCTAAATAAGTAGGGGTGTATGTAGTGCCCCTAGACTACTGTAGACATTGAGGGCACCTGCTGAGTGACCTGACTGTTTGAAACATTAATAAAATAACCCTATGATTTTATTTTGAGTATATTTATGATTACGATTGATTGATATATGTGCATTTGGGTAGTTATTGTGAATGGATGATTTCATGTTGTTTAACAATTAACTTTGATATGAAAACTCTACATATGAATGGTGCTTAACGACTAGTTGTGCAATTGATTATGTGATTAGACAAATGAGTAACGATTGAGTAAACTATAGATGCTTAATGAAGCAACATATCTATAAATCAAATTGTGATTATTGAGGACATTGCTACTAATTTACATTTGTGAGAAATGTGTGTAGCGACAGGTGAAACGGTTCACCGACGGACACACAAAGGAATATGAAGGGTCGTAGAGTACGAGTAAATCACACACAGGGAGAGCGACGACGATGTCGACTTCTGACGGAATACCACGCTTGAGCAGATAAGCACTGATTCGCTTGCTCCTAGTGAAAATGCTTGTTAAACTTAACTGCATAAAAACATATAAGTTTGCACCTAGAGCATTACTTAGAAATGCATTTGAGTACTTTAGGCATTTTCATATATCTGAACATAAACAATCATTGGAGAATGTTATGGAAAATTATCACATCGTCGATCTACTGCGTTGGAAGGCCACATTTTCCTTTTTTAGTGATTCAGAGCTTCTTTGCAATACAACAGTTTCCTCCTTCGATTGGCATATTTGCTTGAGTTTAAACTTCACATTAGCTTGATTGTGCCTATTTCTTAATTAAGTTGGGTATTTATATGATGCTCCTATATCTGAAGTACACATATATGATAGCAGCAGTAGTGACGATGATGATGATGATGCATCGATGACGATGATCTCGAGAAGAAGACTTGTCTAGCAGATCTGTGTCAAGAAATACCTTCCTAGTTAAGAGGGAGTGTTGATGTATATGTAACTTTGGAATGTATTTCATATATATATTTATTGTACCCTTATTAGAGATGTGTTATTCCTCTATAAGGAAGTGTCATCATGTGGATTGACAAGTGTCGCAAGTGTGTGTACTTGCCGATGGGTTATTAGACCACCATGTGTGGGGTCGGCCCTGAAATATATATTATATTGTGGATGTACCTAGCTAGACAATTCGGCCCCATAAGGTCACTGGGAAAATAGGTTTGTATAAGTAGAGATCAGGAGATCTCTATTTAGATCATTCGAAAAGTCATCGAGGTTTATCTTGATGACTTGGTAGCTAAATCTAAGAAAAGGGTCGAACACTGTGCACATCTACATGTTGTATTCATTTGATGTCGTAAGTACAACATTAGGTTGAACCCAAATAAATGCATCTTTGGTGTGGATATTCAAAGATTACTTGGTTTCATTGTATCCAAGTATAGGATTATGGCTTATTCCCTTAAGGTTGATGCAATATTATAGTTTCCCCCCCTCCTCCCTGAAAACAATCTGACAACTTCAAATGCTACAAGGGAAATCAAACTTACTTAGAATATGTATCACAAATTATGCCAAAATAGATAAATGTTTCATGTGTATTCTCAAAAAAGATGCACCATTCATATGGGATGACCAAACTCAACACTCACTCGATGCATTGAAGAAAATCTTGATGTCAACCCTGATACTTAGTCCTCTGAACTATAGTATATATTTCTGCTATATTTGGAAGCTACCGAATCTAGTTTAGGAATGGTATTAGTACAAGAAGATGATTCATATCGGGAATATGTCATATACTATCTTGGTAAGGGCCTTGTTGTCCTTGAATTTAGGTATTCCTAGGTAGAGGAGTTTGCCTTAGCAGTGGTTCATGCTAATTAAATACTTGGGCATTATATATTTCCATGAAAAACAAAAATAGTGTCTAAAATGAACCCCATGCAACACATTTCGTCCCGTCGTATAATCAGGGGAAACTATACTAAATGGGTAGTAATTTTGCAAGAATTTTATCTCGAATTCGTTAATGCTCGCATGGTAAGAATGTTTTGATGAATGTCTCCATCATGACTAGGCCAATGGAGCTATTGGGTAAATAGACCCATTTGGATGATTTCCTTGTATGTAGGGGAACATGTCTTGGATAATTGAAATCTACTATTCCTAAAACCCTCTTAACTATGTTGGAGGATGGGTCCTCATAATAATAAACTCTGGTTTTAAGTACTATCTATCTCTAAAACCCTAACCCTCTCTATCCCTTTGCTAATCTATACCTCCCATGCTACCTCCCTCCCTCTCATCCCCCTTTCTATCCCCTTTTCCATAACAAACCACCTCTCTACCCCACCCCCCCACTCTCTCTCTAACCCCATCTCTCTCTCCGATTATCTTTAACCCCCCTCCTTTCTAACTCCCACGCTCTCTCCCTCTCTCTCTTTAACCCCTCTCCTCCTCCCTGTTATTATACAAACTATCATCCCTAGAACACCTACGCTGTGTGGACCAAGGGGCTAGTTACAGTAAGTGGGGAGGACATAGGTCCAATGTCACCATAACCTAACTCCTCATCTTCTTTGGTTAAGTCCTAAACCCATGGGAGATTCCCTAATGGAGGAATAACACCTGTAAGCACCAACACACCTGGAAATACCATTCTACAATTATTATGGATAATATTAGTGCCTTGCATGGAGTCAACAATGGATAATAAAGACAAATAAGTAATATAAAAGGCATAATTCAATATACCAATCAATGTCAATGAATATCACAAGTTCAACATACTTCACAATTCATACAATGCATCTACCTGATGCATACCAAGTATCTACCTGATACATATCATCATACATGATCCACCTGATCATACTGTGTATCCACCTGATACAAATACAAACTTAACCGAATATTTAGGGACACCTAAAATTGAAGTTATTGACATTTAGACACTGACCCATTATAATCCTCCCTTAACCCAACCTGACGATCATGTCTTGATACAACTAGATGTACCTTTTCCCATAGATCCCTTTAAATTTGTTCAAAATGTACAACATAATATGTCTAGAACCAAATTATGGTTAATCTAACAAGCATGGGATGTACTTCCACTACACCTAGTGTCTTTTGAGGAAACATGAATGCTTCTTATGTATATTTAGTTATCAAAATCATTTCTTCTACCCATATGCCACATGTTCCCAATGTCTCTTCATTCATAATGCCATCTATTAGCAAACACATTCCAACCCTACGTTTTCCTAGTCTTGGAATACCTTCCACAAGTAATTTTATGCCTAGTTCGAGCTTCTCCTTTTGTGTATGTAATAATCTATTGATCCCTCAACAACTCCCCAAGTTATGTGATGTGGGGCCCCACCTGAAATTTTGAGCTAAAGACCACTAATCCAGGTGTTGTTACTCTTTAATGATTCAGTCTATACAACTAAAATTTGGACGGAGTCCTTATAAGGTATGTTTTATCATACCATGTCTAATATTTCTCCTTTACAGGTTTTTTTATTATCATGCCATACACTTGGATATAATAAACCCCCCTTGCCCTTACTGCCTATTCTTTTTGTACAAGCAATTCATCCTTGAAAAGTTTGACAAAATATGAGTGAGAAAACTATCCCTGATTCCATAAGCTTAAATTCCACTTGATGAAAACCCTCAGTTTGTTTCACCCCTAAACCATCCAAGGAGTGAACCTAAAAGAAAAATAAGAAAAGACTTAGTTTTTTCGAAGAAGCGTCCTTGGAAAAATAGCTTTATACACCCATGTAACATATCGGAAATGGCATATGAAAAGCGGTGAAAAACGATGAAATGTTACATGGGTTATATCATATGGTATATCATACATTTTGTGCGTCCAATCTTATTTGCAACATCATGTGACGATAGCTTTCACAAAGTACGAAGCAAAGTTTGTGCACCCTCTTAAGACCAGTCACATATTATGATGGTGAGCTCGCACAAATCGCCTTTGCACTAGCCAATGTGTATATGATGAGCCCGCAATACCATGGTGCAACCATCAAATGTGTATCGTCGTATGTAGAGTCGAGCTTGCACATGGGACAACGAGTTTAGTTTTGTGCACAGATCATGGTCTTGACTCTTGGAATTGCGGAGGGGCTGCACAACGTGCCATTTTGTGCACCCTCCAAGGACTAGTCTCCAATCATAACCGTGAGCCTGCACAAAACGATACAATGTGACTCTGTGCACTATCAAACAACTTTTGGTTGAATGGTCGATGGAGCCCGCACATTGTTATGTAACATTGGTTGAATGGTCGATGGAGCCCGCACATCGTTATGTAACATTGGTTGAATGGTCGATGGAGCTCGCACGGTTGATGAGTCAATAGCTCGATGCATGAAGTCGTTTTCTCACGCTCCTTTGGCTTCTGTCTCCATGAATACTGGTTGCTGGAACAGTGGAAACCTATTGGAACACAACCAGTATTCCAATGAATCAGATCCCTTTTTTGTTTCCACAAACACCAATGTCAAAGAATGCTTGTCTGCATGAATTTCAAACATAGTTGTAACAACAAGGGGACTAGGACTACTTAAGCGACTTGGTACAGGCTTCAAGGAAGTACAGTACTTAGCATGTACCAGTACTTGGTACATGCTAGTGTTACACAAGCAAGTTTGATACAAAAGAAAACATAGAAGATATAATGTGGTACGGCAAGAGAAAATAACATAATGTCGATCATCCATGGATTAACAAAAAAAAACATGCGATACTTTGAGGGGTGTGCTCAAGTGGAATGTGCATCCAAGGAGGATGCAAGTTAGTTATTCCAACTATGAGTCAAGTGCATGTGAGCAAAAATGTGCATGACAATGAGTGCACATGATGAGCATGGGGTAACTGTGCATGACATATGAAGTGCACTAAGGGAAGATGAAATATCAATGTGGAAGTTGAAGCGACAAAGATGTGCTCAAGTAGTCATGTGGAAGTTAAAGAGTAGTTGAAGATGGATGAAGCGTAGGGGAAGCTGCACCATGAGTAAACATGAATAATAAAAAAATGGTTGTCATTTGAGAGGGGTTAGCTAGATGGTCTTGAGACATGGCAATTGAGAGAGTCTACCATGGACCTCAAACATAGTGGTAAGGCAAATGTTGTAAATGTGTATATATATTGTTATGTTTGAGTAATGAAAATGAGTAGAGAAATTCCCTTATTATAATTTGGTTTTGTATGCCCTCTAAAATTGTTTCAACTTTTATGTTTGTGGTGCTTTTCTATTTTCAACTTATATCTTTCGAAGCATTGTACTTAGTCTGCATAAATATGATTTCATAGAATTATGCCCATCAACTCTTTAGTTTGCTGTAATAATAACCAACTTCACAGATTTAGTTCATTTAATATATTGTTAGCACTCTAAAGTCTGAGCTAGTTCAATTAAAAAATTTGTAACTCAATCTTATTTTGATCCTATATTTGAAGAAGAAATAAATATATATATAAAAAAAATATTATATCAAAATAACCTATTTTGACCACAAATTTATTAAGAATCTAATGTATGTCATATACCAAGTCCATGCATATAATGAATAATATATATATCATGTCCCTTCAATGTTCAGACATGGTGTTCAAAAAAGCGAATTTGAATTTCAAATCTCAAATGCCCGCGCTCCACGAAAGTTACCAAAGGATGGTTCCTCACCAATTTCCTCCATTCTTCGCCATGGCAGAAGATCCATCAAGGATACCTCAGAAAACTCACCGTCGGGACTCGGTAGTTCAAATCTTGTGCATTGGAGGAGCACCTTCAGGGATTGCAAGTTTCTTAGAAGGAAATGGGTGAAAGGATGTTGTTCTCTCCATACTAAGGCTATGATGAAGGCGGTGAGCATTTTGCAACAGTTCATAATATTTTTGGGGCGAGCATTGTCTGGAAATATTTGCTATATATTCTCATAATCTAGCACTGCCAAACAGTTGTCACACATCCTACAAGGCACATGCTCAACTACGAGATCCAGTCTATGCCTGCTTAGGGCACATTTCCTCCTTGCACCAACTGGTATATAAACTAAATAGCCTCAGCGTATGCATTATTTGTTGTTATTTCCATAAATTGCTTCTGTTGGTATCTCCAGCTCTCAAGATATGTATAATGCATTTTTTACAGGAGTTGGCAGGATGAAATAACCTTCACGAGCGTGGGTGGCCAGCAGCATTTCATTCGGTGTTTCATCCATCTCCATGAATCATCCTGACAGCACCACATTAGTTCCAGGTACATCTTTCTGCCATGTCATCCTATCTCCTAGTGGTACAAGGCATTCTTGTCTCATCAAATTCTCTGGCATTTTCTTAACAAAATTTCAGTCCCTAAACCAAATACTATCCAATTTTTGGTCTAGTTGGGTTTAGTGCGTGGAATGTTCATAGAAACAACTGCAACATCTCATGGGAAATACCTGCGCACTTTGCCATCCTGCTTTCCCTTATATATTAACTCTAGCTAGCACATGAATTCATTCAAATTTTATTATTCAGTGTAATTCTTTGTGTATGATCATGTTAATGCTCTCGGATATGGTTACAATCAAGAATTGTTATCTGTGTTCAATCCTTTCGTTCGCCTCCCTGTCTGTATTTTCAAGAAACTAAGTATGTGAAATGCAGGAAGCGAGCCCTAGACCGATCTATCAAAAGATTGTGAGATGTGTCAGGGACCTCGATTTAAAGGTTGGAGGGTTAAGTCGATTATTTTATATATTTGAAGTGATTGTGTGTTAAGTACCAAGTGAATTGTGGTATTAAGGCCTGTGTAATACGTTTGTGGAGTGCATGCGATGTGCAGATGGTCATGGTTTGCAAATAACTGTTAAATTTCGTGAACTTACTGTTTAAGTGAAAGACAAGAACCCTCAATAACTTTTTGGAATGTTTCCCTACTTGTCAACTCGGCGTTTTCATGTTCTTCCTTGTGAGATCCGCCCATTATTTTTGGGTTGTGATGCAGCAGTTGAGTGATGTGTTTTGGGCAGAAAACAATCAGTCTATTATGGTGATGGTGCGATATAGTTGGGAATTAATACCCCCTTGGTTCTCGATCGTAGATCTTGTGGTAGAATCTTCATAATATTTGAAGGTTGACCCTAGCGGAGAAAAACAATTTGGTTAACTCCCTTGAGCGATCGCTCATTTATGTGACAACTCTTTTCTGCTCGACGCCTGCCTCTCATATTTTCTTGTTGAATCTTAGAGTCCATATGTACTTTAAGGGTTTAGTTGTCACCCTTGTCTCCTATGCCAAACTCCTGTTGAATATCCAAGCTGAACTGCTAATGAAATTCAATAATCCATATGGCTTGGAATGAAAATTTATGTTAATTACATACAAATTGTATTTATTAAAATGTTATGATAACACTGTATTTTGTCTTGCTCTTGATAAAAGAATATGAGTTTTGATTCTCACGAGGGTTGCATGGTTTATTATGGATACATATGGAAGTAGAGAATTTTGTATATGTTTAAAATGGAAGGTTGTGGAGTTTTTATATATATATGATTACCGATAATCTATTTATAGTTTATGTTTATTTACTTTTGATCAATGAAAATTACATATGGTTTTGGGTATATTTTTCTCATAAATCTAGATATGCAGATATATAGTGTGAGCATTGGTTTTTCATAGATATGTATACTTTGGGATTGTTGAAAAAGAAGCAAATGTTAGAACTTATCGTAATTACTCATATATTTGTAGAGGTGTTTATGACATTGTTTATAGTTACAACAAATTGTTATGATAATTTCACAATGAATTATTGTGGCCACATTACATAAAATATGCTTAGAAATTTAATCTTCCATGTACCTTTGGGTATATAGGAAGTCCCTTATTTTTTCCTATACCCATGCTTCCATAAACTCTTCGATTATCTTACATTGCTACAGTACGTGCTAAGAATATCACTTTGCGGGGAGATCACTCTTAGGAATCATATAATATGACTAAGGATATGGTCTATGTCATTAGTTAGTATTTTGAAAGATTATAGATGAATAAACTACCTAAACACTTGAATATTATGTTGGCAAGAAGGTTGAATAAACCCTAAATTTTGAATATATGTCAAATTAAAAGTTCAATTTATAATCGAAGAAGGATAGAATGATGGATAACATCAACCATTTAGTACAAAAGGAGAAGGATGAGAAGGTATAAGAAGGTCACCATAAAATAATTGTTGAATTTGAATATGTTATAACTCCATGGGATGTATATATGGGGTTGAATATATAGGTAATGTGGTTACATGAATATTTAATAGGGATAACCCTAATAGGGGACCCACAAGTACAATTGGGGATATTATATGGAGAGATAGCGAATATTATATAGAGAGATGTAGTTACAATCATTATAATTAAGGATTCTCTTAATGAATATAATGATTTTTCTCTCTCAGCATATCACAGTGTGCCAGTTTATTCTCCATGATTTTTGGATTCATTGTGTTAAGGAGGGGTTTATCGACGTTTCGGACCTATGATATGTAGTCCATCTTCATGATAGGTAAGAATATGGATTGCGTATCGTAGGTAGAAAAATCAGAGTCTGATTGTTTAAAACTTTGTTTCTTCCATCTCGATGGAGAACTTTTTACTCTTCTCTCAGTTTACAAGAAGTGGGAGGATAAAGGAAAATTCAGAAGGAAGAAATGGTGCTGGGAAAATAACATTAATGCCAAATCCATGGTAAGATGTAAAGATGATATCATAAAAACTTCAAGTTGTCTCTTGAAGAGGTTTCGTGGAAAGAATAATTACAATTTGCATTCCCTTGTTGCTACAATTCAACAAACTTGCAACATCTACCGGCTTGGTATAGAGGTAGACCATCATAAAAGAGAAATCCAATTTTTTTAGATATAGAGAAAATACACCAGGAATTTGAGAGGATGGAAGATGTATTGAACTATGAAATGTAGATGGGTGCTAAAATAATCACTGACACAAAGCGCATTGAACTATACATTGTGTTTGGACATAATTCTCATGTAACAAGAGAAAAGATTGGCATTCTATGTGTTGACACTAAGGTTTGAGAATGACTAAATCCAAAATTTTTGCTAAAATGTCCAAAAAAGGAAGAAATTATCACAAAGGAGGTTGAAGAAAAGGTTGACAATTAAAAAACAAGAGGAAAAAACCCACTTATGCAAAGTCCGAAAGCAAATTTGTGAAAAGATTAAACCCCGATCAAGTTTCGGTGGTGGAGATGTCAAAAATCCCGATCAACGACCGATATTGCTTCCCGCATCGCCAAAGTGATCGGCGGCAAATAGATGTGGGCGGTAGCGGACTCAATACCGCCGAGACACGTGTCCAAACCTCATCCTTCCGCATATGTAATATAGCGTTAAAGGAAACCACCATAGCGTCGGGCGGAACCACCAAATATGGAAGCGCGGTGGGTCAGTACACGTGGCAGGGTGGGACCTGATACGTGGCAGATAGAGCAAGCGTGGCGGGGTCATAGCACATGGCGTTATACTTTGTAGCAATCGGAGGGCCGATATAAACCTTAATCAAATCAATAGCCATTGTTTCATCCGCATCTAGGAAGGTGCACACTGGATATGAGGAAGAGCAGTCGCGGAGAATAAACCACTCGAACAAGTGTCAACAGGTGGCTGATCCGCGCAGAGAATAAACCGGAAAAGAAAACAGCTTTTTGATCGCGGATACCACCAGATGGAATAAAGGGAGGCGAGATCTGACAGTCCAAAACAAAGTCTCGAGATCAATGGTCATATATGAACCGCATTCATAAAGGTGCAGGGAAGTTAATTCAAAAGTCTTATATAAAACAAAAGGGGCTCCACATAACGGCATTCTGCATGTGTCACTATCCCGAAGAGCTCTGAAGACTAGTGGAGGTCTGCGATTGCGACAGAAGGCGAAAGGCGGGTACATACAGGTAGGGTCGTGTGACCTGTCCTACTTTTTTAAATAGAATTTTGTTTAAAGAAACGTTTAAATGGAGACTGTGCACAATATAGGCATTTTTAAATCAAAAGAAGCCCTAGAGGATAGAGACGAAGACGTCTACGATACCCTAATTAGGTTTCCAATATCTGATATAAAAATTAGGTTGTGTGAATTGTTAAAGGAAGGGACAGACCACCACAGAGTTCACCAGTCGTCTTTGATAGCCTTTTGCCCCAACCAAATCCCTTCTTTCCCAGAATTCGTATCATGGTGTGTCAAAAATTACTCCTGGGAAGAGAAAGTCGTTCTAAACAACCAAAAAACCCGAGTCATTTGCGAAATAAAGCCAGCAGAGTTAATTAAAGCCCTAGAAGTAGATTGTTCCCAAACCCTTGACCCTGAGGTTTTCTTTGAAGTCTCCATTATTGAAAATTATCATCATGTTTCTCAAAATGATAGGGAAATGTTTTTGTCATCGTGTCTCAAGCCAGAGACCAACATTTCGGAGGTCGCATACCCTATAGATGTCAATCTTTTTAATGAAAATACCTAGTTAGTTTTGACATTATTGGCCGTAGTTCTAGGTTTGGATATGGATTTGTATGTAACCGAGTTTCAATTGAGTTTATTGTACAAAATGAGTACAGTCCAGTCAGGGATTGGTGAAAATCAAATCCCTCGACTTAATTTTGAAGCATTTTTAACAGAAAAGATTCATGACCAGATGGTCAATTTTCCCACTCTCAGACATTTCAGGTTTCAGGCCTTTTTGATGAAAATGATTATGATATCCAGTCAAGATGAGTTGCAGTTCCCAGAAATCATTTTCACGACTTTACTAGAAAATAACATGTTCAATTACATCAATTACATGCTTTCAGAGATTTATAGAATGATTTTTGGAAAAAATCTGCCTATAGTACTACCGGAAATGCAGGCATCCATGCAATTGAGTACAGAATACGCAACAGGAGATTGGTTTTTGTCGAAAGACAGTACAGTAATCAGATTATATGGGTTCAGACATAAACCCTATGTGTTACCAGCTTTTCTTACTTTAAGGGTTTTTGCCTTGGAATTCTTAAGACAAAAGTTGATTGTGGAAGATAACAATTTTTTGGTTCATAGACAAGCTACAGACATTAAATACCCATTCACATTTGGTCCGTTCACAATAAAGAATAAGAATGTTGTAGTGTATATAGAGAAGTTGTTGAAGGATATGAATTTTGAGTCAGATACGGCTATGGAGTATGACCCGTTAAACATCATATCAAAACGAAGAACGGACCACCGTATCAAGGCCCTGAACCATCAGATTGTTGAAGGAATGTCGGACAGAGCCAATTGGCTATAATATAAAGAAGAAATCATTCTGGATGCATCCGACAAAGAAATGGCATTGATTGACACAACAACAGGGACAGAAAGCGAAATAGATAGTGCATTGGTTGGATCTAAAAGACCCATACAGGACATAATGATCATTGAAGATGAAGAAACAGAAAGAGGAAAAAGATTGAAAATGAATGAACCACAAGAGTTAACAACAATTTCAGAAGAGGCTAAAACAGCTGAAAAAGAAATACCAGAGGTTACAGTTAAAGAGTACAACATTGAAGAAACCCCTGTAGAGGGTGATGTAAATAGACCCCAAAATATCATGCATGTGTTTGATGAGCATAGTCGAAATAAACAGGAGTCTGCGAAACAAACCAGTCAATTGTTTCCGAAGGTTAGAAGTATATCTAATTCTGAGGTAAGCTTATTTACTAGCAGAAATATCAAGGAAAATTCCTTGAAATTTTCAGTTGTCACAAAAAATAAGATTTCAGAAATGAATATAGATTTGTCTAAAGTAAATGCCCCGGATAAAATTTTATTGCATAGACAAACTGGAGAAGTCATATATTCAGACTATTTGGGAGCCATATTAAGAGAAGACAAGTTGAAAAGTTCAGTGGATAAATTGAATAATCAATTGAGACAGGAGAAGGCAGAGAATAAGTCTCGACAGCAACAGATTAAAAAATTGCAAGTAGATTTGATAAATAAAGAAGGAGATGTAGCAACCAAACTGCTCAAAGAGAAAGACGATACGATCCAGATGTTGAGACGAAAATTAAAAATTCCAGACACTGTACTCATCCAAGGAGCAGAATTGAAAATATTGGAAAAAGAAAAAGAAGAATTATTTAATGAAGTCAATGATGTTACTGCTAAAATGTTAAAGCTTTCTGATGAAAAAGATCGGTGGGAAAAAGAGAAAATCATTTTAGAAGAACAGTTGGCAGAAGCAAGGAAAAGATTAGCAGGAAGTGGTCAGCAACAAGTACAAACATACACACAGGAAGATAAAACGGGAGTAGATGATATTCTACAGGCTATGTCCCAGGTAAGCTTAAGGGAAAATGAAATCAAAGAATTGAAGGTTGAAATACAGAAGCTGACAGAAGAGAATGAAATCAAAAATAAAGAAATAAAAACCTTGCAAACAAAGAATCAGGAATTAAGTAATAATAATAAAGGATTAGCAGCTCATGTGACAGGGCAAGCTGCTATGCAAGGTTGTAAACACCTGGTGTGGGACCAAATTATAAAAGAAGTTGAGAAACTAAGACCATATCTGGATTACATAAGAGTCAAAGAAAAGGTGGTCAAAGATGCCTTCGAAAGTTGCAGAGCCGTCAGGGAAAGCTTAAATAAAAAGCCAAAAGACGTAGCCCAGAAAGCAATAACATTTTTAAACAGTCTAACTGAAGCAGACTTGATAGCCATGAATATAACGAACATAATTTCAGTCATCACATGGGCCAGAAGGATCTTGGGGAAATACTCGCATGTTGAGAATGTTGAAGCTAAAGCTGGAGAAATACGGGGAGAAGTAGTAAAGTTCAAAAAGCAATTTGAAAAATTAGCAAACAAAGGGTTCCCTGCTTTTTGGAATGAAAAAAATGAATTAATTCCTCAGAATGATTATAAGAGATTGTTGTTTGATATAAGGATGGATCACAGAAAGTTCCAACAGCTGGATCATATGCTTACAGGGAAAATTTTAATGGAGAAAATATCAGAGGAGTTTGAAATTTTCAATATGCTAATCTCAACCAGTGGAAACCTTCTTCCTGTTTCTTATGCAGGTCATGTTGAAATGCGAGTCTTGGTGAAGGAAATGACCAACTATGACTTACCCGCGGTCGACCAGTGGACTTATGTGGAAAAATATGGAAGGACAAGATATTCTGTCCATTCATAGAGGCTTTCAAAACTCTCGCCAAGGGGCGAAAAGATGATATTCAAAATTTTTGCCAAGTGGCAAAAAGATTACTTTTATTTTAAATTTGTAATATTATTTCGAGACAGTTATATATTGCTCAAAGACAGTTATCTTTTAAGTTAAAATATTTTCAGTTATTAGTTAAAAGAAGCAGTTATGTCAAGCTTCTTCCAAATTTTGTATAAGAACAATGGGAGTCATTGTTGAAGGGGTTGGAAATTTTTTGAGAGACAGTGTATGTTTGGAGATCTATTTTTTGATAAATAAAAGCAGTACAGTGAAAATACCCATCTTTTGAGACCAGAGATTCATGTGTTGATCAGCTTTACAGTCCGTTTTTTCTTTATCTTTATATGTGCATGTTCACTTCCTTTGTTATATCTTCCATTATGTTTTTCTTCTATATTTAAATGAATGTCTGAAATAATTCAAGATTCATACTGGTTATGCCTCGTTTTATATCATTTAAATATTCACTATTTTCTCCAAAGTTGACAATGGATTCATCCTAAGTTAGATGCCTGTTGTTGATGGAATGTCATTGTTTCTTTCTGTACCACCTGAAAAAATCAAATTGACTGTAATATGATTGCTATCTTGCCTCTGTGGAAATCTGTTTGGTATAAATCTCTTACTGGTATATTGTATATTTGAAACTTTGACTCCATGCCCAACGTTTCTTGTTTTCCTTTTCAATCAGAAAATCCTTTTGAGAAAATTTGAGAGAACTTTTATATTTTTCAGTCCTTGTATATGTATTGTGAGAGAGCCCTCTCTGGTGGAAAAATGGCTTAGTTTTCCACCTAAAGCTTGGTTTGAAATAGGTTACCTTAGGTGTTATTCTTTTACAACCAGAATAAAATCTAAGTGCTAACACTATGTAATGGGAAGTTTTATTATGAGGTGAATGTGGAAGAAGACGCTGAGTTTTTAAAGCTCGTCATTTATAAACACTTATTCTCTCATGTTGACATGTCCAAAAGTTATTCATCTAACAAGTTAAATGATGGTCTCTATGGGATAGGCTATTATGAATCTTTAGGAAATGTGGACATAAAGAGATTCTTATTATTTTTCTATTGGAAAGCTAGCGACTGCTAGCTTTCCTTGTAGCATAAGCATGTGTGCAGTCGCTAAAAGAAAAATTCTTATGCTACAAGTAAAGCTAGCAGTCGTTGGCTTTCCTTGATCTTTTGTCATGTGTTTATTTCAAAATAGAGCACATGGCACAAGCTCAAGGTATAAGCTAGCAACCACCAATCACCATGGACAAGATTTTTCTATTGGAAAGCTAGCGACTGCTAGCTTTCTTTCTAGCATAAGTATGTGTTATTATCCTAAAAGGAAATGCTTATGCTAGAAGGAAAGCTAGCAGTCGCTAGCTTTCCTTGATCTTGTGCCATGTGCTTATTTGAAAATAGAGTACATGATACAAGTTCAAAGTGTAAGCTAGCAACCACCAATCACCAAGCCCAGGGTTTTTCTATTGGAAAGCTAGCGACTGCTAGCTTTCCTTCTAACATAAGCATGTGTGTCATGCTAAAAGGAAATGCATTTGCTAGAAGGAAAGGTAGCATTCGTTAAAAATAGAGTACATGGCACAAGCTCAAGGTATAAGCTAACAACCACCAATCACCATGGGCAGGGTTTTTGTATTGGAAAGCTAGCGACTGTTAGCTTTCCTTCTTGCATAAGCATGTGTGTTTATGATAGAAAGAAATTCTTATGCTACAAGGAAAGCTAGAAGTCGCTAGCTTTCTTTGATCTGTTGCCATGTTCTTATTTCAAAATAGAGCATATGGCACAAGCTCAAAGTATAATCTAGCAACCACCAATCACCATGGACAGGATTTTTCTATTGGAAAGCTAGCGACTGCTAGCTTTCCTTCTAGCATAAGTATGTATGTGTTATTATCCTAGAAGAAAATGCTTATGCTAGGAGGAAAGCTAGCAGTCGCTAGCTTTCCTTGATCTTGTGCCATGTGTTTATTTCAAAATAGAGCACATGGCGCAAGCTGAAGGTATAAGCTAGCAACCACCAATCACCACGGACAATGTTATCAATTGGAAAGCTAACGACTGCTAGCTTTCCTTCATGGCTATAGTTTTTCTATTAGAAAGCTAGCAATTGTTATCTTTCCTTCTAGCATAAGCACATGTGTGCTTATGCTAGAAGGAAATGCTTATGCTAGAAAGAAAGCTAACAGTCGCTAGCTTTCCTTTATCTTGTGCCATGTGCTTCTTTCAAAAGAGAGCACATGGCACAAGCTCAATGTATAAGCTAGCAACCACCAATCACCATGGCTAGGGTTTTTCTATTGGAAAGCTAGCGACTGATAGCTTTCTTTCTAGCATAAGAAAGTGTGGTTATGCCAGAAGGAAATGCTTATGCTAGCTTTTTTTTATCTTGTTCCGTGTTCTTCTTTCAAAATAGAGCACATGGCACAAGATCAACATATAACCTATCAACCACCAATCACAATGCCCAGGGTTTTTTTATTGCAAAGCTAGCGATTGCTAGCTTTCCAATAACATAAGCATGTGTGCTTATTCTATGTAATGGGAAGTTTTATTATGAGGTGAATGTGGAAGAAGACGCGCAATTTTTAAAGCTTGTCATTTATAAACACTTATTCTCTCATGTTGACATGTCCAAAAGTTATTCATCTAACACGTTAAATGATGGTCTCTATGATCTTTAGGAAATGTGAACTTAAAGAGATTCTTATTATTTTTCTATTGGAAAGCTAGCGACTGCTAGCTTTCCTTGTAGCATAAGCATGTGTGCAGTCGCTAGAAGAAAAATTCTTATGCTACAAGTAAAGCTAGCAGTCGCTGGCTATCCTTGATCTTTTGCCATGTGTTTATTTAAAAATAAAGCACATGGCACAAACTCAAGCTATAAGCTAGCAACCACCAATCACCATGGACAAGATTTTTCTATTGGAAAGCTAGCGACTGCTAGCTTTCTTTCTAGCATAAGTATGTGTTATTATCCTAGAAGGAAATGCTTATGCTAGAAGGAAAGCTAGCAGTCGCTAGCTTTCCTTGATCTTGTGCCATGTGCTTATTTGAAAATAGAGTACATGATACAAGTTCAAAGTATAAGCTAGCAACCACCAATCACCATGCCCAGGGTTTTTTTATTGGAAAGCTAGCGACTGTTAGCTTTCCTTCTAACATAAGCATGTGTGTCATGCTAAAAGGAAATGCATTTGCTAGAAGGAAAGGTAGCATTCATTAAAAATAGAGTACATGGCACAAGCTCAAGGTATAAGCTAAAAAATACCAAATCATATACCAAAGCATGTGTTAAGAATTATTCATAGTTTATTGAATGTTTTTTTGAGAAAATACTAAGTTTGTTATGTTTGGTGTACAGGTGCAAATGTTTGTTCAACATTTTCTATTGGAGACAAAGTAGATCTTTTACAACATGGAGTGAAGGTGGGTGAGGGCTCCATATTCAATACAGAGCTTGGGAATAAGGTTCATGGAAATATTGTAAAGAAAGGATGCATAGTGGTTAGAATTGAGAAGGTGTTAAAAAATGATGCTCCTTTACCACATCCAACTGGATTTGAGGAAACACTAGGGGGTGCAATAGAATCTTATGAGATTTGGCCATAAATAGATTTGAAACCTCACTGTGAAGATCAACCCATAAATATTCCACAAGATAGGGCTGCAAGTATAATTTTCACAAAAGGGGACTATGTTGACCTCCTGGTTAATGGTCAAGTTATTGGGCTAGGAAAGGTTGAATCTACAGAAGTTGGAACTTATTATGGTGGAGGAAGGGTTGTTGCAGGTTATGTTATGGTTTTGATAATTGATGTCACTCAACCACATTTGATTGTGGAATATGTTGATGAAGGGGACACACATCCATGGAGGACTACAGATTTGAGGCACACCATAGGTAAATCAAATACCAAAGCATGTGTTAAGAATTATTCATAGTTTATTGAATGTTTTTTTGAGAAAATACTAAGTTTGTTATGTTTGGTGTACAGGTGCAAATGTTTGTTCAACATTTTCTATTGGAGACAAAGTAGATCTTTTACAACATGGAGTGAAGGTGGGTGAGGGCTCCATATTCAATACAGAGCTTGGGAATAAGGTTCATGGAAAGATTGTAAAGAAAGGATGCATAGTGGTTAGAATTGAGAAGGTGTTAAAAAATGATGCTCCTTTACCACATCCAACTGGATTTGAGGAAACACTAGGGGGTGCAATAGAATCTTATGAGATTTGGCCAGAAATAGATTTGAAACCTCATTGTGAAGATCAACCCATAAATATTCCACAAGATAGGGCTGCAAGTATAATTTTCACAAAAGGGGACTATGTTGACCTCCTGGTTAATGGTCAAGTTATTGGGCTAGGGAAGGTTGAATCTACAGAAGTTGGAACTTATTATGGTGGAGGAAGGGTTGTTGCAGGTTATGTTATGGTTTTGATAATTGATGTCACTCAACCACATTTGATTGTGGAATATGTTGATGAAGGGGACACACATCCATGGAGGACTATAGATTTGAGGCACACCATAGGTAAATCAAATACCAAAGCATGTGTTAAGAATTATTCATAGTTTATTGAATGTTTTTTTGAGAAAATACTAAGTTTGTTATGTTTGGTATATAGGTGCAAATGTTTGTTCAACATTTTCTATTGGAGACAAAGTAGATCTTTTACAACATGGAGTGAAGGTGGGTGAGGGCTCCATATTCAATACAGAGCTTGGGAATAAGGTTCATGGAAAGATTGTAAAGAAAGGATGCATAGTGGTTAGAATTGAGAAGGTGTTAAAAAATGATGCTCCTTTACCACATCCAACTGGTTTTGAGGAAACACTAGGGGGTGCAATAGAATCTTATGAGATTTGGCCAGAAATAGATTTGAAATCTCATTGTGAAGATCAACCCATAAATATTCCACAAGATAGGGCTGCAAGTATAATTTTCACAAAAGGGGACTATGTTGACCTCCTGGTTAATGGTCAAGTTATTGGGCTAGGAAAGGTTGAATCTACAGAAGTTGGAACTTATTATGGTGGAGGAAGGGTTGTTGCAGGTTATGTTATGGTTTTGATAATTTATGTCACTCAACCACATTTGATTGTGGAATATGTTGATGAAGGGGACACACATCCATGGAGGACTACAGATTTGAGGCACACCATAGGTAAATAAAATACCAAAGCATGTGTTAAGAACTATTCATAGTTTATTGAATGTTTTTTTGAGAAAATGCTAAGTTTGTTATGTTTGGTGTATAGGTGCAAATGTTTGTTCAACATTTTCTATTGGAGACAAAGTAGATCTTTTACAACATGGAGTGAAAGTGGGTGAGGGCTCCATATTCAATACAGAGCTTGGGAATAAGGTTCATGGAAAGATTGTAAAGAAAGGATGCATAGTGGTTAGAATTGAGAAGGTGTTAAAAAATGATGCTCCTTTACCACATCCAACTGGATTTTAGGGAACACTAGGGGGTGCAATAGAATCTTATGAGATTTGGCCAGAAATAGATTTGAAACCTCCTTGTGAAGATCAACCCATAAATATTCCACAAGATAGGGCTGCAAGTATAATTTTCACAAAAGGGGACTATGTTGACCTCCTGGTTAATGGTCAAGTTATTGGGCTAGGAAAGGTTGAATCTACAAAAGTTGGAACTTATTATGGTGGAGGAAGGGTTGTTGCAGGTTATGTTATGGTTTTGATAATTGATGTCACTCAACCACATTTGATTGTGGAATATGTTGATGAAGGGGACACACATCCATGGAGGACTACAGATTTGAGGCACACCATAGGTAAATCAAATACCAAAGCATGTGTTAAGAATTATTCATAGTTTATTGAATGTTTTTTTGAGAAAATACTAAGTTTGTTATGTTTGGTGTACAGGTGCAAATGTTTGTTCAACATTTTCTATTGGAGACAAAGTAGATCTTTTACAACATGGAGTGAAGGTGGGTGAGGGCTCCATATTCAATACAGAGCTTGGGAATAAGGTTCATGGAAAGATTGTAAAGAAAGGATGCATAGTGGTTAGAATTGAGAAGGTGTTAAAAAATGATGCTCCTTTACCACATCCAACTGGATTTGAGGAAACATTAGGGGGTGCAATAGAATCTTATGAGATTTGGCCAGAAATAGATTTGAAACCTCATTGTGAAGATCAACCCATAAATATTCCACAAGATAGGGCTGCATTCACATGTACAAGGGTTTCTCTTACACATGGATGCATAGGAACAATTATGTGCATTGCCAAAGGAATGATAGTTAATGTCCATGAGGATGACATGGTTGTGGGTGAAACACTAGGTGAAGATAACTTTGGTGTTTTCGTGGAAGAGATACATGGGTACTGTGAAAGATGCAAGATTGGGGATAAGTCTATACATGGATTGGTTAGATGGCCAATACATAAATTGGTGGACAACATAGGTGAGATGTTAAGGGTCAAGACAAAGTACAAAGAGCCACCCATGGAAATGCTAATATGGGATGTTATAGAGGATACAAGTCCTTTATACCAATGGGATGGGGATCTTTATAATCAAAAAGATCAAGATGTCAATGTTCTTAATGCATCGAGGCCATATAAAAAGATTAAACGAGCTATGACAAGAGAAAAAGTTGCAAAACGTCAAACCAAGATAGATAAAGAGAAAGAAGTCCGACTTTTGGCTGCAGATGAATGTTGTAAACAAGATTGTCTTCAACATGTGGATAGGAATGCCATTGCAAATGCTAGAAGGGATATGGAATGCAAAGACAAAAATGGTATCAGGGAATTTGTATTGAATTCACTTGTTTCAAACACTATCATGTCAATGAGCCATGGCCATGGCATACCTCCTATTATTAGAAAAGTAAAGGACATGAGATTTGATGGTAATGTTATTTGTAAGAAAGCATGGTACAAGATACATAATATTCCTCAAAGCACCTTCTATAGCTACCAACATAATTTTGAACAAGGACATATGGAATCCATTCATGGTAACACCAATACATGTAAAGCGCGTGCACAAACTGTGGCGGCCATAGAAATATTGCATAAAATTGTAATGGACAATTCAGATTTTTTGCCAAACCAAACACGTCAAGTCGAAGCAGATGGAACTTCTTCTCCTCTAAGATTGTTGCCTTCGACTTACACACAAAGCTCTTTGTTAAAAGAGATCAATGTGGGTTTGGAAAAGCTCAATTGTCCATTAATATCACAACCAACAATGAGCAAGATTTGGAACACTCATTTTCGAGACGTGGCATTCTCAAAGAACACCAACTTCAGTAAATGTGGTGAATGTATTGTGTTGAAAGCACAAATGAAGTCAGCAACTACAAAAGAGTTGGAAGAAACGGCACGCGCTAGATTGAACAAACATAACAATATCGTTATGTGCAGAAGACATTGCTACTATGCCCACATAATCATGTCAGAGAGGTTTCCAAAGGAGTATTTGAGTATTATCCATGATAAAATGGATAAAACAAAGACTTCAATTCCAAGTCTACGCGTCAAATCAAAATCTATTGTAGGAATAAACTTGGGTTTGTCATTGACAGGTATGCTAACACATGGGCATAAGACAGGAGGTTTTGGTCATTTCTCCCTACCATTTGTACATATGGGATCACAATTTACCATTACATCACTTGCTAAGTGCTTTAGGGACCTTGAAGACCCACATCTTGATATGTATGGTGATCTTCTTTATGAGAGTGGAAGTTCAAGAAACCCACTTTCAAATGCATTACTTGACACCTCTATTTACTCAAAATGTAGAGTGTACAAGGATGAATTTTTATCTCATGGAAGATTAGAAAATCAAGATATCGATTTTAAACCTCTTCCTCCACATTTATTGTTACAATTGGATAATGTAGCAAGTGATAATAAAAATCGTTATCTTTTCATGTTTCTATCACTTCTCACTGCACTTGGTGTCTTCATCACTATTGAGGTTGGGTTCTTGCTCGTGGGACACACCCATGAAGACATAGACGAGACCTATGGGAGAATGTCTTCCAGCTTGAAAAGTAAAGATATATATTCTCTACCTGAGATGATGGATACATATCGCAAAATTGAAGAAAAAAGAGTGTTTCCACCTAAACTGATTGATAAGGTGTATGACTTCAAAAGCTTCCTTAATGGATACATCAAGGAAGGAAAAAATGCACTAGTTGGACATCTTAATGTTCAGTACTTCCAATTTCTTGTACTCAATGATGTTCCGGTATTAAGGTATAAAGAATCCATAAGAGATGTTGAGTGGTCAGAACCAGTTGAGTTATGGAATACAGACGATGAAGGTCGATCTAAACTGCCCATAGGGAAGCCATCTTTCTTACATCCCAAAGAGAATGAAATCTATTTAAAAGAACTAAAAGAAGGAATAACATCATACATAAAAATGTGGAAAGACACAATGGGTGGTGAGGATTTGCCAATTGTTACACCAGAATGGAAAAATAAGGTAGAGTATTGGGAAAGAGTTATTGATACTTTATATGAAGATTACAATGATCATGATTCATCTTCTGAGGATTTCTGGCCCAAGACAAGGCAAACTCCAGATGTTGGTCGTAATGCGCTTCATGCAATCTCAAATATTATGGATGGGGATTTTGATACTATGACAGGTGAACCCGTCTATGTTGGACCCAAGTGCAATAAGCCAAAGACAACATTCAACCCTATTAATGATGTTGAGAAAGGAAAGATGTTGCTAGTTAGATCAGGAAACGAGGAAGAAGGGGAGATGATTTGGATGGCAAAAGCCACCTCAAATATATTTCAAGATGATGAAAGTGGTACTCTTCATGTTAAAGTTGATTGGTGGAAGCCCGGTTCAGGGAAATACAATGGAAAAGTATTAGAAGAATATTGGGTAACAAATCCTGATGACATAGAGCTTGGATCTATTCCAATTGATACCATAGTTTGGGAATGGATGGCTAAGAAAGAAAATTGCAAGAAGGCCAAGATAAATAAACATGGTGTACAAGCTGTCCTTGATCTACTTGAACGAATAACATGAGATTAGGTGGAGATGATTCATGGATGTAATTTTGTTCTTTGGAGGACCAATTAATACATGAAGAAACATTTTTCAATTTTTCTTGTATATTGAATATTCTCTTCAAATTTATTTGAGGAGTTTTATATTATTTGGTACAAATATGAAAATTTCGTTTAAATTGAAATGTATTCATGTGACGATACTTCATGCAAATTACATGACACCATGAAATATTAAACTTTCAATGATTTGTTTATATTAACATAACTTCTCCCATAACTTGGATAATCAAGTCCAATAATGCACTTAAAATCAATATCTTCTAGTTTTGGCCTATTAAAACTATATTGGAGTTAATTTGGCATATTAAAACTATATTGGAGTTAATTAGCATTGTTTTCAATGTAATACGTTCAAACACCAAACAATATCTAACATGGAAATTACAAATTCCAATGCTTTGTCTAGATCGACATAACTTCTCACTCCATCAAACTTGGATAATCAAGTTCAATAATACATTTAAAAGCATCATCTTCTAGATACGATCTATTAAAACGATAATGTTGGGCTGGCTAATTCGTATTCTTTTCAATATAATACATTCAAACACTTCATGAATATATATTATAATAAAATAAATTAAACTGTACTACTTTGTTTCTATTCCAATTTATAACAAAATTATTTATTTTGATCATTAAAAAACACGTCTAGACTTATAAAATATTTTCTTTTGACATCTGTAAAATGTTTCCAATAAAAATTACCAATAAAAGTTCATAATAATTTGATTTTGATTGTTAAATGACACACAAATACTTATAAAATATTTTGATTGTTAAATGCACTACCAATAAAAATTCATAATAATTTGATTTTGATTGTTAAATGACACACAGATACTTATAAAAAAAATTGATTGTTAAATGCACTTTTAATAAGTTTAGTGGGTTTTCACTTTTGTATTTGTAAGAAACAAAAATGTACTTCAATGTTTCTATTCTAATTCATTGATTTCAAATGTACCACACTTCTCATCCATCAAACTTGGTTAATGGAGTCCAGTAAAGCACTTACAAGCAACATATTATAGACTGTCTATAAAAACTTTATTATGGGAATAGCTAATTAATGTTTTTTAATGTAATATGTTCAAACATTTCAAAAATAAATACTGGACATACAACATATTATAGACTTTGTCTATAAAAACTTTACTATGGGAGTAGCTAGTTAATGTTTTTTCAATGTAATATGTTCAAACATTTCAAAAATAAATACTGGACACTTGCAATAACTAGAATGGGTTTTCCCTCTTTCTTCATGTATTTGAAAAAAAACCAATTGTACTATAAAATTTATATTCTAATTAATAATTTTTTTTTACCTTAATTAGTATACATAGACTTTATCCAATACAATATTTTCTCTTGTTGGCTCTAAAATAGTGCCAACCACATATCATAATATATAGTATTGAATAATGAATATTTCTTTAAATGTTAGATGATTATATTTATATTATAAAAAGGAATCTAGGCTTAACCAATCAACATAATCCAAAGTAATAATTGATAGTTAACAATGTCCAAAACATGTAGAAACTTGTGGGCTCATAATAATCCCATAAAATGAAGGGAAAAAGTGAAGTGCCTAAGTACCTATTGTGCTATATACTTGAGAAAAATGTCCTAAGGCATACAATAGACAATACATATAAAGGGAAGAAAATAAAATAGAGTATGACCTAATTTTCCATGTTGTTGCTCGTAGATATGTTATTGATTATTTTTCTAGTCAATATTCTAAAGATTATTAGGGGTAGTGTCATCATCCACAAGTACAATATTACAATGACTATAGGAGCTAATACGTCTTCATGGTATTAGAGGTTTCACCTAATTCCTAGACATTTCCAGTTCTCGTTGTCTCTTGAAGTTGAGCAAAACCCCCCATGTTCTAGCCACCCATTATCAAGATTGAGAATTACTAAGTTATTATACCAATACATAAATTTGTTATAGTAACAAACACATTGACTGTTATGTCATTAAATAGCTTTCTAGGTCACTTTAAAATGGCGACAATCTCTTACTAATATGGTAATTCAACACATGCACAATATATGCTTTATCAAATTATAAATAAAATGGTTAATACTTTCAACATACAAATAATGCCATTAGATAAATTAATAGGTAAGAAATATTAATACAAATTACAAATTATAATAATAAAATAATGTAAAGAATCTAAGTTTAAGCATAGGAAGATATGCTTCAAATTAATATAAATTTGATTTTATATAGCTTATAATGATAATATTATAAAAAAAATGGTGAATATATAGATTGAAATGAGTGAATTAAGTAATTTTTAGGTTTTTCATTTTTTGAAAACTCAATCTTGTTGAAGTTCTAAATTCTAGATCCGTACTCGACAATACATATAAAGGGAAGAAAATAAAATAGAGTATGACCTAGTTTTCCATGTTGTTGCTTGTGTATATGTTACTAATTGTTTTTCTAGTCAATATTCTAAATATGATTAGGGGTAGTGTCCTCATCCACAGCTTCAATATTACAGTGACTATATGAGCTAATAATTTTTCATGGTATTAGAGCTTTCAGCCAATTCCTAGGCATTTCCAGTTCTTGTTGTTTCTTGAAGTTGAGAAAAAATCCCCATGTTCTAGCCACCCATTATCAAGATTGGGAATTAATAAGTTACTATGCCAATACATAAATTTGTTATAGTAACAAACACATTGACTGCTATATCATTAAATAACTTTGTAGGTCACTCTAAAATGGAGACAATCTCTTACTAATATGGTAATTCAACACATGCACAATATATGCTTTATCAAATTATAAATAAAATGGTTAATAATTTCAACATACAAATAATGCCATTAGATAACTTAATAGGTAAGAAATTTCTTGCAACATCTATTGTTCATGAGATGAGGTAAACCTTGATCAACTCAAATATTAATACAAATTAAAAAATTATAATAATAAAATAATGTAAGGAATCTAAGTTTAATATTAGGAAGATATGCTTCAACTTTATATAAATTTGATTTTATATAGCTTATATTGATAATATTATAAAAAAATGGTGAATATAAAGATTGAAATGAGTGAATTAAGTAATTTTTTGGTCTTTCATTTTTTGAAAAGTCAATCTTGTTGAAGTTCTAAATTCTAGATCCCTTGTATAATTCCAAATTTAATGAAATATGTGTTATGGGTGAAATGGATACATTTTGGTGAGTTTTGCTACAACACTACTTTCCATATGTCCATTGGCACATATCCTTTCTTACAAATTTATGGTTATGAAGAACTCACCTTTTTTTAGCACGTCTTTGGTGATAGTAGAGCCCCAAAAGCTAAGGATTTGATGGAGGCAAGTCAAGATATTTTGAAACTTCTAAAAGACAATTTACAGGTTGCCCAAAATCAACAGAAGTAGTATGTGGATCAACATAGGGTGGAAATAACTTTTCAAGTGAATGATTTGGTCTATTTGAGGCTACATCCATATAAACAAACATCCTTGAAAGTGAAAGGATCAGAAAATATCAAACCAAGATATTCTTGTCCATATAAGGTAGTTCGAAAAGTTGGGGAGGTGGCTTATGAGTAGGAACTTCCGGAAGGGAGCAAAATCCACAATGTATTTCATGTTTCATGCCTTAAGAAGGCTATTGGTCAGAAAATATATGTTGCAGAAGCCCTCCCTCCATTATATGATGAAGGATAACTCATACTTATTCCAGAGAAAATATATATATATATATATATATATTTGAAGGCAAGAGAAAGGAAATATAAGGGAGTATTTGGTACAATGGAAAGATTTGTCAAGTGAGGATGACACATGGGAGGATGAACAAATTTTGAAGCATCCTAATTTTGAATTTCTTAAGGGAAAGAAATCTTGGGTGGGGAGGACTGCAATGTCCCCATTCAAATAAATCTCAAGAAGAGAAAATTCCACCAATCTACTAGTTTCCTAGGTTGGGGTGGAAACACTAGATTTGGAATAAGGAGACTAATAAACCAAGAATGGACATTAGTTTGACATAAATACATTAAAAGGTGTTAAATAAATATTTATGATAGGAAAATAAGGTTGCATTTGGTCACGGAGACACATTGGTGGTGTGGGACCCACACAAAGCTAGATGGGCCCCATGCCACATGGCATTCCACTCTCACCCATTCGAATCCAAGGTGGAGTCCAATGTTCTTGCGGGATTTGGAAGGGAATAATTCTTGGCATGAATCAATGAGGTCGAAATGTAGAGGAAGAGTAACTCCCATGGAAGAGGAAGAGGCATTTTGGAGCTAATGGGACACTTGGGCTAGATTCCCTAGATCTATGACAACAATGATGAAGATGCTATGAAACTTATGACAAAATCAGATCTAATTGCTAACATCTGACATATATGACATGTCAGGGATAAACATATCCTACAAGAGGGTGCACAAGGGACTTATGGCAGCCAAAGAGCCACCCATTCGAATTGAGTGAAGGAGGAGGCTAGGAATGGAGGGATAAGTGGCACACATTCGAATCTCTTCCCAATTCGAGTTGGAATGAAGCTCATGGATGGAATTCGAGTTAAGGAAGCCTTTGGAAGTTTATAAAAGTCAGGAACAAAGAAGGAGACAATATTTTTATCATTTCTCATTTTGTATATCGGAGAGCATAGCTTGTCCATGCTTGTGGAGTGTTTACTCTACTTGCCTTAGTACCAATTTCGAGGGTGAAAGATTCCCATCCTAATTGGAAATTGGAGAGGACATTCAGAAATTTCATTTAGAGATACAATGGATTCATTTTTTGCAGGTTGAATCTAAAGGGTTTCTCGTGACATTCTCTTCTTCAACTTGTTTCCACACCTTTCTCACTTTTCTCTTCATATTTTGGCTCTTGGAGGAAGGGCGCACTTGGTGAGATGATGATATATTTGGGGGAGATATTGTGGCCCCATTTATTTGTAATCTCATGTATTTACTCTATATTTTCTACTCAAAATATCCTCAAGTCGAAATACCACTTGAAACTATGTCAAAATACCAAACAATGTGTAAATGGTGCCATTTTCCTCATATCTTGTTATGAAATCTTGAAGTTGCTTTATTTCGACTTGTATCACCTCATCTATGTGATTTTTATGATGTATGGATTGTAATTAATGTCTTGAATAATTTTCATATACATTGCATAAGCCTTTGGAACATAAATCTCGAATTTCATGGCAAATAGTGAAGTTTCCTATCATTTCCCCCTATGTGAAGACATGTCCACAAACCTATGATTTATGGGAGTTGCAGAAGCCTATAGAGATTGATTGATTATGAATTTGGGATCCCATTGAAGTCCTTTAATAGTACCATGTATATTTTCTGAAAATTGGGAAGTTTATAAAACATTTGGAAATCCATCTTTGTCCCCTACCCTTGGGGGATTTGAACCTCGATTTGACTAGCAAATTTTCCTATATTTCCCTGATTGTAAATGAATGTTGCAAAATTATTTTGAGAGTTTACAAGCATCCATCAGCCTCATTTTTATGTATTAACACCTTCCAAAAACATTCAGACCCAATTTGGAAGCATTTGGAACCATTTGGAAGCATTTGAGTCATTACTAGTCTAAGTGTCTAATTGGCCAAAAATTGCAAATTTTCCTAATTTTCACAAATTCATTAAAAGGGACACTACACTGTCACATACTAATGAGGTTAGTATATTTTGGAATGAGATTTTTGGACACCTCAACTACATACATCTTGAAGCTTTGATTAAAGAAAATATGGTTGAAGTACTTCAAAGCATCAAATTTTCCAAAGGAACCTACAAGGGATGCATTGTTGGGAAGCATGTAGAGCGCAAGTTTGAGAAGCGTAAGGCAATAAGAGCTGCTCAAATTATTGATTTTTTCCATTCATATGTGATAGTACCTCTTCCCACACCCTCCTATGGAAACTCAAAGTATGTCCTAACATTCATTAATTATTTTCAAGGCACTGTTGGGTATTCTTTCTCAAGTTGAAATCTGAAGTGTTCCATTCTTTCAATGTTTTCAAATCTTATATTGAGAACTTCAGTGGGAGGAATATCAAGGTCATAATGACTTATAATGTAGTATAATATGTCAATAAGGACCTACAACAGGCATGTGAAGAAGATGGCATTCACATGCATCATTATGTGCCTTACAGACCCCAACAGAATGGTGTGGCAGAGCACAAGAATGGAACATTGAAGGAGATGACTACATTGTTAGGATATTCCTATACTCCATCCTAGTCCTAGCAACATTTTCATTATTTGCATTTTTAGTCATGCATGCACTTTTAGGGTTTGCATGCATCCCAGTCATCAGTCCCAACACCTAGCCCTCAGTTAGCTAGCTCCCGGAGCTTCTTTCCACTCAATTTCATCCCTCCTAGAGCTTAGTGCGCCCTCCTTTCACCTAATACATGAGAAAGGAACCCTTCCTTACCTACCATTCAGTTATATTCAGTCATCTTCAGTCATCTTCAGTTCTCTCCTTGATTTTAGGCTTGACTGACTCTCAACTGACTGTATCACTCCGATGGACCTCCACTGAGACTTGACTGCCCATTCTGACTTCAGTTAGCTCCTCATGCGCCCTCCACTGAGCCTCCTTCATTCAGTTAGTTCCAGTTACACCTACCACACTCAATTAGACTTAGTTCGACTGATGGTTGACAGTTACTTGAGCATTGATGACTCCACTGATGATGAGATAGACTACTAGTTGTGCTCCGATGACACTCCAGTGATCCTTTGATCACTCCATGAAGGCTAATTCGAATTGCCACCTTAGGCATTCGAATCCTCATGCATTGTACTATTTATTTGTCCATATTGTGATTAATTAATTAGTGTGTGTGAAGTATTTTTGCTTCTATCTGAATTCTACTGTATTATTATTATGTTACTCATTACACTGCATTGACCACTCTTCTTCTATCTTCCTGCTTAATCGTAATTACTCTTGTGAGGTATACATCATCTCTTAGATCTATTGTGAGTATTTTCACATGGTATCAAAGCATGTTTAGAGTATTGTTTATCTCCATTCCTGAGAGTTTTTTGCAGGTTATTATTAAGATTTCGAGTGCAGCAGTTGCAGCAGCTTCTGCATTTATGCAGCAGTAGCAGTTGCAGATATTCTCTATTGTTTTTGCAGGTCTTCTACAACTTCAATGAATTTAGAAGAAATCCCTCCTCTTTCTCCATTCAACTATGATGAATGGAAACCGAATATGATAACACATTTGAAGAGAAATGGTCTCTTTGATTACTGTTTTGAAAGAGGGTTCGAATCCTCTGAAGAAGAGTATGACTGGTTAATTGAAGGAGACAGAGCTTATGTAGCCATGTTGTTTTCTATGCATGGATGCATGTTACACCAATTCATTGATATTGAAACTCCAAAAGAGCTATGGGCCCAACTGGATGTAATATTTGGTAAATAGAATAAAGGAATTGGTCCAAACCCTTTCAAGAGCAAGCAAAGTGATGCATTCTCCCTCCTTGATGATCTCATTGATCATGAATCAGTATCAAACATATCTCATATTGAAGTTGTCCACAAATAACTTGCAGATTCTACACTCATTCTCCAAATTTCTTCTCTTTATGTGCCAGCTCACACTCTAGATATTGCAGAAAGTCCTAAATCCTTTCTTGCACCAAAGTCTGTTGGTCTGCATCATGATCTATTGAATATTTTGGAGGTCAAATCAGCTATTGGAGGTAATGCATTCACCCTCCTCGAGCAATCACCTCTTATTTACTACTATATGATCATTATTCCATGCTTTCAGAAGGTTATTGAAGAATATGGCCATTGTCATTCGCTTGGGATAATTTCTCATGCACATCATGGTTTTGATCTCACCCTTGCTGGTTCAAAGGAGATCTCAAGAAACCATTTCCATTCGCTTGGGATAACTTCTCATACATTTATTGGTTTTGATCTCACCTCTTATGGTTCAAAGGAGATCTCAAGAAACCATGATTCAAGTCTTGGATATAATTTGGATTCTAAGCAATCACTACTTAGGATAATTTCTCATGCATATGATAGTTTTGATCTCACCCATGCTGGTTCAAAGGAGATCTCATGAAACTATTCTTCAAGTCTTGAATCTGATTTGGATTTCAAGCAATCATGTGATGGTTCTTTCTGGCATAATCTCACCCATGATGGTTTGAAGGAGAAGACAAAAGACTATCTGCACATTCATAGATTTGATCCTACCTCAGCTGATTCGAATCACAGGTTCAAGGATCATCCTCATACCTTTGGATTTTTTCTCACCACATTCGATCTAAAGAGCAACTACAAGCACATGCTTTCTGAGCATGATCCACTTCTTCCCAAGAAAAAGATACCTCCAGACATATGACCAAGCATCACACCTGCTTGAGTTTGGAGCATTTATTTTTGTGTGTGCCTTACAGTCTATTTTGAGGGGGGGTATTTTTCCCATGAGGTTTTCCCCATTTCCTCAGTTTATTGACTGTTATTATTCATTGTATTGGGTGACCTTTGGTATTAGTTACCAGGGCCCATGATGGATTAAGGGGGGGTGTTAGGATATTCCTATACTCCATCCTAGTCCTAGCAGCATTTTCATTATTTGCATTTTCAGTCATGCATGCACTTTTAGGGTTTGCATGCATTATTTAGGGTTTGCATGCATCTGAGTCATCAGTCCCAGCACCTAGCCCTCAGTTAGCTAGCCCCTGGAGCTTCTTTCCACTCAGTTTCATCCCTCCTAGAGCTCAGTGCACCCTCATTTCACCTACTCCATGAGAAAGGCGCCCTTCCCTACCTACCATTCAGTTATCTTCAGTTCTCTCCTTGATTTTAGGCTTGACTGACTCTCAACTGACTGTATCACTCCACTGGACCTCCAGTGAGACTTGACTTCCCATTCTGACTTCAGTTAGCTCCTCATGCGCCCTCCACTGAGCCTCCTTCATTCAATTAGTTCCAATTACACCGACCTCACTCACTTAGACTTAGTTTGACTGATGGTTGACAATTACTTGAGCATTGATGACTCCAATGATGATGAGATAGACTACTAGTTGTGCTCCGATGACACTCTAGTGATCCTTTGATCACTCCATGAAGGCTAATTCGAATTGCCACCTTAGGCATTCGAATCCTCATGCATTGTACTATTTATTTTTCCATATTGTGATTAATTAATTAGTGTGTGTGAAGTATTTTTTGCTTCTATCCGAGTTCTACTGTATTATTATTGTGTTGCTCATTACACTGCATTGACCACTCTTCTTCTATCTTCCTGCTTAATCATAATTACTCTTGTGAGGTATACAACATCTCTTAGATCTGTTGTGAGGATTTTCACATACATGTATGTTGGAGACTAAGTATTTGTATCCTAAGATATGGGTTGAAGCCATTAATTGTGATGAATATGTTCATAAAAGAGTTCCAAGCAAATCCTTGGAAGGAAATACTCCATTGGAGGCTTGGATGGGACATAAGCCCGATGTGTCTCATTTCAGGGTGTTTGGCTCAAGAGCATGGGCTAGAATACCTGCAGATAAAAGAAAGGCCTTGAAGCCCCAAAGAAAAGAGTCTATTATGGTTTTTTATGCAAAATATGCCAAGAGCTACAAGCTCTTTGATCCCTCATCTCAAAAGACTTTCATTGAGAGGAGTGTTCAGTTTGAAGAAGAGCCCATGCAAGCAACTGACCAAGATGAAGGGGAATGCTCAAATACCCAACTTGTAGATGATCCCAAGGCTCCTTCCACTTATAATAATTCTATTCTATGTCCAATAGGGATACTATATTTAATTTTTTGTGACTCATAAGCAATCACATTGGCATCTTGTCACAAGACACCTCCTAATCCTTCCTTGCACGCATCTATGGATACTATAAAGTCTTTATCCAGATCAACAATTTTCAACACATTTTCTTTTATCAACAATTCCTTAAGATTTTGGAAACTAGCATCACACTTATCATCCCAAATAAATTTAACTTATTTATTTTGTAAAGAACTAATGGGGTAGGTTATTCTAGAAAAACATTCTATGAATTTTCGATAGTATCCTGCTAATCCCATAAAGGATCTTACATCAAAAACATTGTGTGGGGTAGGTCAATCCATTATTTCCTTAATATTTTCGGGTCCACTGTTATTCCTTCTTCTAATATAATGTTCCCAAGTTATTGAATTTCTTTTTTGAGAAGTCACATTTGGAGAACTTGGCATAAAGTTGGTGTTCTCGTAATGTTTGTAATACTATCCTCAAATGTTCTTCATGTTCTTGTTCATTCTTTGAATAGATCAAAATTTCATATATGAATAAAAGAACAAATTTTTCTAAGTATTGGCTGTAAATACTATTCATCATGCACCTAAAATTTGCAGGTGCATTTGTTAATCCAAAGGAATTACCACAAAATAGTAGTGTCCATATCTAGTCCTGAAAGCAGTTTTACAGATATCCTCTTCTTGAATCCTCACTTTGTGATATTCCGATCTTAGGTTGATCTTGGAGAAGAATTTAGCTCCCCCAACTTGATCAAACAAGCCATCAATCCTAGGTAGTGGGTATTTATTTTTTAGATTTAATTTGTTAAGTTGACGATAATCAATGCACATTTGCATAGTTCCATGTTTCTTTTTCAAAAATACGATAGGTGCTCCCTAGGGTGATACACTTGGCCTAATGTACCCTTTTTCAATCAAATCATGCAACTGAATTTTTAGTTTTACCAATTCTGGAGTACTCATTTGGTAAGGTGCTTTAGAGATAGGTACTGCCCCTGGAATTAAGTTTATGAAAAAGACTAGATCCCTTTTAGGTGGAAGCTCTAGTATTTCATCCAGAAATACATCTTTAAATTTTTTCAAGATAGGAAAATATCCTAATTTTTGTTGTGTTTCTTCATTACAGTTTTGAATACTTACTACATATAGTTTTCAACATTTTTTGGATATTTCTTTATATTATGATCTTCTTTGACTATGATCATAGCACAATCTTTCTTTATGCAAATCTTCATCCAATGTTTTAGGGGCATCAAATTCAATTTTATTTGCAAAGTGAATTGGCAAGCAACTTAGAAACCTTTGAATTTTAATTTTCTCTTCTTTTATATAGGTAACGTAGTGAAACAATTCTAGATCTCACTGATTAGTCCATCCATTGTAAGGGAACCCACTTTCAACTCATGAAATTCCACTATTTTCTTGTCATAAAATATTTCTGATAAGTAATTTTCTTTGAACAAAATTTTAAATTCTGACCATTCAATCGTACCTTCTTTTATTCCCTTAGTGAGTTTTAAATCCCTCCACCAATGTGCATCCTTTCCAATGAGATTATAGATTTCTAGACAGGCTTTTAGCTCACTCGGGTAAGCATAAACATGAAAGTATTTAGACATCCCAAGCAACCATTCCTCAGCTTTTTCACCTGAATCAAGTTCTCCCTCAAATATCGATGCCTTAATATTTTTTAATTCCCCCTTTAATTCATAAACATGTGAATGTTTAGACTTCTTTCTAAACCAGAGTGGACATGAAGACTCAGAAGAGATAGTACTGTAGCTTCTTTTTCTGATTTATAAGAAGGAATGGATTCATATGTTCCTTTCCTTTTACTTTCTTCTTGTTTATGGGATCCTACCAACACATTACTAGAGGTGTGTATTGGATTGTGTTTAATCTCGGTTAAATTTTGTAGCAAAACTACATTCAGTTCGTGTTGAGCTTGTCTATCTTTCAAGCTGTCTTCCTTAAAACTCTGTAATTCATATTTTAAACTTTGCATAGTCTTTAGCAGTTATGAGGGAGTAATAGTTTGTTGTTCACCATTCAAACTAACCCATATTTCCCCTTCATGTTGGGGTGGCTCTGAATGTCCCAGTTGGCTGGAATTTCTTTCTGCACTCATGATTTTCTTTAAAAAAATTAATTCAATTTTCTTTGATTATTTATTTGATCTTCCAATTCTTCTTGTCTTGCTATGGCTTCCCAAGCCCTTTCCAATTTAGCTATATTCCTAGATGTTCTTAAAATTAGATTATAAAGATGCACCAATATCGAATTATGATTTCCAAACTGAACAGGAATATTTGGTTGTGTCGCTTCTAGCAATTTCATTGACTACCTTATTGTGCAAAATAAAAAAATTATTACTTTATATACACAGAAAAATCAATTTGCAGCATAAATGGACAAGCCCATAGGTCACACAGTGTTGCAATCTAGGATCTGATACCAATTGTAACAACTCAAATTTAACCTATAATTACACATAGATTTTTGTATTTTAAGGGATAAATGATAAACTCGATAATTAACATCCTTGCCGTACTTTGATTATATGGAATGAATGGTTATAAGAAGGAGCCTATTCCCGGTGATACTTTTATGATTGTTTTCTAGGATTTTACTCCTGTAGTAATTCTATTAAAAACTCTTTATGCATACCTATTATTTTTAATTGTATTTGTACATATTTATATTTGAATTATATAATAGCCTCATACCAAGGGACTACTATCGATGAATTTATTTAAAAATCCTAAATAGCATATACTAACCCCTTAAATACTTTTCAACAACATCCTTGAGTCTAATATTAAGACCTGTGATAATTATATACAAATCCATTATTTCTATATCATGATTTGGTTTACTATACAATATATATGTTGATTATCCAAATTCCTTTACTTGTTTCTATGGTAGTTAGAATACTAGTTATAATTGCAATACTTGTGAACTAGTAAGTTAATGGGCATCCATTGCCCTACACAAATTTGTTTTCCCTCTTTTCCTTTTACTACCATGTTGCTTGGATTAACATTTGTTCTATTCTTTATCTTAGTATTTCTAACATAGCTTTTATATTCTTCTTTGGGCATTAAAGGAGCCACACGAAGGGTGTCTTACTTAGCACCATGTACTAATGTATATTTTGTATCTGCATGTGTGAATGTAGTCTCAAATGTGTGGTTTATTCCCTAGAAATTCACAACTAATATTTCACGAGGTCAATGCTCCTTTCCACCTTAATCTTAGTCATGAATTGAGGCATTAATGTTAAAAAAATAGGATCATGGATCAATAACAATAAACAAGATGCAAATATAAATCACATAAAACACATTACAAGAGAGACACAAATATAACTTGGTTCACCCAATATGGGCTACGCCCACACATAAAGTGTCAGTCCCTATTCTTATACTATCCAACAAAATGAAGGGATACAAACTGCAACACATCCACTGCAACTTCCTCTTCACTCTCTCACAATCTGTCTTACACAATCATAGATATCTTTATAATGCTACAATACATTACACAGTCATATTACAATGTCTTCATTTTAAAGAGAATTACCATGGGAAAATACTACGGGATACCCAATACCATGGCCCCACAAATTGTTGGCCAACGAACAACCCAAAAAAATCATTTTGGGGGCTTCTCCCCCAAACCCCCTTTCTCGGGGGCGCTACCCCCGAACCCCCGTGGAGGGGTGATTCCCCCCCCCCCACTAGGATGAGTGTACAGTCCACCTGAACATCAAATAAAAGTGGGGTACAAACATGGTTGAAACAACATCTCTGAATCAGGAAGATCAAGCTCCACAACCAACAATCTCCCACTTGGATATTGATCAAAACAAATCCACCATTGGTTCACTTGTTGGACTATGCTCTGAACCTTGGACCTGGAAAAATTTTCATCTTCACCTTCATGCTTGAAGGCCAACTGAAACCGAGCAAGAAATCAGTTTCTCACTGGTTACAACCTTTGTCAACATGTCTGTAGGATTCTTTCTAGTGTGTATATTTTCCAACTTCAATAGTTCATCTTCTAGAACAGACCGTATGAAATCGTACTTGAGTTGTATATGTTTATTCTTGGAATGGAAGGATGAGTTATTTGAAATATGAATGGAACTATGGCTGTCATTGTACAACCTATTATTCTCCTGCTTCTTACCCAATTCCTCCATGAACCTCTATAACCAAATCATCTCTTTACTAGCCTCTGTAGCAGCAACATAATCTGCTTTCGTTGTTGAAAGGGAAACAACCTTTTGCAGTTTCAAAATACAACTTAATATAATTCCACCTATAGTAAATACATACCCTGTGGTGCTTCTCCTGCAATCTTTATCGCTTTCCATATCTGAATCAACATATCCTTGTAGAACTGTGTCTGAACCTCCAAAACATAATGCATGAGTAGCAGTACCACTCAAATACCCGAGAATCCACTGTACTTCCTTCCATTGTTCTTTACCTAGATTGTTCATATACCTACTCACAACTCCCATTGCATGTGCAATATCTAGTCTTGTGCACACCATGGCATACATCAAGCTGTCAATTGTTGATGAATAGGGAACCTTGGACATGTAGTCTATCTCTTCCTGTGTCTTGGGATACATATCCTTACTTAGTTTGAAATGGCTGGCCAACAGTGTACTAACTAGTTTTACATTTCGCATTTTAAATCTCTCCAACACCTTTTGTATGTACTCACCCTAAGACAATGTCAATTTGCGATTTTTCATGTCTCTTTATTCTCATACCAAGGATTTGCTTTGCAGCACCCAAATCCTTCATCAAAAATAAATTAGCTAACTTCCTTTTGAGCACATTTAAATGGTGCATGTTAGACCCTGCAACAAGCATGTCATTCACATACAATAACAAGATAATATATCTTCCATTATCTAGCCTCTTGAAATAAACATAGTGGTCGTAATGACATATACTATAACCCCGTTCTGTCATAAACCTGTCAAATTTCAAATACCACTATCTTGGTTCCTACTACAGGCCATATAATCTCTTCTTCAACCTACATACCAAATTCTCCTTCCCTTTGACCTCATACCCCTGTGGTTGCTGCATATAAATATCTTCCTCAAATTCCCCATGGATAAAGGTTGTTTTTACATCTCACTGTTCAAGATTCAAATCTTCTACCGCCATGTTAGTGCACTTTTACTTCGACTAGAGTTCAACACTTAACATCCACCAACAAACCCCAAAATCCACAGACATCACCCCGAAAGGGAGTAAATCCCTTTCAGCAACACCTGTAGAGTAGATGAAGTCTCACCCGAAGTATCTATGGGAACTGTAGGAACCAGACTTCATGCAACATAGAAGGGGAACACTCGACAACCAATACATTCATCATTATATTTTGTTGCAAAACAACGACAAACCATAGCTTCAACAAGTTCATAACATCAACAAATTCCATTACTTAGCCATATTAATATATTTGCATCCAGTTTTCATACAACTAAACCCATCTTGTATTTTCTTATTTATTCAACAGAACAAAGAACACATAGCATGCCACATCAAATCATACATCAACACACATAAAGACACCATGTTTTAATGTGGAAACCCATCTAGGAAAAACCATGGAAGCGCTTGTATTTTATTAAGAGTCGCAGCCAAATAAGCAATTGAGGTAAGACTTATAGATTTATTCATGTATTACAATGGATCTGCGCACACAGCCTATAGATTAGCGACTCAGATTCTCTAGAACATATCTCTGAAATACACAGTGGGTATCTTCATTACAGAGTACAAATACTCAACTATCTCTACTGATCGCATCTAACTAAATATGTAACCCAAAACTTCATTTTTAATACATATTTATAGGGCGCACTAATATTGCCCCGCTCCCACTAACCCACTAACTTCCTAACCGACTCATTATTACAATGTGGACCAATTCTAACTAACTAACTAAACTCTGACCTTTGACATGGTCAACATGACCATTTTCCCTATTTCCTGGCCACTTCATCAGAGTTGACCGCATCACTAAACTGGTTCCACTTCAAAAATTGTACCACCAAAACACTAGGCCCAACATGCCACTAGACTTAAAATAGTTCTAATTGAAGTCATTTTAATATCAACAAAAAACATTTCATCAAAATCTATACCTTTCTTCTCTGCAAACCCCTTTACAACAAGTCTATCCTTGTACCACTTCTTTCCTCCATCTTCTTCCTTCAACCTATAAACCCATTTATTCTGCAATGCTCTTTTCCCTATAGGAAACTAAACCAAATCCCATGTCTGGTTTCTTACCAATGAGTCCATCTCCTCAGTCATGCCTTGCTCCCACTTCTTTCTAGTTTCCACCTGCATTGCTTCTTCATAACATTCTGGTTCACCAGATTCAATCATCAATAAATAATACATTGAAGGAGAGTATAGATAAACAACCACCATCTCCCAACCGCCATGTTGAGATCAGATTTCTTTTCATATCAGGAATATTCCTTACATCATTTAGCATCCATTCACCATTCTTTAACTTTATCCGTACCTTACCCATTCCAACAATTTTACATGGTTCATCATCACCCAATAAAACATGTCCAAAATCACCAAGAACATAAGCATGAAAGAATTTCCTATGGGGTGTAGCATGACATGAAGCCCTTGAATCTACTACCAAGTAATCACTAGTCTTATCTAATGAAAGAATAAAAGAATATTGTAACACATCACCTGTTATATTTGCTTACTAAGTAGTCTCTTGCTGTCCATCTCTTTTGTTCTTTAGATATCTACAGTCTTTCTTCAGATGTCCTTTCTTTCCACAGTTCTAGCACTCTATCTTTCCCAGTCTGGACTTGGATCTTCCCTTCATGGACTTGTTGCGATTACCGAGGATCATTCCTCTCTCCATTTATCTTCTCTTGCTCTCCATGGTTAATGCATTACCTGATGTCTCACTTATGAGTTTCCTTCGCATTTTCTCAGTAAGAATAACACCAACAACATCATCAAATTTCAAAGTGTTTGAACCAAAGACAGAGTTACTTACAGCCATGACCAAGCCATTCCATTTTTCTGGAAATGAGCACAAGATTAGAAGAGCCCTAACCTCATCATAAAAGTTCACTTTTACAGAACTTAGCTAATTTGTAATCGTATTAAATTCATTTAAATGATCAACAACAGATCCACCTTCTAACATCTTCATATTAAATAAACGCTTCATTAGAAATACCTTGTTGGAGGCCGAGGGTTTTTCATATAGTTTACCCAATGCGCTCATTAGACCCTCCGTTGTATTTTCTTTTGAGATATTGAAAGCCATCGGCAAATACAAGCACAACCGTATTGTTTCCATTTCATTTCGAACATCCCATTCTTCATCCTTCATAGTCTTCAGTTGTATTGCTTTTCTACCCAACGGTTGGAACAGATCCTTTCAATACAGATAATCATCCATTTGCATCTTCCATAACTGGCAGTTTTGGTCATTAAATTTTTGGACCTTAAAATTTCCTTCTTCCACCATTGCTCCCACTTGAACCAGGAACCCTTCTTTCCTGCAAGTTTATCTTCCAAATAGACCTTTGTCTCTAATACCAATTGTTAGAAAAACAAGATAGAAGAGAAATAACAATAAACAAGATGCAAATATAAAACACATAAAACACATTACAAGAGAGACACTAATATAACGTGGTTCACCCAAGATGAGATACGTCCACATAGAAATTGTCAGTCCTTATTATTATACCATCCAGCAAAATGAAGGGATACAATCTACATCGCATCCACTGCAACTTCCTCTTCATTCTCTCACAGTCTCTCTTAAACAATCATAGAGATATTTACAATGCTACAATACATTACACAGTCGTATTACAATGTCTTCCTTTTAAAGGGAATTACCATGGAAAAATACTACGCGCTACCCAATACCATAGGCCCACAAAATATTAGCCAACACAGGAATACCATAGGCCCGCAAAATATTGGGAATCTCTCCCGTGGGGGGAAGATGGCCCCCCACACCCCCTGCTCGGATGAGTGTACAGTCTACCTGCACAACATATAAAAATGGGGTACAAATACGGCTGAAACAATGTCAACATCTCTGAATCAAGAATATTAGGCTCCATAACCAGCAATTAAGAGTCAACCAGCTCATTGAAAAGGATCGAGCACGTACTTTTCATGCACCTAGATAACACCTGGAGTTCATCTTTAATACACTGTACTATTCTTCGCGGATTATGAAGGAGGGTTCACTATTTGGGAAAACATGCTCTCAAAGCTTCATTTTTTCTTAAAGTTTGGCTCATCTTTGCGAGGGCTAGGTTCAGCTCTGATGTACTATGGTAGAGCTCGAGCATCTCATGCAATATAAATCTTATCTATTGTGTAATTTACTACCATTGTAAAGATGGTTTCAAGAGTTTTTTTCCCTATGCGATTGGTGATTAAAAATATGTGTTATGTTTGTTACAACCAGATCTCGAGGAACCTTGTAACTCCTTTGGATTCTCCTTGCAAGGTAAAGTCATTGAAGTTTGAAATATTTTCTCATTTCTATTATAATATTAACCTTGTTTATTTGTATTACTTATACATTTGATACTAATTCTATGGCTCTCTCCGGTAGGTGAATGCTGTTACAATTGGATTTGGGGATAAACTTATCTCAGGAAGGGAATAGCGTTTCCTCCAGGTAAGACGCCTTCCTCAGCTCATCTGCTCCAGGAAGATATTCGCAGGGTTTTAAGCCTCATTCATGTTGCATAGAGTTTTGTAATACCCCCATTTTGACCCTTAGGATATATTGGCTTTTAATGTAAATATTGTATACATGCGATGTATGTTTTCCTAGCATGGAGCTCAAGGCCAAGGCCCTGCTAGTGGATGCTCAAATTTTATTTAAAAATGAAAGTATTTGATATTACGCTATCCATGTGCTATTAAGCCATGGAACATTGTAAAATGATGTAAATAATAATATTGCAATAAAAATACCAAAAACTGGCTATGGAAGCAACTAATAAGAGAGGGGCCATGTGTATTCCACTAGGGAGTGGTGAGGGGGTTGTGGGGTTGAACCAAATGTTGTCTTGAGAACCCATTTGACTTTCTTTGTTGACATTTAATTATGTTGTAAGAAAGTGGTTGAAAAAATCATTCCATGGCTTCAATGGAGCATGGGCAGCCCATAAATTCGTATGGCAAGGTATGGGCTCTATTTCCTTGACCCACAAGTCACTCTACCTCATGGGAATTTGTTTCTCCTCATTCCCATTCCATTGTTGAACATCTAAGCATCAGTTTTCATCGATTACACATGACCAGCAATGAGAAAAACCAGAAATCGCAACTCTGAATTTAACCACATTTTGAAGTGCCAAAAACACCCAGAAAATTGTGTGGACAGTGAAATCCAATGGGGGATCCATACACCTTAACCTTAGGGTGAATTTGAGAGTGTTAGAGACCCAGAAATGTATAGGAAAACCCAGATTTGATAGCCTAAAAATCCAATTACGGAACTGAGGCATTTGGCCATAGAATTGAGAAAATCCAAGCGTGAATAACAAAGCAGAAGATAGAACAGAGGTTGGGATTGCTTGATAAACCCAGTGAAGGCTAGAATCTCAATTATTTAGCATCTTGGACTTTTCTATGCCCACCCTGAAGAGCATTGGAGGGAAGGGGCACCTGAGGTACTATGCAGCTGAGAAGGGGACCTTCCCTGTGTTGGGTGTGGTAGGTATTGTGGGTGCCAAGGTTGTTTGAGTTTAGTTTGAGATGCCTATAGTTGAGCTCACTGGATTAGCATCTTCATCCTCATCTCTTGTATGCTTGATAAACCCAACTGTGTGTTGGCTTAGCATGAATTTTTGTGTGAAACCATGGCTGTGAGTGAGCTCGTTTAGTTCCTCCTTAGTGGATACACAGCCCAGCTCAGGGGTGGTCTCTTAGCTGAAAGAATATAGGCTGGACAGAGACCTATGGTTGGGTGGAACGTTGCTCTCACATAGCCAGTTGCTTGGACAATTTCATCTTAAATATAAGTATTATCTGTGTTTTAATTCTGCAATTTTTTAATTAATGATGACTATTATGATTATATGTTGGATGCATGATGCACTTGTGTGTGGATGATGTGTATTTCCATTGTGTTTATTTGAGTATGAACCTGTACACATGAGTTTTATTTATCATAAATTCGTTAGTTATTAATGGGGCTGAGTTTCCCAAATAGTCCCAGAATGTCAGTCATGTTCCCTTCCTCGCATCAGATGGATGGAAGGGGACGTGACAAGTTGTATTGAACTTGTGTAGTTTGTCTTTGTATGACCTCGGGACTTCAATCCTGTAGGCGCATAAATTGTACAGTCTTGTTTTAGGGTTATGTAGCCCATATATACTATGCATATATTTTGTTTGGTGCATATAGTCGCCTGTGGTAGTTATTAATGTTATGAATTGGGATATTCATCCCAATTTGTGGAGTCATGTCAACTTATTTTGTTTATTCCACACACACACAAACATATTATTTTATAGGGGTCTGGCCCGATACATTCCATTGTATGGATTTTAATCTTATGGTGTATTTGTATTACCGTGTTTATGCCCAATTTAATGAGCCTGGGCATATTAGGGAGAATCCCTATTTTATTTTGGCTCATGTGTGTTCAGAACCGTTGGCTCTTAATAGTTTATACATAGGATCGATGTAAATGCATTATATGTTTTGTTATTAACCTTTGTTTATCTTCAAGCTTAGGAGCTCGCTTGTATTTCACAGAACGAATTCCTCTATTAAGTATATTGATTTGTTTTCAGACATTGAACTTTTAGGGTTATGCGTGATTAGTTTTAGTGGATTAATTTTTTATTACAATGACTCAGTACAAATTTATTCATTTATATATATACCAATCCTTTTATGAATCCTAAACGTTATGTTTTGTGTTTTATAATTATATAGTAAGCTCTATAGGATTCATGATTATCCCCTTTGTATTGTATCGTTATTTGAAATTGTATTCATATGGAAAGATTGATGTTTAAGGCCCTTTGGCTCGACCTTAAGTGTATTATTTGCATGGATAATTATGTTCTCTATTTGCACATGTCTGAGAAGAAGAATTGATTTTAACCTTCACTTTGTGAATCTTGTTCTAGATTAACCATCATGATTCTATTATGTTTTTAAATTGGATTAATATTCCAAATTCTTGCTTGTTATTTGTTTGTGTATACCCTTTCACAAGGACTATTTTCATTTGCAGTCTATGTATATGAATTCATAAAACTGTATATTATTAGCCTAGGAACCCGCAAGGGGTTTCGATCTTGCAATCTTAATGTTTATATGATGCATGTTTTTAAAGTTAAGTCCTACTATGTTTGTTTATTATAAGGGTCTGTATGATGATGGTTTTATAGCAGTACTCTATGATGCATTTAATTATGTTAAACACTAGTTTTTCTTGTTATCTCAGTATAACAATATATACATGTCCATGAGCATAGTAATTTATGGCATGACCAAGGGATTTTCCCTTTTCCTATCGTGGAAAGGTTATGTTACAGGAGTTTTCTCCTTGAGTATTTATAGTCACTCATAATATAATGTAGTTAATTTTTTGGTCTTAAGAAATTTCCTCTACTATAATAATACAGAACCATTGATCATTTCTGCTTACAATTCCATTATAAATCCACAGCCATAAATAAATATTTCCAGTCTATCTAGGGTTAGATAACATGAGTAATAATCATTTTTAAAGGAAAAACATTCTACATAACAGTTCATAATCTAATATTCTTGAGAGTAGGTTTAACTTAAAATAAAAGAATTACTACTAATTCTTTACAAATAAATTTAATACTTCGAACGAGAACTAATATTAGTCTTGTATAATTTATCCTTCCACTTTTCAATTAAAAGAACAATTAAGTGCTAAGTGTTAATTGTAAAGTATAATTTTCCAATAACACTTGAAAAAGGACTAACAACAAATTACTCTTGATTTAATGAAAAACTCTAGCTTATTCAACCAATATTAAATAAACCTACATAATAATAATACATGAATAATGAAACTGTAAATAAACAATAATTTCTCAAATAAAATTATCTATGATTTCTACCAACTTGCTATGGAACAAACATGTTCCTCCCAACCATAGACATCTGCTGCAGTTCATAACCTCTTAACTTTTGTAGAAATCACCCTTGAACCAAACCAAGCTTACTAGGAAATTAATACCTAGGGATGTTTGATATGAAAACTTTCTTAAGTAGACTTTCTAATAGGATCACTTTTATCAACTTCTGGTTCATGTAAAAACTTTTCCTTTTCCTTCTAGAGAAGTTCACATTCCAAGTCTCACAAACTAGAATAAATACACCAAGCGCTCAGTAAGGAAAACCAAGATTGACCTATACTATGGAAATGGGTAGACCTGCCTCTGCAATCTCCCTTATCTACTATTCATTCTTAACTCTTTATCCATTTTTACAGAATGGTTTTTCTCTCTTTTTTGTCTTCAGAAAAGTTAGCAGAATTAGAGAATCTTGTAGGAAGAGAAAGTAAGAGGAGCCTCTCCCTTTTCTTTCTTTCCTTTTATCTTTTATTTTAATTCCTCACATTTCTTGAAATTCATAATTATTATTCTTCTCATCTTTTTATCTTTCCCTTGTTTAAATTTAATTACTCACACAAGTCATAATTCTCTAATAAGCTTGGTCTCTCTTTTCAACAAGTTGTCCCATAGCAAGTAGGTAGAAACATTTCATATGTAATGTCCCTCAAAATACACCCTAAAAAAAAATCTTTTCGTAACTTACATGTTGGACATTAATTAACTTCAATCACTGAATCCCTCTCTTTGAAGTTCTCTTAAATTAACTTCAACGCTAATGTTCTTCATATTTACAACTAAAAGGTTTCTAATTGCTTACCATACTAAGGCTCTCTTTAATTCCTTAATAACAGTTTCTTACCTTAATTCTCACATGGCCCCTTCGACGAAGAAGTGAGACACTCGGGTGGTTTACATTTAGTTTTATTAATGCATATAGTAACATAAGATATCCAATCTATTTTAAATACATAGCCAACTAAAGCCTAACCCATAGCCGTATATCACTAGTTCCTTTCAACAATAAATATATCACTCATATATACTTAATTAACATAAGGAACATTTATCTTTACATGGTAGAGTTAATACCAAAAAGTCATGCCAATAACTTTTATCTTTATATTTTAAACATACTCCCACTTACTTGTGTAGGATTTTATATCCTTAGGTAACTAATATATAGATATAACTAATGGTTATGTAACCTCCTCTTTAAATAAGGGTCATATTTAAATGATAACTTTAATATTCTTTTTATGAACTTTTTCCCATTAGACCCTTTATAAATGCATCATCCATACAAACTTTATGATTTAAATTCAGTATTTAATGGATCTTATTTGATTTGTATAACCCTTTTATATATATATATATATATATAAACAAACGTAATACCCCTTTCACCAAATTGTAAAGCTCTAATATTGAACACAATATTAAATACTAATAGCCCTCTCTTTTAATTATAACCACATGACTCCTCTTTGGCATTCATATGTAATATAAAATGAGTATAAAGCATGATATTTGAGTATCTCATAATTCATTTACAAACAAGATAAAGATATATGTATATATATAATATAATATATTTATATATGTATATATATAATATAATATATTTATATATGTAAAATAACCCTTTTTTAAAATCTAACTTAATTAAACACCTAAACACTAAAGTTTATAAAATATTTACGATCACCACAATTGCCATGGGTCGCTATGCTCACATACATATGAATTCAAATGGAAAATATGAAGTGATTCACCCTCTTACATATATATGAAAATAAATGTAACCCATATGTATGTACTCATACACTAAGGCGAAATAAAATAAAGCAAGGACTATATACTTAAATAAGGAATAATACTCCAATTTCCTATTTCTTTGATTTCCGGCCAGTATACCACTATTGACATACACCTAATGTTATAACATTTATTTAAATAAGGAAATCTTAGTAATGATATTAGCAGCGATGAAGACGGATCAATATACCTGGGGTTTAAGGAGCAAATACAACATCATATTCAAATCATTCCTTTTCTCAAGAGCGTTGGGCTTTCTTGATCTTTAAACAACGTAGATATTTTAAAACAAAACTACTGATACGACTACTGTAGAAAGCAAAGCATTGACAACGAGTTTGGGTGAGTTTTTATTTCGTTTTGTTCTTCGTCTCTGGTTTATGTCAACCCAAGAAATTAATAGAAAAGTGTGTGGATGGATCTTGACTGTCAATTTAATCGGAAACTGCTTCTATCTACAGAAACTAACAATGCGACTGAGGTGTAAGAAGAAAATAACCTTAGCACCACACAACCTGATAGATTAAGAACCAGACCTTTATGAGAGGAGACTCCTTTTCATTTCAATTGCTGAGGGACTCGAACTATGTACCAAAGAAAGTATGGTCTGTAACAGAAATTTGATTTAGAGGCAAGCTTCTACGATTTCTGGAAGAGTTTCAACATAAGCCGAATATCAATATTTGGGGGAAGTCTGTGGACAAGGTCGACCACGATCTGGGTGTGGAGGTTTTTGACCAATACTAGATGAACAAGTTTTAACCAACCTACTAGATCACGTGCGGTTCTCAAGTTCCGAGGCTGCACTAATACTTTCTACAAAAGAAAAGATTTCATTACTTTGAACGATATCATGTACAGTAGGTCTTCCGTTACATCTAGCAAGTTCATGGATCCAATGCATATTCAACCAATTAAATCAACAGATCTATCAAGCTAAGACAAGAACAAAGATTCATGACATAGATGTAAATAATGCACATTCAACTAATTAAATCTACGTATCTATCAGCTAAGGCAAGAACAGAGATTCATAGCAGAGATGTAAATAATGCACATTCAGCCAATTAAATCAACGGATCTATGACGCTAACACAAGAAAGGAGATTGATAACAGAGATGTAAATAATACACATCCAGCAAAATTAAATCGACAGATCTATCGAGCTATGACCAAAACCGAGATTCATTTAATTTTCTGAAGAGTTATCTAGGTATAGAAAAGACAAACGCGTAATGGCTGATTTAGATTCATACCTCTAGTGGGTTAAATCAAGAACCGAGGTTCTATTAAATTTCTATGGAACTACAAAGGTACAGAAAACCCAAAGCGTATTTACCCAACTGGATCAACCTTGCATGCATCAAAAAAATCATTAAACATAAAACCTATTTACTTGTAACAAAGGAGGGAAGTACTTATCTTAGAAATTAGAAGGGGCGACCAAAAGTTTGACTGCAACATTCCTCCCTTCCAACTGAATCACTAGGACTTAGGGTAAAAATTCTCTTTCCTTTATTCCATTTTACTTATCTTTCCTTTTTCCTTCTTGCCTTCAAAGCTCAAAAAGAATAAGGAGAAGAACCACCCCCTTTACCACACCATAGTGTCTTCTTTATGGTCAAAGTTAGGTTTGGACTATAAAGATAAGTTCTTGTTAGAACTCAATTTAATTAGTTTTTAATTAATTTTAACTAATCCACTTACTCAGTAAATCTTTTAGTTAATGAGTTAACTTGATCTTTTAACAAGTAGCTAAATTCAATTTAGCTTTATTTATCCTTTAGTTAGCTTTAAGATAAATAATCTATCTTAATTACAACTCCATTAATTTTTTAAGCTTCATATTCAACTTTAACTTTAGCTTAGCTAATTAACTAAAGATCTTTATTTAATTAGGTAATTAAAATTTAACAAGTGAGAGTTATCCATGCATACTCATGCATTAAGTACTAGCTACCCATACATACTCATGCACTCAAGAAATAATAATATCCTTTTATTTTTATTCCTAATTTATAATTACAAGAATATTAGTCCTTTCCTACTTGGGATTTAAACATCATCTTTTGTCAAGACCAAGGTACAAATATTGTCTAGGCAAACTTCTTATTTTTACTTAATGGTACTCACTATGGGTCATCTCTATGCTAATAGTTAGGCCAAGGTAGATTATTACTGCCTTTCGGCGATTAGAAGCCTCTCTGACGTCCTTATCTAGGAATAATTATTAACATACTTTCAAACTTAAGTGTTTGCTTAGTGAACGTTATAGTTCTCTTTAAGTGCTTTATGACACTAGGATGACCACTGTCATCAAAAATCAAGGCTATCAAGCCATTCACCCTCTCCCCCTAGTGGATTCCATGCCCCAATCGTTTCGTTGTGTCAAGCTTTCAGTCTCCTAAGTCTACAAATTCACTTAACACTTAGGAAAACATAATCATACTTGCAGAGTTTTACATGTGGAGATATTGCCATGAGCTCCTTGCCACTTAGGAAAACATAATCATACTTACATAGTTTTACATGTGGAGATCTTGCCATGAGCTCCTTGCCGTTGGCGGGTACACAGTTTGTACTTTTTGTTGTAGAAACCATAAGGGAGAAAGCGGGATATTACATCATAACTAAATTATAACTTTAATCACATAAAGTGTTGTTTGTCCATGATGCCTTGCATCATACATAGGTCCAAGTCTTTGACTTAATCAAAACAAAATTATTTCCAAGTCCTTTGACTTATTTAAATAAGGGTAAACTCTTAGGATCTCCCAAATAGGTATCCCAAAAATGGTGTCAGTGGATCCCAAACACTTTTTTTCACTAGTGGGATTATTACTCCATATTAAATATTATTTTGTTGACATAATTACCAAATTCCTTCCAGATGCAAAGATGTAGGAATTTTATTGGTTGGTTACACAGGATAGGATTTCTAGGGCCTCGAGGACAAGGGAGTGCCATGTGCTATAATTATTTCATATACTTGAAGCGTCCAATAGTAGTACTCGATCCAATATATGAGGGAACTTACTAAGAATTCTAACCTATGACCTTAACAATACTACTCGACTACCCAGGTACTAGAGAGTAATCTTCCCAACTATTGTGCTTGTTTCCATTATATAAAAAAATACGATTAATCAAATTGACTAAAGTTGGTTTGATGTTGCTTGGGGTACTTTTGATATACCCAAATGTAGGTGGAAGTGATATTGCGTATACATATGCTTTCTGATGAGGTACCATTTAAAGGGGTACAACCAAATATTATAAAGGTGCCCAAAATAGTGAAACCTCTTGTATTTCGTATGTCTAATCTTCCTCTATCGTACTTTTACCCAACAAATGACATATCCCTATGGTATTTAAAAATGTTGGAATAGTTCTCTAGCCTAAAAAGAAATGTCAAAATTTTGGATGTGTGTGGGTTTAGGAAAGTGCTTTGATACCACTTGTAGTGTTCTTAACCCTTAAATTTAGAACACAACCAAGTATATCGGTATTTATGATGCAAGAACTAGAAATTATAGTGCAACATAACCAAACACATATACAATTGAAATGAGATGTCGTAGAATGAAATTTGTAGAATGATAATACAACAAAAATCTGTGTTCACTTTCCTCTTAAGGTTGAATGACCTTTCACTTAAGTCAAGCTCCAAATAAAACAATATTTGACAAAGAAAACCCACGAGGGCTTGACTAGAAGGCAATATAATACCACATTCATTCATATTGCGGTATTAAATATTCATGAAAACCTAAAAATTATATTGCTTATATATTAAGGGGCAAAGGGTTTTTTTAATTTAATGTAACAATACAAATATACTTTGGGGTCTTTTTTATATGGGCGGGCTGAAAAATATCCTCCAAATGGAGATGGCAGGATCACGGACGGATGAGAAATCAAGTTGAGGCAAGGCTCGGGCTTACGGGAAATGGCATCTTGAAGCATGCCTGAGGCCAGGGGGTTTTGTGGTGAAGTGGGTTTCGAGTCGATCATAGTCGAGAGACAGTGGTCATTGACAGCCAATTGTTACCAATAGCACTCATCCAGTTGTTACCAATAGAATTGGGAGGCTCTAAGCCTCCAGGGCCTGTTATAGGCCCTCGACAGGCCTTGGGGGCTTGAATACCCAACCACTCGTGCCTATTACAAGCCTTGGGAGGTTTAGTCAGCCTCCTAGAGCTTGTTACAGGCCCTGGGGGCTTGGATACCTAGCCCACAAAAGGCTTAGTCAGCGATTGGGGAACTGTAACATGCAATCTAAATGTTGTACTCTATGCATTGGCTCTAGTGACATACAAGAAGTGATCTCCTATCTCTTCATTAGACCATTAGATGTTGCAAATCATAATGATATGTGGTTGAGTAATTGCACTGTGGGTGAAGTAATGTGCATCCACAATATACATCGAAATAAGCAAGGTGCATTGTAGAATGCATGTGGGGTCATAAGAGGGGTATCATATCAATATACTAGGTAGAAATATAAAAGGGTATAAAAAATGTTAATGAAAAAATTGATACATACAATATCTAGTGAAAATAGGGGTTTTTTTAAATTGGGAAGGCATATTGGGAGGGGCTAAAAAAAACAATTTTGGAAGGTATTTTCCAATATTTAGTGAAATTAGGGGTATGTTTTCATATACCATGAACGAACGTGCTATGATAGCGGTTTATTGAGTGAAGCCCCCGTGAGAAAACCATAGCCTCCCACCTCTTTAAATAGTCTTCTTCAAAAATCCAAAACTATTTGTGGCCCCATAATTAATGAGTACCAACTACCTAGTTGGCATTAATTAATAGAGATACCCTTTTTACATTAATTAATTATCCACTACTATCTACTAGGTTTTATTTAAAGGATATGGCTGCATGCATTACTTGATTAACTCTTATGCAACTTAAAGTAGGTTGGATAGGGTGGTACCCTAACATATATTACTTTTCACCATTTCTTTAATTCATGCAATTTGGTTTCTTCCATGCTTCTTCCATGCATTAATGTTGTTTTTTATTTTGTTCCCAAATAACATTGAATGTTTGGAGAAACATTTATAATGCTTAGGTGTGATTGTTAATAACTTTATAGAGAAGGTCACATAATTGTTGTTATCACTAGCATAGATCCATATAAACCAAGATCTATCAAGCACCGAAGGGGATCCAATTTCTTGAGCTGTAAATATTTTTATCTTAATTTTTTTACACATTAAGAAAAAATTTACACCTCGAGATATTTGATCCTTTTAGTGCTTGATATATCAAGGTTTAAGATGAAATCAATATAATTTATTTTTTTGTTTGAGCCAACATCATTGCATTTGTTTTAAACTTTTTCATAGGAATGACATATTAGATAATGTTACACAACATTATGCATTTCAACATCTCCCCCATACTGGGCTGTAGAGCACCTGGTTGCTTTCGGTGTAATGATATCTATGTGTTAGGGATTTTGCACTAACATCCCAATACAAACATTTTTACATGGTTTCATATATAAAAAAGAAAATTAATATCCTCTATAATAATTTAATAGACATATGGATGCGAGGAAATAATATGTCAATATAGAAATTCAAGAATGGGTAATACAAAGGCTCTCTTTCTCCACATAAATGATGGCCCATTTATGCTCTACACCATTTTATAACACAACATGTATCTTCATCCAAGCATCATGGTCACTTTTTTTCCACATGTTATGATTACTTATATTCTGCTCATAGTTTCCTATGCTATAGTATGATCGTGCTTCACACTAGACATGTCTTTGCACCTTTTTAAGGACAATTGCTAATAATAATAGAATTATTAAATACATTTAGCTTCTTTTCCTTTCAATGTTCTCTAATTTTAATTTGGTAATACAAGCATTTTTCATTCACTAATGGATTTAACACTCTTGTGCCTTCTAGCTTGAATATTGGTGAAGGCGCCTGGGTTAAAGAAACATAGGTAGATTGAGAAGAGAATTCCTTTATGCATTTAGTTTACACACTCAATTATTGAGATAATGAGAAGGGGTATCTGTAAATTCTAGTCTTTGACCCGGTTAGGTGCCTATTTGGTGTCTCTAGAGCTCCAAAGGGAACTATTAGAAAGCATTCTAGCAGAAACAACTTGGGTAACCGGGGAGAACATGATGTGGAAATCCCTAAATGGACTTTTAATTCTATTTTCTTTATTTATATTTTGTCATGTTCTTTTACTCAAAGACAACAAGTGATTAGAATTTACACATGTACACCATTAAACAAGGAAAACATGTTAAATTACCTTCGTATATTAGAGGATGTCCTACTGTTACCTTTGGAAATGATATGTAAGTTGGTTGGACAAGTGTAACATGAATGGTCATTGTAGTGTTTAATAATAATAATCATTCAATTTAAAGTGTGATTTTAGTGAGATCCAAATTAAACTTATGAAATTCCCTTGTTTGTGGGACAAAAGAACCCCTTCTAGGGAGCTATTTCATTAGTTAAACATAGGTATCATATTCCCCTCTAACGGAAATTGCAAAGCAGCAGTGAAACACAAAACATGGGTCATTATGTATATGCATTCGTTAGGCCCAAAGGAAAAGTCAGAGTAATATACAATATAAGTTGGGCGTAGTGATACTTCCCATCACATTAAGATCACGTGGTTTACACCTACTATAATTAATGATGTCGATGGTGGGAACAACAATTCATATCTAACTACGGGCTAAGTATTAAATGTCATATATTAGATGTAGTGGGTGAGATTACACTCCAGCTAACACTCCCTCTTGATCTCAACCATAAGCTATGACGAGAGAAATTACACTAACTCCCTCTTAATTTCTACTACCACTTCCTCTAAGGGATTACATCAAAATTACACCAAAAATTCAAAACTCTCAACTAGGCTTACAGTGTGCTCAAAAACATTTCATTTTTACTTTCTTTACTTCGATTTGTTGATGCAGCTTCTTTCTACGCTTTCTTCTCCAAGTTTTGAAGCTTTGAATGTTTTTCTTCTTTCTCTTTCTCCAGACTGCTCGATTTATTTTCTTCTTCTTCATTTGTTCTTCGGGTGTTCGATCCTTCAAGCACTTGGATGTACCATTTTCAACTTCATCAATATTGTTGTTGTTGTTCACCCGCATTACGATGCTTATATGTTTTTCAATATTTCTAGCAATAGGCTTCTTCCATGATTGCTTACCTTCATTCAAATGTGCTTGGCCTTCTAGGCTCCACTACTTAAAAATGATTTCAATAGATTTATCATATTCTTCATATCTGTTTTCTAGTTCTACATACTCTATGTAGTCTTCATCATACTTGGGTTTTGCTAGCCACTCTTCAATAAACTTCAAATCTTCATCAAAATGTGTTGGCACTTTGAATGCATACTCTTGTTCTTTTTCTTCAGCTAATGAAAATGGATTCTTTCTCTCAATACCCACACACTCACAAACAACATAAATGTTATGAAAATCTTTTTCCCTCATGGGATTGGCCTTCACGGGATCTTTTTCTTTGTCTTGTGCAACTTCTTCAATTTTTTCTTTAAAATTATTTGCAGCTAAATCTTCTTGGATTTGTTTTACTTCAGCAGCTTTGACTAAGACTGTTGGATCCTTTTCAGTTGTTACAACAATTTCGTCTTCATTTGTCTTTGGGGAAAGTGCTTTTGTTGGTATAGCAAGTTCTTCAAATTCATTATCCACAATTGTGTGTGGTTCACTAAATTTCTCAACAGCTTCTATGGATGGAGTTTCTACTGCTGCGATGGCAATTCTATCTTCATATTGATCCACAAGTGCCTCTACACTGTGGGATTCACTAACAGCTTGGTTGTCTTATGCTTCAACTACAGGTTTTTCTTCTGCTACATCTTCAACATGTTGTGACATTGTTGGTTGCTTTCACATGTCACTCCCCTTTACTTAAAATTCATGTTTTAAAGTTTCCCAAGCTTCCTTGGTTGTTTTAGTTGTTGCTACCTTCAAAAATATATTTTCATCCAAGGCCTGTTGAATGAAATACAAAGCTAATTCATGCTTCTGCATTTTTTGGTCTTCTGTCAGGGCCTAAAAGGCCTCTAGATCCAGGGGATGTACAAATTCATTTTTAACTAAATACCATAAATCCTCTTATCTAAGAAAACTTCTCATCTTGATATTCCAAAACTCATAATTTTTACCTAAAAAATGTGGGGGTACGACAAGAACTTTGGTGCTCCAATTATCCTGGTTCTTCTCTTGGACTTCAACTATATTAATAAGCTCCTCTGCAATGGGAACTTCTCCATATCTATGTGCAAAATTCTTTGTCTTTGCCCTTGTATTTCTTCTTTTAATTTGCTTGAGTCTTCTTTGGTGACTCATTTTTCAAGCTAGCTCTTCTTAATTGGGATTTCGACTTTTCAACAAACTGTCATAAAGGAATGGTGGCTCCTCTGTTTTTTCCACCTGTTAAATAATAGAGAAGGTTATTCTCTCAATACCCTTAGGTTACGGCTCAAACTATTTCTCAACTAACAATTGAGCAAGAGACTAGCTCTATTCTTTAATGATTTCCGAACTTCATCCCCAACGGCTCAATCTACAGAACAGATATCGGAGAGCACATTACTGAACTAGACTTCCCTCTAGCCGCTCTATGATCCTTCACGAGGTTGGTGAAGATACACTGACTGAAATTGCACAGCAGCAGCGGAACACAAAACATGGGCCATTTTGTATATCCATTTGTTAGGACTGAAGGCAAAGTGAGAGTAATATACAAGCTAAGCTCGATGTATTGAGATTGCCCATCACGTGAAGATCACGTGGTTTACAACTACTATAATTAATGATGCCGATGGTGGGAACACCAATTCAGATTTAACTATGACTAAGTATTAAATATCCTATATTAGATGTGATGGGTGAGATTATCACTCCAACTAAAACCCTCCACATTCAAACTTAAAACATAAAACCTCCTTATATCTTAATAGATAAGAACATAATTGTACATTAATATCAAACTTTATATTTTAAATATATTTAATTAATTAATATAGAATTTATTATTATTCTAATATATATTTATATTATTTACTTTTATTAAAGATTTCTTCCCACTATCACCAAACCTAATCCAAATAGGCTCGATCATTGTTCATGAGTTTAGTAACTTTATATTTTAAATATATTTAATTAATTAATATAAAATCTATTATTATTTTAATATATATTTTCTATTATTTAGTAAGGGTTTTCTTTAAATGATCATCTAACCTAATTTAAATAGACTCATCATTCTCTACTTCTATATTTAAAATTATATTTATATTTTCTAACTATACAATGTTTAGGATCGTCTAACCTTCTAACTCCTCAAAACTATGGTGAGTTAGGAATACATTATTCATAACATAATTATTATGAAACTTTATATTTTAAATTTATTTAATTAATTAATATAAAATTTATTATTATTATAATAATATATATAATTTAATTTTATAAATAAGTATCTACATTTCTTCTAACTTTTTCCTTTTTTCTTTTAAGCTAGTCAACATGGAGATTTGAACTTGTGACCTTCGTTTACAACTTCTAATCTCATTTACTCATTGCAAATTGTTCTGTTCCCCATGGGCCCTTCTAACTTAAAACTTAAAACCTAATTATTTTATTCAATAATAGACAACTTCATATTTTGAATATATTTTAAAATTAATTACAATATTTTTTTGGTTAAAAATGAGTTAAGTGACTAAGAAACCATAAACTAAGGGCATTTAATCCATCAAAATGACCAACCCTTAACATGGCTGGAAATTTTTTTGATTATATTTGAATTTGAATTGTTATGAAATGTTAGTTATATTTGAATTTGAGTTGTTCGAGTGGAGATGAGATAGTCTTGAAATGTTGAAGAATACTAGTTTTGAAATGCTGCTGGTTATATTTAAATTTGAATTGTTCTGGAATGTTAGTTATATTTGAATTTGAGTTGTTCAAGTGAAGATGAGATGGTCTTGAAATGTTGAAGAATGCTAGTTTTGAAATGTTTATTACATTTGAATTTGAATTGTTTTAAATTGTTAGTTATATTTGAATTTGAGTTGTTCAAATGGAGATGATATATTCTTGAAATGTTGATTATATTTGAATTTGAATTGTTTGAAATGTTAGTTATATTTGAATTTGAGTTGTTTAAATGGAGATGATATATTCTTGAAATGTTGATTATATTTGAATTTAAATTGTCTGAAATGTTAGTTAAGCTAATATCTTAGATTTTTTTGGGAGATAGAAGAAGATCTATAGATTCTCTATATTCAAGGTAATATAGGACACTTGTACGATGCGGATTGTTTCTATGGTCTTTTTTTTAAGTTAAGGGTTGTGTTAACTGTTTAATGATTAAGGGATCAGCTTGCAAAACCTACAGTGCTGGCTATGATATATTAACTGCTGACAGCACCACCGGCATTGTTTAAAACCCAGTAAACTAAGATGCCGTGAACTGATGTTTAAAACCCAGTAAAGTAATGGAGGGATATTGTTGTGTAATAAATGTTTTCTTCTTGTTTTCTATGCCGACCTTCCACCGTGAGAGTGGATCCATTGCCAATGTTTCCATACTTTGGCAACTCTTCTTTTACACCGTACCTAAATCTTGGTCATCTTTAATGTACAATTTTTTTTATTCAAAATGGTGCTTTCTATACTTTGGCAACTCTTCTTTTACACCGTGCCTAAATCTTGGTCATCTTTAATGTTTCATACAACAATTTTTTTATTCAAAATGGTGCTTTATTTATTTGTTTATATTTGTCACAGAATTCTTTATGAGAGGCAGCATTTATTAATGCTCTGTTAACAATTTTATAACTAGAGCATTATTTACCGTTTCTTTTTTTTGCAATTTGACAAATAACCTCCGGTTTATAAACCTTCCAAAAATCTTAGCAACTAAACCTTTTATCTTAAGCCATAGTGATCATCACAGTTCAATTCAGTTGATTTTATAGATAACTTTGGAACTAGGCACATCTTTTATCTTTCAAATAAAATGTGAAATGTTTTAGTTGCTCGTGAACTTTAAAATGAAAGTAACAAAAGTATATTGGTAAATAAATTTTACTTTATTTGAAGGAAAGTGAATTTGTCATGTCATATTTGACTTAGTTGTTTAATAAAACTTTTAATTAGAAATTTATTAAACTATATTTTATTTGTTAATTTAACATTTTTTAAATTTAGATATAATAAATTATTTATTATAAAAATTATAACTTTAACCATTTTAAATTAAATTTAAAATTTTGATATTAAAATTAAATTAAATATATTATTATATTTTGTATAATAATTTTCAATATTAAATTTTAATTTTAGAATATGTATTTATATTTATAGTAATGAAATAAGTAAATTGGAAGGATTATAATGTGATAATGAAGTATGTGAATATAATTTCTAAAAAAATTATTAACAAATACGATGTAATCATTTATTCATCATATATTTATTATATTTTGTAGAATAATTTCAATATTTAATTTTAATCTTAGAATATGTATTTTTATTTATATTAATAAAATAAGTAAATTAAAATGGTTAGGATGTGATAATGTAGTATGTAAATATGGTTTTCTCAAACAAAAATATTAACAAATAACATATAACATTTATTGTTTTAATATTGTTAGACTATGGAAAGGGTCCATCACACAAAAACAAAAGGTATAGACTAAGGGTGATGTCTCATTACTATAAAATTATTCTACAAAATATAATAAATATTTTGTAGAATAATTTTCAATATTAAATTTTAATTTTAGAATATACATTTATATTTATATTAATGAAATAAGTAAACTCGAATGATTACAATGTGATAATGAAGTATGTGAATATGATTTCTAAAAAAAAATATTAACAAATACTATTCAACCATTTATTCATCATATATATCATATATTTATTATATTTTGTAGAATAATTTTCAATATGAAATTTTAATTTTAAAATATGTATTTCTATTTATATTAATAAAAAATTAAATTAAAATGGTTAGGATGTGATAATGTAGTATGTGAATATGGTTTCTCAAATAAGAATATTAACATATATTGTGTAAGCGCATTTATTCATTGTTCGATGTCTCATTACTATACACAAAAACAAAAGGGTATAGGCTTGAGCGATTCATGGCTGATGTCTCATTACTATAAATTATGTTTTAGATTTTTATGTTGAAATTACGGCACATTAATAAAGGGTGATGTCTCATAAACTATAAATTGTGTTTTAGATTTAAAGGTTTATATATATATAACCACTCTTACATAGGACATGAATGTTAATGTGTTTTATATTTTAAGGTATATATATATATATTAATTTGATATAAATTTTAAAAAATTGACATGAATTACATTGGATATCAATTTTGATTGATATTGTATGCAAAAGCAAATACGAAATTCAAATTGTTAGTGTTGTGGATATTGATATATTTTACATAATTAACAATATGTTTTTGATATAATCAATGATTTATTTCACATAACTAGATTAGATTTTAGAGTAGATTTTTTAAACCATTTTTCTTTTAAACAATTTATGAAGGATTATTGTCGCATGTAACATTCATCGAAGCCTATGTTGCATTTATCTTGACAATGAATGCTCGCATTTATGTTGACAATGAATGCAACATAAATTCATTAATGTTAAATGTCATCATGACAATGAATGCAACATAAATTCATTAATGTTAAATGTCATCATGACAATGAATGCAACATAAATTCATTAATGTTAAATGTCATCATCCATTAAGGGTTCTGCCTCATTGCGATATTCATCAAGGGTTATATTGGATTGGGACATTTCTGCCTAGTACATTTAATAATGGTTTTGTCACATAGCATGTTTTGACATTCATCAAGGTTTATGTCGCATTGTGATGTATATCAAGGGTTGTGTTGCATTGTTGCGTTCATCAAGGGTTATGTCGCATTGCGACAATGCCCAATATGTGACACATATGCCGACACAACCCAAGATTTGACATATTCACAATGTGAAATTTGATGTTCATTAAGGTTTGTGTCGCATTGTGATGTTTATCAAGGCTCATGTTGCATTGTGGCGTTCATCAAGGGTTATTTCGCATTGCGACAATGCCCGAGATGTGAAATTTGACATTCATCAAGTTTTATGTCGCAATGTGATGTTTATCAAGGGTTATGTTACATTGTCGCATTCATCAAGGGTTAGATGCGACATATTCACAATGTGAAATTTTATGTTCTTCAAGGTTTATGTCGCATTGTGATGTTTATCGAGGGTTACATTGCATTATGGTGTTCATCAAGGGTTATGTCACATTGTGACAATGCCCAATATGTGACACATATGTCGACACAACCCAAGATCCGACATATTCACTATGTGAAATTTGGCATTCATGAAGGTTTGTGTCACATTGTGATGTTTATCAAGGCTTATGTTGCATTGTGGCATTCATCAAGGGTTATGTTGAATTGCGACAATGCCCGAGATGTGAAATTTGACGTTCATCAAGGTTTATGTCGCATTGTGATGTTTATCAAGGGTTATGTTGCATTGTCACATTCATCAAGGGTTAGATGCGACATATTCACAATGTGAAATTTGGCATTCATCAAGGTTTGTGTCACATCAAGGGTTACGTTGCATTGTGGCATTCATCAACAGTTATGTCTCATTGTAACAATGCCCAATATGTGTCACATATGCCGGCACAAGCCAAGATGCGACATATTCGCAATGTGAAATTCGACGTTCATCAAGGTTTGTGTCCCATTGTGATGTTTATCAAGGCTTATGTTGCATTGTGGCATTCATCAAGGGTTATGTCGCATTGCAACAATGCCCGAGATGTACAATTTGACGTTCATCAAGCTTTATGTCACATTGTGATGTTTATCAAGGGTTATGTTGCATTGTCACATTCATCAAGGGTTAGATACGACATATTCACAATGTGAAATTTAACGTTCATCAAGTTTTATGTCGCATTGTGATGTTTGTCAAGGGTTACGTTGCATTGTGACATTCATCAATGGTTATGTCGCATTGCAACAATGCCCAATATGTGACCCATATGCCGACACAACCCAAGATGTGACATATTCACAATGTGAAATTTGACATTCATTAAGGTTTGTGTCGCATTGTGATGTTTATCAAGGTTTATATTGCATTGTGGCATTCATCAAGCTTTATGTTGCATCGTGATGTTTATCAAGGGTTATGGTGCGTTGTCGCATTCATCAAGGTTTAGACGCTACATATTCACAATGTGAAATGTGACGTTCATCAAGGTTTATGTAAAATATAACATTGTATATCAATATCCACAACTAACACTTTGAATTTCATATATGCTTATGCATACAATATTAATCAAAATTGATATCCCAGGTAATTCATGTATATATATATATATATATATATATATATATATATATATATATATATATATATATATATACCTTATATATAATTAAGGTTTATAAGATATATATATATATATAAACCTTTAAATTTAAAACACAATTTATTGCCTATGAGACATCACCCTTGATTAATGTGCCGTAACTTCAACATAAAAATATAAAACACAATTTATAGTAATGAGACATCACCCTTGATTAGCATGTCGTAGCTTTAACATAATATGCTCAAGCCTATACCCTTTTGTTTTTGTCTGATGGACCTTTTCCATAGTCCAACAATATTAGAACAATGAATAAATGCTTACATGATATTTGTTAATATTCTTGTTTGAGAATGAACATAAAAAAACAAACCCTAGCGATTTGCACGTAGCATGAGCCCTGCTCGAGCTCGGCCCCTACGGGCCTTCCCTGCAATGGCTGATCAAGACCAGCCTCCACCTTCTCCTAATTAATGGCGGCGCCTATTGGACGCCGCCTTTCGGGCCTTCCCTGCGATGGCTGATCAGGACCAACCTCCACCTTCTCCTGATGAATGGCGGCGCCTATTGGATGCCGCCTTCCTTGCCCTGGTCAACTCCACTCCCCATCCCCCTTCCTCCTCAGACCCAACAGACCTCAGTTTCGTCAAGTGAGCCACCGCCCCTCGCATCTAGATCCTGTCGACAACTTCAAAACTCAAATCCCTGGCGTTGAATGATCGTGGTCTCATTAGATAATTCACTGGAATTTGGTCATCACCAAAATCCATGGATGCTTGGATCAATAAGAATTGGATGTCATTGATCTTCAGTGGATTGCGGCACTGCTTTTGTGGTAAGGGCTTCTTTAATTTTCTTTTTTAGAATAAAATTGATAGGGATCTCATCTTTAGAAGCAGGCCTTACTTCATGGGTCCTCGTGGTCTTTATCTGAATCGGTGCAGCCTTTCCTTTGATCCGGAGGAGGATGTTCCTTTAGCAGTTCCTGTTTGGGTTCATCTTCCTCATCTACCGCTCCACTACTAGAACAATGATACCTTGCAAGCCATTGGAAACTCTCTCGGAAAATACATTGATAAAGCAGAACCTAAAGGACCTCTCTTCTCTTGTGCCAGAATTTGTGTGGAAGTCGACCTGGAAAAATGTTTACCAGAGGAAGTAACTATTTTCATGGATGGCTGGGAATATTTGCAGAAGCTGGATTATGAACAACTTCCCTTCAAGTGTAAAAAATGCCATGAATATGATCAATTCATCAAAAACTTCCCAAATACAGTGCAAGAAAACTCTGAGAAAGCCCCTAAAGAAGGATGGCAACAAGTTAAAAAAGGGGGAAAAAGAACCCAAAATCACCCCCCTACGAATGGATCTCAATCAAAAATCCCTCCTAGAACTTCATCGAAACCCCGAGAAGTAATTGCAGCTAACAAATTCCAATATCTACCCATTGAAGAAGGGGAGATAGACACTCCTGAAGACGCAACAGAACCGGGAAGGGAATAAAACAACACTCCCACTCCTCCCCTCATTGAAGAAATGACCAAATCAAATGTAGAGATCTCCACCACCCCCGACAGCTCTTGGGAAGACAAGGTCAAAAGTAAATTTATCCCATCCTCATTAGCTATGGATATCGCTTTGGAATCACTAGAAGAAACAGAAGAAGTGCAGCCACACAACACAAGAGGAATAAAATCACACAAGTATCACAGAGAACTCGAGACAGAAAGGGAACTAGAACTGGGCAGGAAAAACATCTTGGAGGACATAAAGTTGTTACAAAACTCAAAAAATCAAACCGGTGCTAAAGAAGGACGGTCCCAAGTAGGACCTCAATCCACCGGGAAGTAATGTTAATCGTCTCTTGGAACTACAGAGGTATGGGCGGAATAAACAAGATTGAAGCCCTAAAACACTTGATCAAAACTAACAAACATACCTCATTCTAATCCAAGAGACCAAAACGCAGGATGTGGATATCTTGTCTCTCTCATGTTCCTTGTGGAAAGATTTCCAAGGTACCGCTCTCAGTGCTCGTGGGGCCTCTGGTGGTATTGCTACTTTGTTTTCCCACAATTTTTCTCTTATCTCCTCCTCTGTGAATCCACACTGGCTTTTAATGGAAATAAAAGATAACGATAGCAATGAACTCCTATTCATTTGCAACGTTTACGGACCGAACCACTACAGGGACAAGCTCAATTTCTGGAACGATATCAGTAATCTCAAAGACAGCATGAATGGAAAAAATATTATAGTATCCGGCGACTTCAATGTCATGAAATTTGTGAAGAACCTGCAACAATTAATTAATGAGAATATGCGAAATAGCAGGAATAACAGAACTCAGAATGAGTTTTATTGATCACAGGCCACTTCGAGGGGGCAACCTCCTTTGAGCAATCTCAATACAAATAACTTCACGGTGCCTTCATAGGCCTCGACACACACTTATATACTAAGTATAGGCACCAATACTATGGGTCAAAACCATGGGCCACTACAAACTATGGATCAACAATACTACAGGCGACTTACAAAGCATATGCACCAACAACAATAACACAAACTATGGATCAACAAATACTATGGGACGACTTACAAAGCATATGCGTCCAACAACAATATACTAACAAAGTAAAGACATGGGTTACTAACATCCCATCCCCCTTAAAAGAATATTTGTCCTCAAAGCTTTAGATGTGGAAATTGGTGTTGAATTTGAAGGAGTGGTTCCCACGTAGCATCCTCTGGTTGCATGTCGTGCCCCTAAATTAAGACCTATGCGATAGAGCGAGAGCGAAGCTGATGAGTGCGTAGATTGAGGATGGCCTCCGGCTCCAAAAGGATGGATCCTTCATTATCCAGTTCGGGTAAAATATTTTTTCCACTGATGTTGGTGCCAAGAACTTTCTTCAGACAAGAGACATGAAATACTGGATGAATGCAGGAAGAAGGAGGAAGTTCCAATTTATAAGCAACGGACCCAATCTTTTGAAGAATCCGATATGGCCCATAGAACTTTGGAGTGAGCTTATGACGCCCTTTGAGTTTCAGGGAGGATTGCTTGTATGGATGCAGACGAAGAAAAACCATATCGCCTGCTTGAAAAGTGCACTCAGAACGGTGCTAATCAGCTTGTTGCTTCATGCGATTTCTTGCCATGTGAATATTGTCCCTCAAAATGCAAAGAATCCAATCGCAGTTTCGAAGGACCGTGTCAACTTCCTGAACTGGTGAACTATTGGGGGTGTATGGAAGAAGAACTGGAGGTGCCTGACCATAGACTACTTCATATGGGGTCATTTTAGAGGCATTGTGATAAGAGGTATTGTACCACCATTCAGCGAGAGGGAGCCACTTTGCCCACTGATGTTGTTGTTCAGAGGTGAAGCAACGAAGATAAGTTTCCAAGCATTTATTGATAATTTCAGTCTAACCATCTGTTTGTGGGTGATACCTTGAACTCATCTTAAGTTTGGTGCCAGTGTGGCGAAATAGTTTTGTCCAAAAATGACTAGTAAAAGTCACATCACAATCCGAGACAATGGAAGAAGGGATGCCATGAAGATGAAAGATCTGGTTCAGGAAAATTTGAGCGACTGAGGAGGCTATATGGGGATGGCTCAGAGCACAAAAATGACTATATTTGGAGAGGCAATCAACCACAACGAGAATCACTATCTTCCCGCCAAATCTAGGGAGCCCTTCAATGAAATCCATAGAAATATCCATCCAAATCCATGTAGGTATGGGAAAGGGTTCGAGCAATCCTGGAAGGAGTGTCATTTCACCCTTATTGCGCTGGCAGGTATCACATTCAACCACCATCTGTTGAATTGTCCTTTTCATGCCCTGCCAAAAGAAGTTACGCTGTATTCATTCATACGTTTTGAGGAACCCAGAGTGCCCTGCCGATGGAGAAGCATGGAGTTCATAGAAGACAGCCTGTTGAAGATCTGTGCTCTAGGGAAGCACTAGACGACCCTTGTATCTCAGGGAAGCACCATCCCAAGAGTAATGTGGTACAACAGAAGGGTTGTTGGTCAAGAGTTGGATTATTTGAGATAAGGAAGAGTCATTGACATAACCTTGTTGAACAGATTGCAACCAATTTGGAACAGGCATAGAAATAGTTGAAAGATAACCTTGGGCATCAAATGTGCGAGAAAGAGCATCTGCCACAATATTGTCCTTACCCTTCTTGTAAGTGATCTCATAGTCATAACCCATGAGTTTTCTAACCCATTTATGTTGTGCTGGGGAGGAGACACGCTATTCCAAGAAATATTTCAGACTCTGGTGATCAGTCTTGATGCAGAAATGATTCCCTAATAGGTATGGTAGCCACTTTTGTACTGCATGCAAAATATCCATCATTCCTTCTCATAGGTAGAGGCAGCTAAATTCTTACCTGAAAGGGCTTTGCTGGTGAACACAATGGGGTGTTCATCTTGAAGGAGAATAGCACCAATTCCATTGCCGCAAGCATCACTCTCAATAGTGAAGGGCTTGGAAAAATTGGGCATAGCTAGAACAGGTGTAGCATGTGTCCATGTAAAAGCATCCTTTTTCAATAGATCAGTTAATGGAACTGCAATCTTCCCATAATCCTTGACAAACTTGCGGTAGTAGCCAGCCAACCCCAAAAAACCATGAAGGCTCTTGAGTGTCTGAGGATGCGGCCAATTGTTCATGGCATCGATTTTGGCAGGATCAACGCGAACCCCTTGTGCTGAGATAATGTGCCCGAGATACTCAACTTCCTTCTGTCCAAAAACACATTTAGACTATTTGGCGTGGAGATGATGGTCAGAGAAAAGTTGCATGACAAGATCCAGATGTTGGAGATGTTCAGCCCATGTTTTACTGTAGATGACGATATCATCAAAGAATACCAGAATGAAGTTCTGCAAGTAGGGCCAAAATATTTTATTCATTAAGGCCTGGAATGTGGAAGGAGCATTAGTGAGGCCAAAGGGCATGACCAAAAACTCATAATGTCCATCATGTGTGCGGAAATTTGTTTTAGGGATATCACCCTCATGAACCCGAATTTGATGATACCCAGAACGAAGATCCAACTTGGAGAAAAATTGAGCCCCATGAAGCTCATTAAGAAGCTCATCAACAACAGGAATTGGAAACTTATCCCTGATGGTGAGGTGATTAAGTGCTCGAAAGTCAATGTAGAGGGGCCATGACCCATCTTTTTTGCAGACAAGAAGAACTGGAGAAGAAAAGGAACTAGTGCTTGGGCGAATAATACCTTGCTTCAATAAGTCCCAAACGAGCATTTCAATCTCCATTTTTTGGTAAAATGGGTAGAGATAGGGCCTAATGTTGGGAGGAACGCTGCCAGGAAGGAGCTGAATACAATGGTCTTCTGGCCTTGAAGGTGGCAATCCCACTGGTTCAGCAAAGACACCTATATATCGATCCAGAATTTGTTGTAGATCCAAAGGAGTAGTGGAGACCGCTGATGGTTGCATCTGAATGGAATGGATATGAGCATTGACACCATGTGAATTCTTCTTGAGGAGTTTTTCCATGCGATGTGAACTGATGATGCTGAGAGACCCTGGTTGTAATCCTGTCAATGTGTGTTTTTGTCCATTGAGGGAAAACTGCATCCAAAGTTCAGCAAAATCCCATAAGATACGGCCAAGTGTGCGTAGCCATTGAATGCCCAAAACCACATCACATCCGCCTAAGGTCAAGGCAAACATGTCAAAGCACAAGGTATAATCTCCCATAGAGATACGCACATTTCGACACTTCCCTTTGCAAGGTAAGGTGCCCCCATTGGCAACCATGACTTCAAAGTTGGAGCAAGGATGGATAAAACAATTAGCTTGTTTGGCGATTTGAGGGTCAATGAAATTATGAGTGCTACCAAAATCAATGAGTATTGTAAGAGGAAGCTTCTTAAGTAACCCCTGACCCACATTGTTTGGGGGGTGGTGATTCCAGCTAAAGCATGGAGAGATATCTATGGCTGGTCATCCTGAGAAGGAGGGTCAATAGGCGATTGCTGAATGTCGACCTGAGCATCCATTGTATCTGGATCTTCATCACCAATTTCAGAGGCAGGCGGAGAATCCACATCCAAGAGATAAAGCTTTTGTTGAACACATCTATGTCCCCAAGGGAATTTCTCATCACTATTATAGCAAAGCCCCTTTTCTCTGCGTGCTTGCATCTCTATTTCAGACAAATGCTTGATAGGAGTTGGTCAAGGATCCTGCGGTATGGGTGGTCGTTGAGAACCCATATTTTGGAAGGGAACAAAAGTGTGCTTGGAGCATTGTTGGGATGCAATCTTGTCTTCTGCCAACTTAGCCAACCCCGGGGCTTCCATCATTGTGTTGGGACAGAACATTTTGACCTCAGAGTGGATGGCATCCTTTAGACCACTGATAAAACAACTCCAGTAAAAGTCATCAGACAATCCTTCAGTGTGGTTGGCTAGTTTCTCAAATTTGGTTTGATACTCTCTCATAGTGCCAATTTGGCGAAGTTTAGTGAGGGCTCCTATGAAGTCATCAAAAGCACTAGGACCAAATCGTTGCAAAAGGAGCTGGAAAAAGTCTGGCCATTTTGGCTCTTCATGAGCCTTGATATACCAACGGTACCATTGAAGAGCTTCCTGTTCCAAATGAAAGGATGCAAGCAGAACTTTGTTGACATCAAAAGTATTATGCAGACTGAAATATTGTTCTGCACGATAGATCCATCCAGCTGGATCAGTACCCTTGAAGCGAGGAAAATCAAGCTTCAGACCATGAAAATTGCTGGAAGAAGAGAACCCATTGTCTGAGGAAGACTCGGACTGCCGTTTGTTGTTCATGGCTGAATGTTCAAGATGGAGGCTGAGAAATTTTTCATCCAGATCCTGTAGTTTGGCTTCGATGGTTGCAAGTGCTTCTTCCATGGTTTTTTCTCCTGTGCGGATGAAAACCATAAACAAGAGTTTTTTTTTTTTGTTGACTGGGTAGAAAAACAAAAACAGAAACTACTTCAGTAAAGGAAAATATGGATTTGGAAAAAAATCTAAAGGGTAATTGGGGTTTGACTAGGTTTTGGACACTATCGAATGGACAGGGAAGCAAAAAGGAGGATTTCAGAAGCAGGGTGAAAGAATGGGAAAATTTGGCAGAGAGGGACAAAGAAGAAGAATTAGGAAAGGAACTCTATGGTAAAATTTGAAGGTGATTGGGTGAAATCCGAGGAAGTTATGGCAAACCCTAAAAATAGACAAATGTGAGATTTAGGGTTTGGGAAGTGGAATTGGGGATATGGTCCTCAGGAATGAAATATGCAGAATGGGATTACAGGGGTTCCCGGGAAGTTTCAAGGGAAATGGAGTAAAAACAAGGGAGATATGGAGAAAAAACTTTTTTTTTTTAATTTCAGAATGGAGCGGCTACGGCTCGGAAGGGATCTGAAACAGATAGATCTGCAATGGCCCAGAAGTGAGATGAAATAGAGGGATCTAAAACGACACCGAATGGATTGAAAACGGTTGGATCTGAAATAGATCTGAAACAGCTGCATCTGGAACAGGTTTCAAAATGGATCTAAATGGCTGGATCTGAAATGGCACAGCAGTGATTGACAACAGTTTAGTTGAAAATAGATATGGACCCCAGGTATGTGTGGCTTCCTGACATTTCAGGGGTTTCACTCACCCACCAATGTTGTCTAACGGCTTGCATATTGGGGCAGTACCCCTCACTCCACGGCTCAGGTAAAACTGATAAGCGCTTTGCCACAAATGACAGCTCTTGGTTTACCTCATGGGTGGGAACTAGTCAATCAGGTAGGGGTCATTGCCCTTTTCGCTGGCAGGTCCTCTCAATGGACCAGCTACTTCGGGGTTCATGTGGTACTCCTCATAATGATTTTTAGGGCTTATGCCCAAGTACTTCCCACAGTTAAGCGGATAGGGATTATTCCCAAATCCGAACCTACAACAGATGTGAAAAAAATTGGCAGAAATTTCACCCAGCAAGCCCAAGAAAGTGCTCTGATACCAGATGTGGAGAACCTGCAACAATTAATTAATGAGAATATGCAAAATAGCAGGAATAAAAAAACTCAGAATGACTTTTATTGATCACAAGCCACTTCGAGGGGGCAACCTCCTTTGAGCAAGCTCAATACAAATAACTTCACGGTGCCTTCATAGGCCTCAACACACACTTATATACTAAGTCTACGAACCAATACTATGGGTCAAAACCATGGGCCACTACAAACTATGGATCAACAATACAAACCATGGGCCAAGCTTTCTCGCGATCCTTCTCCACACCCTAATGGAAGCTAACGATGAAGTGATCTTCCTCTAGATTTACTAACTGCACAAGATGTTCCTGTAATGCTGCTATATCATCCATGCCAGTTGCTACCGCTATGAACAGACTCGAAATGATATATTCCATAGGAATAACCGCCTCTTTCCTATACACTAGCTTGAATGGTGTCTTCCCTGTCAGCCGTTTACATGTGGTGCGATAGGCCCACAATACTGCTGGTATTTTTAGATCCCAGTCATCCCAATTCACATTACACACCTTTGTCAGCACATGTTCCAATATCTTATTGAAAGCTTCCACCATGCCATTTTCCTGCGGATGATAGGGTGTACTCTTCTTATGTTGTATCTACAATTCCTCCGTCAATGAGTTGATGATGCAATTGAGAAAGTGGCTTCCTTGATCACTCAACAATATCTTAGGGCATCCAAAGCGAGTGACGATGTGGTCAAAGAGAAACCACTTTGTTGTGGCCGCAAAACAATCAATGACTGGTGTAGCTTCTACCCATCGTGTCAAGTAATGAGTTGTCGTGATGATATACCTAGCACCGATGCGCTTCCTCGGGGGATGAATAGGTCCCACAAAATCTACTGCCCATTTTTCAAATGGCTGCAACGTCAACTGAGGCATCAACGGCATCTCATCATGTCGAGATGGCTTCCCGGTTCTCTGACAAACATCACAAGATCGTGCATAATCTGTCGCATCACTATGCAGCTTAGGCCACCAGATCCCCGCTTGAAGCACCTTCCTTGCCGTCACACAGCCACCATAGTTCCCTCCAGCCACTCCTACATGTGCTTTGGAAAGGATCTACGCTTTCTCATGTGGAAAAACACACCATTGCAATATCTCATCAGCGCCCATCTTGTATAGTGCGCCTGCGATTAGCTGGAAGTCTGCATCCTTGACTACCAGCTACTTCTTATGACGAGTGGTGAATTCTTCTGGTGCGGTACCTATCGCTGGGTACTGAACGATTTCTTCAAAATATCCATCACCGACTTCAACTTTAAATAATTATGCATCAGGCAACCCATCTTCAATGTTAGTTGGCTCCCCCCCTGTTTCAATCCAGGAGAGATGATCCAGGCCAGCATTTAACTGCCCTAGCTTCACAATTACTTCAAAATTGAACTCCTAAAACAAAAGTAGCCGTCGAAAGATCTTCCCCCCCAATAAAGGATTATTGACCAGGTATTTTAATGCAGAATTATTTGTGAACATCTTGAAATGGCCTCCCAGTAAGTAATGGCGAAACTTTTGCAACGCATAAACCATTTCCAAACCTTCCCTCTCTGGAGTAGTTTAGTTTCTTTCTGGAGATGACAAATTTTAACTGGAAAAAGAAATGGGCTGATCAAGATCCCCCTCTTCGGGCTGCGCCAATACTACTCCCAGCGCGATCGACAAGGTATCAACATGAGCATGGAACTCCTTACTCTAGTCACAAAATACTAATATCAGCGCCGAAGCCATCTTTGTTTTTAGTGTCTCAAAGCTATCCTGACATTCAGGGCTCCACTGGAATGCCACATCTGTCTTTAACAACTTCTCCATAGGGGCAGTAATTGCAACATAACCCCTGATGAACTTGCGATAATACCCCGTGTGTCCCAGCGTCGCCCATAACTGCTTAACAGTATTCAGAAGTGTCAAACTAAGAATAAGCGCAATCTTTGCTGGGTCAACCAACAATCCTTGCTTACACACAATATGACCCAACAGTATGCTAAACAGTGCACAGAAGATACACTTCTTTAAGTTCAACGATATCTGATGCTGCCGGCATCGCTCCAACATCAACCACAGATTCGCCAGATGATTGCGGACCAACCCATAGACCGTCCAATCATCCATGTATACCTGTAAAAACTTCTAAATTAAATCTTTGAATGCAGCAACGACAACCCACAAAATATTGTAGGTGCATTCTTCAAGCCGAATGTCATCACGGTGTACTGAAAGCAACCCCATCTAGTAACAAAAGTTGTCTTATGGTGGTCTTCTTTGGCAATGAGGATTTGATGGTAGCCAGAGAACCCATCTGTGAAAGAGTACATCTCCTGGCCACCCACACCTTCGAGCACTTTGTCGCTAAACAGGGTTGGGAACATATCATGCAAACATGCATCATTTAGCTTCCTGAGGTCGATGCAAATGCCCACCTCGCCATTCTTCTTGTCTTATACCACCATAGGACTAATCCATTCCGACTCCTCGACCAGTTCAATGATATCGGCATCCAGCATGCGATCCAATTCTACCTTGACCCTCTCCTTATGTCGTGGTTTCAATCGATAGGGTCGCTGCCAGATCGGCTTAGCATCTAGTTTTAATGGAATCTTCATTTCTCCTAAGTCGCCCAGAATCCCCTTCATGTCAGAAAACTTTGTAGGAAATATGTCCTAAAACTCATGGAGCAAATCAATTACCTTTCTTATCAGCTCATCATCCCAGTAATCCCTGACATTTGTGAACTTCAGAGTGTCCTCTGTCCCAATATGAATATTGTGGATCTTTAGCGGCTAACTGATCGGATCGCTTTGCGAATCAGCTGGTACCACAGCACAACTTCCTTCTGATTCTGGGATATTCGCATTTCGTGGATCATCACCATCTTCTGGCCCACCACTGATATTGAAGCATTCCATGAGAGACTACATCTGGAAGTACATGTGCGAATCCGTAGGATATGCTACCGAGACAACCTACAAAATTACATCACAGATGAGCTGTAATGCATTATTGACCTCTAGATCGATGTTCGCAAAACTGGATGTATGGGTAAAACACACTGTGAGCTCCGCCCAAGTAGAAATTTCCCCTCGCAACTCAGCCGTAGTATACCATGATCATGGCATCTCATCCAACGTATGGATAAAAGCATGGACCCATTCGTCCCTTGGTCACGATACCCATAACCGGTGACACTCCATCAAATGATCACCAGGGTCATTCCAACCATCATACTTCCCAGTGTGGTATACCCCGGTATCACCAAAGCATACCATCATCAATCTTCTGCATTTTGACCATCCATCAATTGATGCCTTGTGTGTCACCCACCAACGTGCTGGAGCAGGCTTCATTGCTTCGTTCAACGCCAACAATCGTTGTGGTTCGAAAACTCTTTCTTCAAACTCCTTCAGAAAGTCAAATAAGCCAGGCAACCCTTCATATATTGGTAGTGTAACCGTTTCAGTTGCGACACGGCATAATGACTGTGTGACCAACCTGCACTTACGAAGCGATACCTTGCGCAAGCGGTTCAGCAAATATTCTAGCGCATCATCAGAGTCGAAAGACGCAGAGATGTCACTACACCATCCCAGCTCACCGTTGGCAGTCGGATGGATATAATCTTTAGAAATATTGAATGCATGGTCCCATCCACTGGGATCATCGTCCTTCACTGGCTCTATGTAGTAGCGTCCTTCAGCCGGATCCAACAGGGCGATAACTCTGAGATCGCGATTTTCAAAAGTTATCATCCGTCGCTTGAAGTTGATTATAGCTCCACTATCATTAGCCCATCCAATCCCAAATAGTGTTGGATAAGAGCTTCCTCCCTCGACTACTTCTATTACATCAAAGTCGACATATGTTTTCATTCCCTCAATGTCCACAACCATTTTTGGAACTCTCCCAATTGGTGTTACCTTAGCGTGATTAGCTAATCGGAGTTGTACAGGAGACCAGCTCAATGGGGGGCTCCCCATCTTCTGCCAAGCCTACTTGGTCAAGATGATGACATCCGAACCAAGGTCCAGAATAACCGAATCAACATCGTAGTCGCCAATTTGAATATTCATCCACATCTCCTTACCCGTCTTCCGTCATTGCAGGGAATTAACCACGAGCTCTTGTCGATCCTAGGCCAGTCGTCGCAACAAGGCTTCAATCGCAGCAAGAGCATCGGGATATCTTGCCAGGGACAAACAATGTTCCAAAAATGCTTGAAGTGTGTTGGACCATTGTGACGGGCCAACCTCTGAAGTAGCATCAAAAGTAGAGGGCATGTCATACACAGCAGCTTTACCTCGATCGTTTTCTAGTGCACATCGTGCTTGAAGAAATGTCTCTCACTCCGCATCAATGTCAAATGATACCTTCTTTTGTCCTGCTAACCTGATCATTGAGCTGTCCGCTCCAGTTGTCTTTCCTCCACGAGTGACCACAGCAACAGAAGAATCTTGTGGTCTTGGCTCTACAGAAATTGTAGCAATATTCGCACCCTAGGTCTGGTTCAACGACGGATTCCCGAGTGGGTTCACATTCTGATTCTGATTCTGCCACATATTCTGGTTGCTGCACTTGGTTCTGGGAAGGCTACTGTGCCTGGGGATGGTTCGGTAACTGGGGAGTATTTCTTGCTTTCCATCGCACAATCAACTGTGGACAATTCTCAACCGTGTGATCATTAACAAAACAGAACGTACATTGGTTATGCAGTAGTGGACAGTCTCGCTAGTAGTGTCCCCATACTGAACAATGATAGCATTGAACAGCTCCGCGACCACCTCATCCTCCTCCATGACCAAATCCTCTGCCACAGCCTCCCGAGAATCCTCCCTGCTTTTAGTACTGTGGTTGGTTGAACTGTTGCTGCATTGGTGCCGGCTACATTCCTTGCCCTTGTTGTGCATACTGCGGTTGTTGTACATATTGTGGCTGCTGTGGAGCCATCTGCATTGGAGCATATTGTGCATGAACTGCGGCGGTTGCTGCTGCTGCGGTACAAACTGCATCTGTGGTTGAGGAAGCGACTAGGCTACCTACGGTTGTGGATGTTGTACGACACGTTGGTGTTCCTTTACATAGAATGCATCACGCATTCTTTCTTGTAGCAACCCATATGCACGACAATCCTTGTCGTCGTGACCCACCGATTTGCAAAATGTACAATAAAGATTCCTCGGGGTGGTGACCATTTTCTACATATATGGGAAATTGTCATGGCTGTGCCCATACACATGGCAGACACGACACCACGGCATGCTACCACCATTCAATGGATTTGGCACTCCTGAAACCAAATAATTGTGGAAGTCCGGGCAATTGTCCTTCGTATGCCCTTCTCCTCAACATTGCATACACCAGACTTCTTTGCGCTCCTGCTTGCCCTTCTTCAAATCTTGCAGCTCCATAGTCAAGTTAGCGAGCTGTGTTTGTATCTGCGACATCCCGGCTACATTTTCTCCAATCGGTGACGCCTCCAATCGCATTGCAATCTCTAGAGCTTCATTGGGCATTGAGATGTTTTGTTGCATCAATGGTAGCTGAATATGTGGTAGCAGTGCCACGATGAACCATTCTTTATGTTGGACGGTGATCATATCAACACTAACCCTTGCCATCAGTGTCTTGAATCATTGGTCGAAATCTCATACCGTCTCATTGGGATACTACTTAATTTCTTTCAATTCCATAATATATTGAGCCTCAGACTTGGGCTTTCTAAATTCAAAAATCATCCCATCCCGAATCTCATCTAGCGACTTCTCTGGTGCTCCTGTAGGGACTAGAACAAAATTCATAAACCAATCTAATGCACGACCTCACAGAGTTGTCACTAACTGCCCTTTTTTAGCAGCATCATCAGTGATCTGCTTTACGGTCCAGACCACTTCACACAAAAACCAATACTGTTCTGGGTTGTCTATCCCACTCTTGTGGAACAATGGTAACTTAGCATCATCGCCTGCCATTCTGGGCTTCCTTCCTCCATTCGCTGTACTACTACCGATTAACTTCTGTGGTATTGACGAACTTGGCGGTGTCGAAGTGGTATTTCTTGCTATCTGAGAGATAGTGAGCGGAGGTGTGGGTATGTTGGTGCTGGGGTTTTGTCCTGCCTCTATCCTGGGCGTATCCTGGTTGTCCTTGTCGAGACTGTGAGGTCGCTTCGTCCCATGTGGTCTTCCTTAACGGTCTTGCGGTTCGACCGCAACAGGACCTTCTCCCATCCTCTTCCCCTTTTCCTGTCAGAACCTTGCTCCTCCCCTTGTAAGACCACTTTATTCCTCGGCTTCACTCACAGTCTCATCATGACCTGCATTGATCTACCCCTTATCATTCCATGTACCGCCCCCCAACTGTCGCGGTACCCACGGCCTCCACCCACTAGGCTGTCTACTGATCAAGATGCATCTTCAATATACCTTTTTCGCAAATAAGCATCTTGATCGACAGTTGAAGCAATAGCATAAACCTGCCCCGAGGTTCATGGAAAAAATATCTTTCGGATTCACTATAAGAATTCTGAGTATCAACCGTGAACTCTGTGATATATCCCTCTAGGATGATATCGAACCACACTTCGACAACCCGTGATGCTTTATTATCAACTTCCTGCAGTTCCTGAATCAACTCGGGGGTCCAGGTCGTCGGTTCACCACCTTGGAAGTTCCTCTTCTGGAAGGTCAACTTTGCTAACCACTCGAACAATAAGACCGGGAACTCACAGAAGAACCATCCATGCAAACCATCGTGAATGTATCTATCTACCCACTGTCCTACTGTCAGTCAAGTGTTTCAACTTTCCTCTTCAGTGAATTCCTGCAACTTCTGATCAAACCATTCTTGGATTTCCGGTTTCGTCAGGTGCCACAACATGTCCTCCTTTTACTTCGTACACGGTCCCGACAACGGAACCATTTATTCACTTAAACCCAATCAACAGGGGTTCCCATCACTGTCGACAACAACCCACCGCGATCTCCCTGAGCACCGGCCTGAACAGGTTTAACCCTACCCAGCAACACGTGCAGAGCAGATGAGGTCTCACCCGAGGTGATCAAGGGAGAGTGGACGGAACCATGTTTCCACCGAATGAAGGAGGGTGTTGTGGCATTTGCTTACTTAACTTATTTATCGCAATATCCAAAACAAATCTATGCATTCAAGATTAACATCAATAGCATTATGTAACAGAGTCATTCATTATAACAAAACGAATATAACATTAAAAGGTTAACTGCAGCAAGAAATTATCACAATAGGCATTAATACGAAAGATACATGGGGAATTTCACCAAAACAGTTTCGTCATGTCATATTACTTCAGAAAAACTCTTATACAATATCTGTTGAAAACCAAATCTCAGCGATATCTCTAGATCTCATAACATACACAAAAACCGCGTCTCCAAGATCCATCTCTCTTTTCCTCCTCTTCGACCTACGAATTTCTGTCTATATATAGGCTTCCGCCTTTACAATGCTTGTCCACTTACTAACAACTTCCTAACCGACTCCTGGACAACTGACCCAGAATCTAACTGACACAGTCCAAATAACCCAAAAACCTGCCTACTGTGGTACAATTAGCTCAAATTTACATCTCATATGGTCCAATGACCCAAAATCCCACCTACTGCGGTACAATCGACTCAAAAATACATAAAATAGTCTATTCTTCTGCCTTCCGCGACCTCTTCTGACATGTCGCAGCATTGGTGATGCTGCCATTCTTCCTTACCAAACCGCCTTCTAACAGGTTTGGGACTTAGGACTTATGGGTTTAGGCCTTTAATTTCCCTCCCTTATCATTACTCTCCCCAACTTCTTAAATTTATGTCCCTTTCCCCCCCTCTCGTATCTCTCTTCTCTCTCTCACCCCCTTTATCTCCATTCAACACTTAAAAACATAAATTTGTGAAGTTAATAATGCGCGTGCGTTATGTATATACAAAAAGTGTGAGTTTTTGTATATACATAACACGCACGCGTTTTTTATATACAAAAAGCGTGAGCTCACACTTTTTGTATATACATAGTGCGTGCGTGTTTCTTCTAACACCAAGTGCGCCAACCAAAATATTTGAATTTAAATAGAACGCACGTGCGTTCCTGAGCACCTAATAACCCCCTCCTCCCACACCTACATGTGAGCCACAGTCCTATGTGGTTGGTTCAGATTACCAAACCTGTGCTATGGAATTTATTAAACCATAGCTAATTAGGCATTTCCACCACTTTTCTCAGTATGCATGTTTTTCACCGCTCTCTCTAGCATGACATACATGACCATTATTGGCGAAATTTTAGGCATAGATAGCATTTTTTATGCAGATTCCAAATATGTAATTTAAAAAAAAAATTGAGATTTTCTATTTGTTTCACAATTTTCTTGTGTCATCACTCCTTAAGTAAAAAACATGATGTTAGTGTTTATTTCGTAACTTTCTCATTTCACAACCATTTTAAAAAAACATTGTATGCTGCACTAGTAGACACTGACCTCTACATGATATAAAAAATCCAAGTCGAAATAACTGCATTAAGACCTTCAAAGGTTGCACCCACATTTGACGTACCATTATCGAGGTTTGATCACTTACATAATTAAAAAAAAACACTTAATTTTGGACAATTAGTGTTGCACTAGTGCTACGTGTTCTATACATGTCTACAAATTTTTGTAGCCCGAAACCATCATTTAGGCACTGAAATGTTGCACCCACAAAAACATATACCTTATCATTTGCCAAAAAAATAAAAAGTGACTTTTAGAAAAGATTTGACATAGTTATGTAAATTTTCAATACTTAAAACTTATATATTCGGAGCGTGACTCAATTTCCTACATTTAATCTTTTTTTAATCCATGCAAGATATCTTGTGTAAGTATCTCAAAAAAACCAAGTAAGTTGAGGGATACCTGATTTTTCACTTTTGTATTGCATCTAATGCGCCAAAAGTGACCCTTATTAGCTTGCACATGCTCTTTAAATTATTAAAGATTTATCCCCACTATCACCAAACCTAATCCAAATAGGCTTTATCATTGTTCATCACTTTCGAGGTAACTTTATATTTTAAATATATTTAATTAATTAATATAAAATCTATTATTATTTTAATATATATTTTCTATTATTTAGTAAGGGCTTTCTTCCATGATCATCCAACCTAATTTAAATAGACTCACCATTCTCTACTTCTATATTTAAAAATATATTTATCTACCTTAACTATACAATGTTTAGGATCATCTAACCTTCTAACTCCTCAAAACTATGGTAAACATAATTATTTTATTCAATAATACACAACTTCATATTTTACATATATTTAATTAATTACAATATTTTTTTAGTTAAAAATGAGTTAAGTGGCTAAAAAAGCATAAACTAAGGGCATCTAATCCATCAAAATGACCAACCCTTAACATGGCTGGATATTATTTAATATTTCCTCCCAACTAAGTCAATGTAAAGACATTAAACTAGGGTCACCTAACGAAAACACCCCACACCTTAACCCCATAACCTAGCTAAAATTAACATTAATATAAAATTTATTATTATTATAATAATATTTAATTTTGATTATTCAATTTTAAAAAAAATTCACCCAACTTATCACGGACCTAACCTAAACCTATGACCTCTATATATATAAATATCTCTCTCTAGGAAACTCCTGCTGTGCATACAAAGGAGTAAATATAAAAAATAAAAATAAAAATAAAAAAATAAAAAAAAATAAAAAAAATAAAAATTCGATCCGTTTACCAGTAAAACATTTCAGTTGAATGCTCAGTTTACTAGTCTTCTTGTTTCGTTTTAGACTCATGATATGGTGAATATATGTAGCTAGGTGGGACAGAACCACTAAACTTTTAGATGGGTCATCATTTATCAACTTTAAAGACTTATTTAACAAGTGATATTTTCCCATGAGAAAGATGTCGGTGTAGTAAGTACTCTGTGTTATTTTAAGGATTTGAGTTTTTAAATCATTTCTTTCAGCATTGGTTAAGAATGTAGCATGAATTTAAAATGAGAACTCTAGCTTTTAAACTTTATAAAATAAAAAAAACGGATCTGAGATAAATCTGAAAAAAAATATGTTAAAATAAAACATTGAAGGAATGGATTGGTGATGTATGACGCCATTTTAGAAATGAATGGATAGGTGATGTATGACGCCATTTTACAAATGATAGTGATACTCGTGCATTTTTAAGTGTCTTACCATGTGTTTGTCATGACTTTGGTATCTATTTAAGAGCATTATAAATGGTCCATAATTTTTTTTCCAATTAGTTAAGTTTTTTCAACTTCTTTTAAGGATATTTTTGTGAATGAGCATGGCACATACATCTAGTTTCCAAGTTAAATACCACCATTCTATGAATTGTAAATATATATTGTAGTGCTTTTAACCATTAAACCTAGAATATAACCATGTACACATAGGCTTATAATGCAAGAACCATAAATTGTAGTGAAAAATAACCAAACACAAAGATATTTGAATTAAATTGTCTTATATCCTACATAAATCAATGTTCACTTTCCTCTTAAGGTTGGACAACCTTTCACTAGATACAAGATCCAAATAAAATAATATTAAACAAAACAAACCATAGCCAACATTCAAATACAAAAATATTAGACAAAACAAACCATAGCCTCCTGGCTCTTAAAATGGAATTCCAATGGCTAAAACTACAAGTGGCTCCATAATTAATGAGTACCAACTACCTAGTGGGCCTTAATAAACATAAAACATTTTTACATTGATTAATTATCCATTTCTATTTACTCAACCTCAAAGGAGTTGGCCACATATATTACATGACTAACTCATATGTTTCTTAATATAGGTGGGTTAGGGTAGAACCCTAACATGCCCTTCCCATTCAAGGGAAGCATTGTCCTCAAGGATGAATGGGATGAAATTATTGTAATTTGTGCCCACAACCATTTCGAGGTAAGACACATGGAAGACTAGATGAATCTTGGAGTGTTATGGAAGAGACAGGTTGTAGGCTACATGTCCAATGCATTGTATAATCTTATAGGGTCTAAACAACTTTAGTGCTACTTTTTCATGGAGGTTATTTTCAACTAATGTCAAAGAAATACCCTTCTACAAATGAATGCTCTGTTGATATGCTTTTTTCTTCATTCTATTTTGATTCATAACCAAAAAATTATTTGTGGAGAATATCTTCTATGGTGTGAAGTGTGATATCCAATGCATGGACCATAGAAGTGAATGGTAAATACAAAACCATAAACAAAAAACAAATTTCATATAATGCTCCATATGGGGTCATTTTCGTAGCACCATGATAAATGGTATTATACAACCATTCTTCATGAGGAAGCCATTTTGCCTATTGCTACAACTTTTTTGATGCATGGCATCTCAAATAGGTTTCTCAAAACTTATTGACTTCTTCTATTTGACCATCTATCTGTGGTTGATAGAGAGTGTTGAGTATGTGTATGAGAAGTTTAAATATCTCCCCCCAAAATTTCATCTCGAATGTATGGCCCCAATCACAAACAATAAACATGATATGTAACTTGTAGATCTTATCCATGGAGACTTGGGAAACTAATGATGGTCTAAAAGGGTGTGGCAAGGCACAAAAGTGAGCATGTTTGGAAAGGTGATGGAAAACCACCATGATGAATGATTTATTACTAGATTTAAGAAACCCCACTATAAAATCCATAGAGATGTCAATCGATATATGCTTTAGGATTGGAAGTGGTTGTATGGACTTTGGTTTTTCTCTATCTCTCCCTTATGTTGTTGGCAAGTGTTATAAACCACAAAATATTTGGAAAAAAAATTTCATGCCTTCCCAAAATAATGAGCACTTACTCCTTTCATAGGTTTTATGAAATTCTAGGTGAGCTGCTATGGTAAGAATGTAGCTCTAAGATTTGTTGTTTTATGGAAAAAATTGGTACCAAGAAAATGATCTCTTTATACTTCCATGTATCTTGGTGCCATGTGTAACCACAAGGAGTTTCTAGGTCTTCCTAAATCCTTAGGATGATTTTTACACTCGTGTCATTTTCCATCCATTCTTTATGTGCTTCTTAGAGCCAACTCAATAATATTAAGGGTTTAATGTAAAGTGAGAGACATTCTCCTCAATAGGAAATGCATAGACCACCACATTTCTCTACCCTTCTTATAGATAATCTCATAATCAAACCCCATCAACTTTCTAACTAACTTAGGATTCTCTAATAATGATAATATTTGTGTAAAGAAATATTTAAAATTATGATCTAGTTAATATTAATTTGGAAAAACCTTAAAATTCCTTTATGTTAGAAGTACAGCATGAGTGGGACTAACGGTTAATAGCATGTGTTTCCTCCTAGGAGTTCAAAGGTTCAAATCCATAGGGGGTTAGAGTATGTACACCTCTGTAGACTTTAGGAGTTAAATAGCTCCCTATAGGGGGATCCATTGTCCCACAAGCAAGGGGGTCTCATACACCAAATTGGTGTCTAGCTTGGCATTGACCTTAAAAATAGATTTTATATATATATATATATATTAAATATATTTAATTAATTAATACAAAATTTATTATTAATTTAATATATATTTATATTATTTATTTAACCATTGTTTTGTTTATCACTCTCCTCCTCTATATACTAGCACAACTACATAAGCAAACATATATTGGCCACATAACACAAACACCCATTACACACAAGTTAAGTGTCACAAGTAAGTTATATGTTAAGCTAGTTATCCATGCATGAGCTAGCTACTACTTATCCATGCATCAACTACAAATTATTTTTTATATTATTTTTTCTTTTATAATTATTTATTTCGAATTTGGAAGAACTACCATAAAATCAATTTGGAAGTCTCAACTTAGTGCAATAGAGGAAAAGCATAGGTGCTAATCTATCCCAAATTCTAAGATATAAACACCTATGGATGTCATAAAATACCTATATCTACCCTAAGTGTAGAATGCTCAATACATTCTTATATGTTTGATGACGGGACTGGTTGAGAACCATCATCACAAAATGAATAAATAATTCAAGTAATTAACCTCTTGTTTCAAGTAAAGTCCATCATATTCTATGATGGAAATGGAAATGTAGATGAAAAAATTGATGGTAGAGGAATGTAGTGACAAGGTGAGATTGTTGAGATTGGATGACAAAATATTAGAAGTGGACAATCAATGGCTTTGTATTTGGTGGTGATAAAGAATGCTATGGAGGTTTTCGGAACTATGTATCTAATTCCTCTAGTTCCCATGTTTAACAAGATACTATAAAAGGTTATCAAATATTGCACATATCATGTGATTTGAATATTATGAAAGATCCAAACATACAGTGATATAAACAAAACGACACCAAAAGAACATATACAATTTTGTATTCAACAAAGTAAAGACTTTTTATTGTTTATCCCTTCGATGAACAAGTTTTTTTATTGGTTATCCCTTCTAGAAACATACTCACTAATATACACCATGGATTGATATACCATATATTCCTTCACCATGGAACCCTTGAGACATGCTCTCTGTCTAACCAAAGCCTTCAATGATTTCAAGTTTCTTTCCACCATCCACATTGACCTTGTGTGTACAGGTCCACACATTTCAATCTCCTCAACATGGTGTATGAGGTATTGTTCTTTTGCATTAATTTTTTTTGGACTATCTATACGTTTTCTTTTCACATATTAGCCAAGGAATTTCTCTCCTCCAATACTTTAAATCTTCTTTATGGATTTATTTATATGGAAACCATCTACAAATGATCCAAGCAAATCACATGTTTCAACAAAAATCTTATATGCATTACAAGTAAAACACATGTCATTAAGTTTGACAACAAATTAAACAAACATTTTGCATATAAATCGCTATTCACCTCCTGTATTTGCCAATACCATATATAGCTTGTTTGACATTGTTGTCAAAGCTATCTAGGAGAGATAGAGGTAGACCATTCTATAAGAATAAAAATGAATCATTATTTGTTTCCAAAGTGGACAAAAAATATTAAAAATATGTATTTACCAATATAGAAATATATATACCCTAATAATTACCTTATTGAAGGTATACCAATCATGATTTTTTTACCATACCAAATTCACCTTTCTTTGTTAAGATATTAGTTATGTTTGAAGAAAATCCTATGGAAAATTTAATTTTTTGAATGACCTCTTTTACAACATTGCTTTGCTACTATGTCAATAACCATGGAAGTCTATTTTGTTCTCCATCACTATTTGAATGAATCACACTTTGCATTGCATGATTGGCTTCCTAAATGTCACCACAAAATTTGAAAATATTTTCTTTGTCAGGCGTACCATCTAATATTGGCTATAACATTTCTATTACATTGTTTATGATATGCATTGTATAACACAATTGATCTATTTGTAGGTCCTTATAGTAGGGAAACCTAATGAATTGTATGGGATAAATTTTCATTCCTCATGGAATCCCACTAATTCCTTGAAGATCTCCATGAAGCATAAAATAAATTACAACAATAATTATCGAATATGGTAAAAAACATTCAATAAAATGAATATTCCAAACAATACATATATGATACCTATGGTTCTTAGAGAGGAAGTCCCTATACTCATCAAATACCTCATTTCTTAAACTTCTTGAATGACAAGATTTCATCTTAGGACCACAAACTGGACATGAAAAATTTACCCTTTGTTTGAAGTCATGTAAGAGATATAATATTGTCAATTATATATATATATATATGTGTGTGAAGGGATTATTTAAAAATCATGGATTATCTTCATAAAATTATATACTACTAAAGTGTAGTGGAATGTCACATACCACAAAAATGTGTTAGCCTCGAGGCATCATGAATTGTTCATACAAATATTCCACGTAATTGAAATTCCCTTTTCCGTATTGGCCAAGAGACATCATAGATAGTGATGCTAGATCATAGCTATATTAGCTCGTCGATAAGAGGATTGATCTATACATTTAAATATTTAACGTAGTACTTACATAACTTTTTGAAAATACACGTAATTACTACCATATGTATATATGAGAAAATAAATAAATATAAGATATTATGCAAAAACCAATAGAAATAAAATGTTACATTCAAAAAATTATTGAAAAGAAATACTTGGAACAATCATTGCGAATATGATGTGCTCCCTATTTATAGACATCCAATGAGGAATGTTATTATTGATAACAAAAATTGGCCATAGAGTAAATAGACCTGAGCTCACCAAATGGATTGACACTTTTAGCTATCAATGAAAGCCTAACGTTACGAGGTTCTTCTTTAAAAACTGGTCATTTTTCCTTGATATTTCTAAATGCACAACTATATGTAGGAATTTAAAGAACACCAGATCCACTTCTATTCCATGCATGGTAATCCATAAACTGTGCTATTATTTTGCACATGAATATTCGTTACAAACATGGAATTATAGGAATATGACGAAGAACCTTGTGAGGCAGTTTATCTATTGATATGAAATTTTGGGAATTCTCTATCTGATATATATATTGTCCATAATATATAATATAATAATTAGGACATGCATCAATAGCTTGATAATCCATTCCTATATCTTTAATAATGAGAGATAAATATCGTTATGTGCCAGGTAAAATATTTGACAATGGTAACATAAATTCACCTAACAATCCACAACATAAAAAATAACTAATTAATGTAAATAAATGTTAGAAAATTATTACACCTAGGACCATAGTCTCTTGACTTTTTATTAATGATTGTTGGTTCAAGCAAGGTTAATGATGTTGCCTAAGGTTGTTATGCTCATTATGACCAATTCCACCTACATTGGTCCCCACATTTGGTCAACCAAAGGATAAGGTGCCTTCATTTATTTCCACTAACCTCATTTATGGATACTAAGCCACCAGGGTGTGCCCTTATCCATTAATTTGTGGATCTGGGTTGACTAAGGAGCACACATGCATTGTGCATGGTCATTTTGCCTCTTTTTGGCATTTTTGGACAATTTAAGACCACCTCCACTCCACCCCTTTCACCAACACTCATTTGCAGCCATCATTACTGACCACTCATGCCATACCAATGTTCATATCTTCCATTCATGACCATTTGGGGTGATTTGGGATCCTATTGGTCAACCTAGGGGGGATTGAGGTCCAATGTAATCTATCCACTTGTAGCTCATTCAAATTCCTCCAAAGGATCATGATTTTATCCAAATGTAATATAATTATGTTTCCAACTTAATTTTGGGTTGGATAGTAATAGAATTACCAAATATTTGCACCATTCATTGTGTTTATTGTGCTTCTTTTACACTATTTCCATGCATACTTAGCCAAATTATTGATTTGTGAGTAAATTATTAGCTAGTAGATCCTGTAGTTATTATAATTTCACATGGTATTATAGCTCTTAGAGATTCTAGTTGAACCAAGATTGCTTCAGAGGTGCACTAGAAGCAGTGGAGAAACCACATAAATCCTTGGGGAAATTTCCTTGAAGCCATTGGAGAAATCCTTTGGATTCTACCCAGGTGTGATGCACTACAGAATGTTCCCTCTATAAATGTATGGTTAGATTTAGCTATCTAGGATTCCATCCTGAGTGATTGAGTGTTTATATCGTAGGTTTTCAATGTTCTTTGTCACCAAGTGCATAAGTTGCAGAATGGAGCATTCTCATGTCACCTTGCTCACTCCATTCAACTACTTTGAGTGGAAGGTCTAAATGGTAATCTAGTTGATACCGAAGGGTCTCTTGAGAGTTAATATGGGGATATAACATTAGCCAAAATATGCAGTAGATAAGTCCAAGTTCCTCAATAGGATGGATGAAGCATATGGCATGCTTTGTCTCAGTATCTCAAGAGACCTCTTGTTTCATGTAGACAATATCACTACTCCAAACGAAGTGTGGCTCAATATTGAGTCACTGTTTGGGAATAGTGATGAGTTGAGGGTCCACCAACTTGAGAACGATTTGATGTCTCTAAGCCCAAGAAGTTTCGATGCCATTCAAGACTTCTTCACCAAGTTCAAATCCTTGGTTTTGCAGCTTAAGCAATGTGGCATTGAGAAAAAGGAAGAGTAGATGGTTTTGTCCATACTTTCGAATTTGGGGTGTGAGTACTCTATGTTTATTTTTAAATTTCCATTCCACCAAGCTCATTGTTAGAAACTAGAAGATGCCATATTTGGTAGACTTCATGGAGTCTCTTACTCAAGAGCAAGACAAATTGGTTCAAATGGGCACCAGCAAATCATCAGAGGACCAAGTTCTTACTACTGGTGATTGGAAGCATGCAAAGGGGAAGAAGAAGGACAAAGATTCAAAGCAACAAGAGAAGAGGAAAGACAAATAGAATTCCAACTATTTTGAAGGGGTTTCGAATCCTAGCAAGGAGAAAGGGAAGAAGAAGGAGAAATCGAAATGCACTTACTCTCACAAGGGTTGGAACCCTGAGTGTAATATACCTAAAATTATATTACTAATATTAGTTTACTTAGTATTTATTTTGTTAAGTCATTGACATGTCTCTTTCTTAAAAGACATGTCCATTCGTTCTTGGACATATATATACTAGCCTTTATTATTTTATTAATCATCATTCAATTATAAAAATATATATATTATCTATTAAGATAATCATGTAAGCCTGGTAGCTTACAAGTAGTGCTCCTTCGGTCTGGCTTCGGCTCCTTCATCCCTGCATCATCAGTCACATCACTTTCACTCACCCTTTTTCCAGTGCCCTTCCGACTACACCCTCCCTGTGCATTTCCCCAAGCACACCTTCCCTGCGTCCTCCCTTCCACATCTACTCACTCCATTCCCACAGATCCACGTTCACTCCTCTCTCCATCTCATTCCCTCCTTCCCGCCTCCACCAACAACTTCTTCCTGCTGTGATCTTTCCCCGTGCCCACCTTTCCCTCCTCCGGCTACCATTGGCCTTCCCACGCTACCATCACACCCTGCGCCTGTTCCTCTACCCCCACGCAGCTACGCCCCCGCACTTCTCCTCTACCCCCACGCAACTCCAACTCCGCGCTGCTCCCACTCCACGTCCATCCCCTCCTCTCTCTGCGCACACCTTCCACCGTCCTCCACCCACACCAGCATGCCCTCACACCGACGTTTCCCTCCATAATCTACCTCCCGCTCCACTTCCCCCACACCCTGCGCCTGCTCCTCTACCCCCACGCAGCTACACCCCCACGCAACTCCATGTCCACGCTGCTCCCACTCCACGTCCATCCCCTCCTCTCTCTGCACACACCATCCACCGTCCTCCATCCATACTAGTGCCCTCATACCAACGCAGCTTCGACGCCTCTCCTCGAAACTCACGCACCCACCCTCACGACGTCCGGCCCCGTTAAACCCTAATTCAAACCAATTTGAATTTTTGTTTTTAATAATAATATTATTAAAAATAGTTTAGTTATTATAATAAAAAACTATATTATTTTTTATGCATAATAATAACAATATTATTATATAATAATTATTATTATCATTTAAAATTCTTGAAAAAAAAAAAAGAAAAAGAAATTTCAAATTCTTTTTGGAAGATTTTTAAGCTGGAATTACTATGTTTCCCTCATTTAATAAGATTATTATTAGCCCTTTCCATAAACCAAGAAGAAGTGAAGAAATACAAAGAAGAAGGATTAAAGAAAATGAATCACTTGCAGAACTAAAAACAATGCTATTGGAAATAAAAGAAGAAATATCTAAGAAGAAGGAAGAAGAAGTAGTTATGATCCCCAAATTATCAAGTGAAGAAGAGCAGGACAATGCTACTACACCTATGATAGGAGAAGCAATTATGACCCCTGAATTACCATGCCAAGAAGAGATGGAAATTGCATATGCACCCATAACGGAGGAAGTGATAGAAATCACAATGGAATGAGCAATTGCATCTCCTAGGTTCCCAAGCAAAGAAGAGACTACGAAATCTATTGCAACTACGACCATTAAGGAAGAAGCGATTGCCAAGTCTGCATCAACACTCACGTCAGAAGAAGAGATTGCGTCTCTTGGGTTCCCAAGCAAAGAAGAGACTACGAAATCTATTGCGACTATGACCGTTAAGGAAAAAGCTATCACAACTCCCGAGTTCTCAAGACAAGTAGGGAGGGGAACTGCCTCTGCACACGTAATAGAAGAAAGGACTACCAGGGAAGAAACTAAGTACTCTAGTAAGGAGGAATTCAAGGTCGCTACTACCCCCAAGAAAGAAGTGAAGCCAGACCGACCGCTTCTTTATATCCCTCCTCACAAAAGATCCAAACCACTAGTCACTAGGAAGGATAAGAAAAGACATCCCAAAAATAAACCACAGAATATGATACTCAGTCAGAAATATGCACATCTTCCAGAATTTCGTTGCGGCTTCTTACAAGGTAGGGAAGTAAGGCACATTAACACACCAGCTAAAAAACCTATAAAATTGTCTATTAAAACTCCACAACAAGGACTTGTTAAGAAAGTTGATGACAAGGAAGATAAAACAGAAGAGGTAGAAGACAAGGATGTGAAAGATCAAGATGATATTGCCAATCATAGTGTCAATATCGATTGTAAAGAAAACGACGATGTTGTAGAAGTCAATGAATTCAACAAAGTCAATGTTAAAAACAATTATGAGAGAGTTGAAGTTGTAGAAGAAAGAAATGATGAAAATAAAAGTGTTGAAGATGACCTTAATCATGATAATGTAGAAGAATGCAACCCAGAAGATGCTGCGACAAATAAAGAGATGAACATTCTACGAGTAGTCGCAACTCAAGATGTTCTAGAATCTCAATATCAAAAGGTTCCCACGGAACAACTAAAGACAAGCTCGTCAGACAAGGAAGTAAGTACATTATTAGTAGTTGCCACTACAGATAAGAAAACCATATCAAGACATGCAGAAATATCACAAATCTACATCAAATTAGAAGATCAAAAGAACACCATTAGATTAGAAGCTCAGAAGAATACTCCATATAGTTGTTGTGCATTTATCTACAGAATCATGTGCATGAAAAAATTTGAATGGAAATGTGACCAAATATTTCAAGAACTACTAAACCGTGGCACCATTATTCGTGGTAGAAATCCAGTTGCAGCATGCTCATGTAAGGAAGATTCGTGGACGAATCTTTTCAGAGCAGGATGACTTGTAATATACCTAAAAGTGTATTACTAATATTAGTTTACTGAGTATTTATTTCGTTAAGTCATTTGACATGTATCTTACTTAAAAGACATGTCCATTCGTTCTTGGATCCCTTATTATTTTATTAATCATCATTCAAGTATAAAAATATATATATTATCTATTAAGATAATCATGTAAGCCCGGTAGCTTACACTGAGAGTGCATCCATGAAGAATACCATTGACATGATGGTGCATATCCTTTGGAATAACAATATCCCTCTTCTATATGGATCAAAGAAGGAGGGTGGTTTGAATTCTGAAGACAAGGAGAGATGCCATGCATTGATGGCTAGTACCTATGAATCCTCTTCATTCATCATAGATTCGGGTTCCTCAAGGCACATGGATTCTACAAGAGAGTCTTTATATGCTCTTGAACCATACAGTGGTCCTTCTATTCTCATGGGATATGACTCGGAGATCCCAACAAAAGGCATTGAAAGGATCAATCTAGACAGTAGCTACTTCAACAATGTATTGTATTTGTCAGATCTTACAGCAAATATCCTCTCTATTTACCAAATGACCCATACTGGTTCAGCCAAGAGAGTTATTTTCACTTACGAAAATGTGGAAATTTATAAAGTTTTCATTGCAAAAGTGGTTTTAGTGGGTGTTGTATATCATGATTCAAGGATGTATAATTTTTCACACTTTCTTCCTTACACTTCCCCTAATGCTCTTATGTATGTAATGTCCCCATTTAAACAAATCTCAAGAAGAGAAAATTCCACCAATCTACTAGTTTCCTAGGTTGGGGTGGAAACATTAGATTTGGAATAAGGAGACTAATAAACCCCAAATGGACATTAACTTGACATAAATATATTAAAATGGGTTAAATAAACGTTTATCATAGGAAAATAAGGTGGCACTTGGTCATGGAGACACATTGGTGGTGTGGGACCCACACAAAGCTAGTTTCCCCATGCCACACGGAATTCCACTCTCACCCATTAGAATCCAAGGTGGAGTCCAATGTTCTTGGGGGAGTTGGAAGGGAATAATAATTGGAATGACTCAATGAGGTTGAAATGTAGAGGAAGAGTAACTCCCATGGAAGAGGAAGAGGCCTTTTGGAGCTAGTGGGACACTTGGGCTAGATTCCCTAACTCTATGACAACAATGATGAAGATCCTATGACACTTATGAAAAAATCAGAGCTGATTGCTAACATCTGACATATATGACATGTCAGGGATAAACATAGACTACAAGAGGGTGCACAAGGGAGTTAGGGCATCCAATGAATCACCCATTCTAATTGAGTGAAGGAGGAGGCTAGGAATGGAGGGACAAGTGGCACACATTGGAATCTCTTCCCAATTCGAGTTGGCATGAAGCTCATGGATGGAATTCGAGTTAAGTAAGCCTTTGGAAGTTTATAAAAGTTAGGAACAAAGAAGGAGACCACATTTTGATCATTTCTCATTTTGCATATTGGAGAGCATAGCTTGTCCATGCTTGTGGATTGTTTACTCTACTTGCCTTAGTACCAATTTCGAGGGTGAAAGATTCCCATCCTAATTGGAAATTGGAGAGACCTTTAATACCTTTCATTTGTATATAAAATGGATTCATTTGTTTAATATTGAAGCTACATGTCTACTCATGACATTATCTTCTGAAACTTGTTTCCACACCTTTCTCACTTTTCTCTTCATATTTAGGCCCTTGGAGGAAGGGTGCACTTGGTGAGATGATGATCTCTTTAGAGGAGATATTGTGACCCAATTTATTTGTAATATGATGTATTTACTCTGTATTTTCTTCTCAGAATATCCTTAGGTCTAAATACCACTTCAAACTATGTCAAAATACCAAACAATGTGTAAATGGTGCCATTTTCCTCATATCTTGTTTTGAAAGCTTGAAGTTGCTTTATTTCAACATGTATCATCTCATATCTGTGATTTTTATGATGTATGGATGGTAATTAATGTCTTGAAGAAGTTTAATATACATTTCATAATCCTTTGGAACATAAATCTCAAATTTCATGGCAAATAGTGAAGTTTCCTATCATTTCCCCCTATGTGAAGACATGTCCACAAACCTCTGATTCATGGGAGTTTCATAATCCTATGGAAATTGATTGATGGTTCATTTGGAATACCATTTGAGTCCTTTAACAGTACCATGTCTCTTTTATGAAATTTGGGAATTTTATACAACATTTGGAAATCCATCTGTGTCCCCTGCCCTTGGGCGTTTTGAACCTCGATTTGACTAGCAAATTTTCCTATATTTACCGGATTGTAAATGAATGTTGCAAAATTATTTTGAGAGTGTAAAATAGGCCTCATTTTTATGTCTTAACACCTTCCAAACACATTCATGCCCAATTTGGAATCATTTGGATCCATTTGGAAGCATTTTAGTCATTACTAGTCTAAGGGTCAAATTGGCCAAAAATTACAAATTTTCCTCATTTTCAAAAATTCATTAAAAGGGACACTACAAGTGGTATCAGAGAATGGTCCTTGAACCTGATGTGGCTGGCCATTAATGAGTAGAAGAATTCAGGGACCACCCTTAGGAATTGAAACTAAAAGCACTTTGTTGACGAGGAAGAAATAGGAGAAGAAGACCATTTTGTTGAAACTATGGCTGGGGATGAGAAGGGAACCTCAAAGGAGAATGGGGAGTTTAGGAAATTCATGAAACCATTCTTTGAAGACATGAAAAAAAAAAATGAAAGGTTTCGAATTATTGGCTAGTCAACTTGGATGCAAAGGGGAAATAGGAGGCAACATTAGTTCTTCTTTCAAGGAAAAGAAGGCAATGGGTGAAAGTATTTTCTCAAAGATAGGACCTCATAATCAACCTCATCAATTTTAGAGTTCAGAAAGGCCTACTACACCTAAATTTATTGAGGCCAAAGAAGAACCTAAAACCCAACATGACATGCAAGAAGTTATAACAAAATGGCAATAGTTGAGTGAAGATTGTGGAGGGACTCTAGCATTTGATCAATACTTCAATGTATCAAACAAAATCAAAATGAGGGAAGGTAATATGACTCCCTTTAAGAATAAAGAATTGAATTATGCCATAGTTAAAATGCCCCTTCCTATTTTTGATGGCCCATCTCAAAGTCCTACAAATACTTGGGTACAGAAACTAGATTTGTATTTTCAATTGAATCCAATGGTTGAAAAGGATGCTCTAAAAATGGCTATTTTGCATCTCGAAGGAGAAGCCAATTAATGTGGTTCTGTGGAATTAAAACCTTTGGACATGATCAGGTTACAACATATGAATAATTGTTTTACAAGGTATTGGAAAGATTTGAGCAAAAAGACCCAGAAATGTCTTTCAAAGAACTAGCCCAATTGAAGCAAGTTGGAACCCCTGTTGAGTACATGTTGGATTCCAAAAACTATCAGTCAAGGTGTCCTATATATCTATGGTAAGATTAGTATGTCTCTTTATATAATTTTTGGCTTAACCTTTGAATGGTTTAGTTAAGGCCCACAAACCCACTTCATTGAAATATGCCATGAACTTGGCAAGAGATCTACAAAATGTGCTACCTAGGACAAGGTTTCTCCCCAATCCCAACTTCCCTTCCAAGTTTAGATTTGAAAAGAAGCCATGGAAAAAAGATGCATTTGTAAAGGATAAGAAATAGGGACCAAACAAGGAATAACTCAGAAGAAAGAGACTATGTTACACATGCTTCTAACCATGGGTACCAGAGCATAAATGTGCTAAGGGGAAAGCACAATACATTGAATTATTTTTTGATAATGATGAGTATGAAGGGGTTATGGAGGAATAAGAACATATTTCATACCAAGAAGAGGGATATGACACAGCAGAATAAGGGAAAAAAGAAGAAGATCATCCTTCACCTGACAAAGGGAGAATAACAGTGCTTTCAGGAGTGCCTCAATTTCACACTATTCGATGCAAGGGAGTGGTACAAGGACAAAGGGTATCGGTATTGGTAGATGGAGGAGCCACACATAAATTCATTGATTCTTCCATGGTGTAGAGGATAAATCTACCTACTGAACCATTAGATGGCTTCACAATCATCATTCCAGGTCACAATACTATGGAGTGCAAAACATGGATTCCAAAGCTAGAACTCACCATAGGTAATTACACTTTTTTTATAGCTTTTATGTGGTTTATGTTGCTGATACTTATGTGGTCTTGGGAGTGCAATGGATGTACTCTATAGAGGAACATACAGTGAACTATCAAATTCCTGAAATGAGATTCATAGATTCGGAAGGAAAACAAAGGGTTGTGAGAGGAATGCACACCTATCCGAATCAAGTAGTGACTTCCCACAGTATGAGGTCCATATTGAGGCATGGAGATATTTAATGGGATGTTTAATGTTGCATAACTTCACCCAAACCAAAAATAAATATTTCAGAACATCCAAAGGAGATAAGGCAGCTACTACACAAATAAGAAAAGGTTTTTGGAGACCTTCCTCCTGGAAGGCCACTGTTGGGGCCAAGGTCGCAGCTATAGTAAAAGCTGCGAATTTTGGGAAAAAACACGAGTATGGAAGGAAAGTGCTAATTTTGGGACAAGCACTAAGTTTTGGGTAAGAAGGAGACGGTGCGCAGTACGGTGCCAGATGGATGATCTCAGCGCAGATCACGGACCGGAAATTGCGGAGCTCGCGCGCACGTCATCGAAGAATGAAGGTGGCTCAGCTACCATAATAAATAAGGCGATGGAGTAGAGGGCTCAGATACCCTCATTTAAAGGCTCAGTATAGAAGTTATGGTTGCTCGGATCAAGGAGGAGCAACGGACCAGAGCATTGAAGGCGAAGGACGATCGCCCATACCCACAATCTGCGCCGGAATTCATGGAGCCTGCAGGAAGCGGTGACGTGACTGCAAACGGCGCCTACAGTACACCTAGCCATGTGCGTGGTTAGGGTTTTTGGGAATCACTGTTGGGAAAGGCCCACAGTTTTGTAAAGGTGTGACCGTCATGGCCACCTATATATATGAATAATTGTAATGGGTAGACGGTTGGAGAGTTAGAGAGAGTTAGATGTTAGACTGCTAGATAGCCAGTCTAAAGGATAGATCATGTGTTGATTATCCTTCACTGTATTTCCTACCCAGTGTGTAGAACTAGAGAGGAAATCGGATAGCCGAGGAGCTACTCCCTGAGTTGCCAGACAGTCTGAGTTGACGTCTGTGCCTTTATAATCTCCATAGAGAGGAGACTAGATTGAGAGAAGGGCTCCCAGCTGTGTGCGTGGAGTTTCCTGGAAAGATCTAAGGCTGCAGCTGTGTGCGCAGCATATTGTATCACTCTATCATTTTCTGGTTAATATAACACTCCCGTGGACGTGGTTTTCCTCGAGGAGATGAGCTTCACATATATATTCTTGTTATAATGTTTGCGTGAATGATTAACTGTTTAAGATCATTACCTGTATGTACATCTTTTGCATCATCTTTGCGACTGTTTGAGTGAGTTTAGGAAGGTCCTTTATTGTTATAGTCGCCAAGTATAGAAGTAGTGGTGGAACGCTATCGCTGCAGCGATCGAGCTTCGCGTGACTGCGATGGGTGCGCAGGACGAGGAGGTATTTTAGCGCATCGACGCAAGGAATAGGTGCCTTCCGCGCCCGGAGGACGAGACTGCACAGTGGGTCTGCAGGAAGGAAGGCATCCGCGCAGTTGCGTCGCGAGGCCTGCGGGAAAGTACGACCGCCGATATTTGAGGAAGAAAGAGATATAGAACAATCTCAGCGTCACCACGGTTAAGGAAAGCTGATTCCTTAACCCCCCATAGTCACTTCGGGTGAGACCTCGAGCTGCCGCGCAGCTCGTTGCCGAGAGGGCCAGTGCGCCAAGGGGTTTTGTTGCTGCGCTTCATTAAAACCCGGGTCTTCCCAGAAAAGCAGCCAACAAATGGTTCCGTTGCCGCGTGAGCGAGACTTCTTATTCCAGTGATGTGCGAGATTGACGCGCAACCTAGAGAAAGAGAGGAGCCAACAAATGGTTCCGTTGCCTTGCGACTTGCTGTTGAGACTTGTTATTTTGGCGACGCGCGAGATTGAGGAGCCAACAAATGGTTCCGTTGCCTTATGACTTTTTGATCACATTACTTCCATGGCTTTGAACCCTGTTGATTGAGCCAACAAATGGTTCCTTTGCCTTGCGACTTGTTGCTGTAAGACTTACTAGTTACGCGACATCTGAGATTGTTGCTGAAGACAACATAAGGTTCTGTTACACTGAGACTTGCTCAGTTAACAAATGTGTTACTGGAATCCTACAGCTAAAGAAATTGGAGATTGGTTTGATTTAAAGGCTAAAGAGTTCGCTGAACAAGAAAACAGAAGCCTTACGTTTCAAACAGAAGACTGGTTACAGAAGTATATTTATGCTGACCTTTACGAAATTTTCTTTGTTACGTTTGCATTGGAGTTACACGCTTGGATAGCCAAGTTAGCAGCTTCTAGACCTACGCTGCATGTTGATCGACCCGTCACGTGGACGCCTGAGCTAGTCAGTATTGTGAAGCGGATCGACAATTCTGTTTCCCGCGCAGTAGACTTTTGGTTGAATAGTCTACTGGAAGGTTTCATTACCGAATTTGCAGTCGATACAAGAAAGAGTTTCAGTGAAGCTGAGAGGAGTTTCTTCCAAGTACACAGAGGTAAGTTCTTAAATTCTCTGAACTTATGGATTAAAATGCTTCTGTATGAAAAAGGAAAGCTATGTATTGCTTCTGATGAATAGCATAGACAAGTAATGTCCGTAGATTCTGATAGTGATCCTGAAGTTATTGGTTGCACTCGTAGTGGAAAACGATATAAAGTAGGCCTTGACCAATATTCTTTTGAGTCTAGTCCAGACGATAGCCAAGTCCCTAGAGCAAGCCATATAGAAAGACAAGGGAGTGCTCATATCCCTTATTACCCCTTTACACCGCAAAAACCAGACGGAGCTCAGTATAATCCTACAGTAACACCTTCTAGTAGCCCACACGGTACTTCTAGTACCTCCGTACCACCTTTTTTTAACCATCCCGGAGGCACTGCTACAGTACCTCCACCTCAAACCCGCGCAAGAAGGATGGGTGATGACATGAAGCTACCAACTTTTAGAGGAACAGGGATAGAAGACCCTGAGCAGCACTGGTTCTTATGTGAAGCCATTTGGACAATTAAGCAAATTAATGATGATGCTGTTAAACTGGTTCAGTTAGCAACCACACTAAGAGAAAGAGCCTTGACTTGGTTCATGAAATACTCAGCAGCACAGAATAGGACGCTTGCTGAGGTAAGAAATGCTATGATTCGGGAATTTAAGAAACCTAAATCAGAATCACAGTGTATAACAGAGCTCAAAGACATCAAACAGTTACCTACAGAATCAGTATGGGACTTTGACCAGAAGTTCAAAGCCTTGATAGATCAAGTAAGCTTCGAGTTTGCACCACAGCAACATAAAGAATGGTTCATTGCTGCGCTACTTCCACACATTAGACTTCCTCTTATGCAACAAAATCTCAATACTCAGGAACAAGCTCTAGAGATGGCTATGAAACTAGAAGCTTCGCCAATTGCAGGAACAAGCAACGATGTTGCGCATTTACAGAACCAACTAGCAAACTTAACCTTGCAAGTGCATGATATTAAGAAAGGCAAGGAGATTAAGGAAGAAATTTGGTGTACAAAATGTAAAGCCCAAGGTCATTCAAAGGACCATTGTCCCGTTTTCATAGACTATATTGCAACTGGAGCACCTAATCCTTTACCACAGGCACAAGGGCCTTGGTGTGAAATCTGTAGAACTAGAGGTCATAGACCACAAGAATGTCACTTACTCCAGAAATATGTACAAACTCCAAAGAATCTATATTGTAATTTCTGTAAATCAGTAGGTCATGATGAGAACAATTGTAGAGCATATGATCTTATGATAGAAAGAAAGCATGATGTTTATAGGGTACAAGCAGAGACACAAGGACCCACAGCAGGTCCACCGTATGACCAAACTCGGGACGCCCGAGCAGCAAATTATAGAGGACGCGGACGCACAACAAATTTTGGTCGCGGAAGAGGACAGATCACTTGTTATAATTGCGGAACACAAGGTCATTTTGCTAGGGATTGCCAAAATCCTACAACCCTCTGCAGGTATTGTAAATCTTCTGACCATATCATTGAAGAATGCCCTCAGTTACAGGCTAAGATGCAAGCAAAGACACCACAGGTCAATCAGAATATTCAGTTGATTGGAGTAGAAAAAAGAGAACCAGACCCTACAGTTAATATAGTGACACGCAGTGGAGCAACCACTGGTGCGCAAGAGATGGGAACGGGAAAGCAAGCAACGCAATGGGTGCGCCGCGCTAACATTAAACCAGCCCCACTTAACCTGCAGAAGCAAAAAGAAGCATTTAAGCAAGCTCAAGAGTATTTCTCAGACCCGAGAGCTTCAAGTTCTGCCGCAATTCCGCAGAATAATATTAGATCGCAAGTGCTAAGACAAGACAACCTGGTACAAGAACAGGCCACTACAGCTGGAAGGCCTGATGATGATGATGATGAGGAGCATGCACTAGGCAGTGTTCATGCATTCCTGCGACAATGCTTAAAACTGTTGCGCAATGAAAAAGCAACTCTAGAACTCCAACACCTGTTGGATCAGTGCCAACACTCTGCTTCGACGAACACACCGCAGCATGCTGTTCACCAGATTAGGAGTCACATTAGAACTGGAAAAGAGATGAGGCTCACAGCACAGATTGGAGCATTTGAAATGGACGAAGTCATGTTAGATTTGGGCTCAGAAGCCAATGTTCTCACTATGCAGACATGGGAACAGATGGGAAGCCCTCAGCTTACAAGATCCCCTATCCAGCTAAGACTCGCAAATCAGCAACGAGTCTCTCCATTGGGCAGATTACCCAATGTACCTATTGATATTGAAGGAGTAAGAAGCTTTGCAGATTTTGAAGTAATCAAAATTATGGATGATAGTAGACCATACCCAGCGCTGTTAGGAATAGACTGGGCATTTGATAATTTGGCTGTCATTAACCTGAAGAAAAGACAGATGACCTTTGAGGATGACCAGATCAGGGTCATCGCACCTCTTGATCCTATCCAAGGACCAAGATATATAGAACCCATTCGCGCAGAAGAGGAAGCGCGCCACATGGAAAGCTTGTATCAGATGACCACTAACCACAGTGACTATGTCAACCCCACGGAAGACGGCCATATCAGCTGGTGATGTGATAGCTCGTGCACATCAGACTCAGATGCAGGATTGGAAAACTGGCAGAATCGTCTACATGAGGTTTCTGCAAGACGTTGCGCCATGATGACTAAATCCATTCGATGGATTGGCACAGAATTAACTGACACTCCAACTTTTGATGGCTTAACTGAAGTAACTAAATTCATACAGGAATATGAACAAAAGCTTCCAGAACAGCAGCGCATACAGGCACTGGATGTAGCATTGCGCGCTACACCCGCAAGATGGTGGATTGCGCATAAGGAGAATATTCATACATGGAAAGACTGTCGCAGATTGATACTGTGCAGATTTCAGGACACCACAGCCGAAGCGCTACGCAAATATGAAGGACAGAGTGACCCCAGGTCACACATTGAAGCGTGTATTCAGCAATGGTCAGATATTCCGGAAGATGAATGGGTTCACCTATTCATCCACACATTGGACACAGTACCAAGGAATTGGTATACTGAAACAGAATTGCGCAGAGGCACTCTTACTTGGGCTCTTATGATAGAAAGCTTTCAACTTACCTTCAGCTTTGAGTCAGAACATCCAAGCATTGATCAGGCTTTGAAGTGTATTAGAAAGAAGGTATTTGAACACTATCCAGTAACAGAATATTCCCAACCAGATTGGGCTGTCCAGATAGAACATGCCCTGGAATGTTATAACTTCACCGCTGAAGATGAGGAGGACGATCCTCGCAACATCAATATCCCAGAATCAGAAGGGACGCGCAATATTGAAGGTCCTGAGCTTGATATTCCTGCCATCACAGAACACATCAAGCTCAAGAAAGTTAACATTGGTACAGAAGCTGACCCAAAGTTTGCTTCTATAGGAGATTATTGGGATGATGAAACTGTTGCGCATGTTTCAGATTTATTGCGTGACTACCAGGATATCTTTCCTACCAAGTTCACAGAAATGAAAGGCATCCTAGGAGACTTAGGAATGATGCGCATACCTCTGAAACCAGATGCCAAGCCAGTAAAGCAGCGCCCATACAGGTTGAACCCGCGCTACAAAGAAAAAGTCAAAGAAGAAATTGATAAGATGCTTGCAGCAGGTATTATTGAACCAGTAGAGGAAAGCGATTGGATTAGTCCTATGGTGGTCCAAGAAAAGAAAACGAAAGGTGAAATAAGAATTTGTGTCGACTTGCGCAAACTCAATGATGCATCAGCGCACGATCCATTTCCCACTCCTTTCACAGATGAAGTACTTGATAATGTTGGAGGACAAGAGGCTTACTCTTTCACTGATGGATTTTCGGGATATCATCAGATTAGAATCCATCCGGACGACCGCCACAAGACTACTTTTGCAACTGAATGGGGCTCATTCCAGTATACGGTAATGCCCTTTGGTCTTAAAAACGCACCTGCTATCTTCTCTAGAGTTGTTGTTGCTGTTTTTAAAGAATTTATCCACAAATTTTTAGAAGTCTATTTTGATGACTGGACTGTATTTGGTTTACTAAAGAACCATATTGCGAATCTGCGCATGATGCTAGAAAAATGTAGACAGCATCAGATTTCCCTTAACTTGAAAAAATGTATATTTTGTGCGCCCTTTGGTATTTTGTTGGGACATATTGTATGCAGACAAGGACTCCTGATGGATCCTGCGAAGGTTGCCATCATTGCTAATCTACCTGCGCCCAACTCAGTTAAGCAATTGCGCACTACATTGGGACATACAGGATACTACAGAAAATTCATCAAAGGATATGCAAGGATCACAGCACCTATGGAAAGATTGCTGAAGAAGGATTCGAAGTTCCACTGGACAGAAGAATGCCAACAGAGCTTGGACACACTTAAAGAAAAGATGATCACAGCGCCTATTCTAGTTTTCCCGGACTGGAGAAAACCTTTTCATGTTCATGTTGATGCTTCTTCAATAGCATTAGGAATCGTGCTTACACAGTCTGGAGAAGGAAGTATTGACCACCCAATTGCTTACTCCAGCAGAAAGCTATCTACAGCTGAGAAGAATTACACCACTACAGAAAGGGAAGGACTAGCTATGGTGTATGCCCTACAGAAATTCAGACACTACCTGTTAGGAGCTCACTTTAAAATGTATACTGACCATTCTGCTCTGAAATATTTGGTCAATAAACCAGTATTAGGAGGAAGAATTTGCAGATGGCTACTGCTCTTTCAGGAATATGATTTTGAGGTTATTGTAAAGCCAGGGAAATTGAATGCAGGGCCTGACCATCTATCCAGAATAGAGTCAGGAGAGGAACCTACGAGTCTGGAGGACAATCTGCCTGACGCACAGTTGTTTTCTATCCAAGCAGCAGACGAATATTATTCTGATATTCTTGAGTTCCTCACTACCGGACAAGCACCGGCTGAGCTTACAATCCAGGAGAAAAAGCAACTTGTTGTTAGAGCCGCAGACTTCACTTTGATAGCAGGCCAGCTTTATAAGTTGGGCCCTGACGAAATTTTGCGCAGATGTATCTTACCACATGAAAAGAGCTCTATCATCGCAGAAGCGCATTCAGGTACCGCAGGAGGCCATTTCGCAAGAAAGCCGACTGCGCAAAAGATATTAGCCGCAGGTCTTTGGTGGCCGACATTGCACAAGGATACTAAGGAATTCTGTAAATGTTGCGATGTGTGCCAGCGAACAGGAAAACCCTCAAGGAGAGATGAAATGCCGCTAAGACCCCAGATCACACTGCGTGCTTTTGATAAATGGGCCATTGACTTTGTAGGACCTATTAACCCACCAGGAAAAAGAACTGGCGCAAGATATATCATTACAGCTACTGAATACCTCAGCAGATGGGCTGAGGCGAAGCCAGTTAAGAACTGCGACGCTGCTACTGCCGCGCAGTTCATTTTCGAGAACATTATCACTAGGTTTGGATGCCCAGTGATCCTCATGAGTGATCAAGGTACACATTTCCTCAATGAGACTATAGAGGCCCTTACTGAAGAATTTCAAATTAATCACCATAAGAGTACACCCTACCATCCTCAAGCTAATGGTACGGTGGAAGCATTCAATAAGATCCTTGAGAATGCCCTGACGAAGATCTGTAATCAACAAAGAGATGATTGGGACCTTAGAGTCACAGCTGTATTATGGGCTTACAGAACCACTTGCAAGAAACTAACAGGTCACACACCTTTCAGCTTGGTGTATGGACAAGAAGCAGTTATGCCCATGGAATACATTGTTCCCAGTCTCCGAATTGCGCAAATTACAGAAATGGCAGATCCTGATACTATGAATGAAAGACTTTCGCAACTGCTTGCCTTAGAAGAAGACAGATTTTTGGCCGGATTTCATCAACAGGTACAGAAGGCAAGACAGAAAGCTTGGCACGACAGGCACATTAAGCATAAGCACTTTGAAGAAGGAGACTTGGTACTCCTTTATGATAGTAAATTCATCAAGTTTCCAGGCAAGTTTCGCGTGCATTGGTTAGGCCCTTTTCAGGTAATAAAAGTAACAGACGGAGGCGCAGTTCAGCTTGCGAAGCTGGATGGAGAATTACTACCTACAATGATAAACGGGAGTCGGCTTAAGCTTTATTGCGACGGCCACTCCGCCCTGTCGACATAATATATTGCTCAGGAGTGCAGATGTCCGGTGTAGTTGAAAGAGACATCGCATTCAGTCTACACGGAAGCTGCGACACACCCTCAGTTTCCAGCTTCCTGCGCAGTTCCTTGAAATATCCGCGCATCTTGAATAAAAATTGCTTGAAGAGAGCTTATCGGTGCGCTCTGGCGAAGTTTTGTTTTTGGACCGTTGAACTATCGCTCTTGCGGAGTTCCCTTTGATAAATTGCCGCTTGAAAAAGTTTTTGTTGTGGACCCATAGAGGCACAGTTTCCTAAGTTGAAATGACCCACCGGAAATTTTGAATTCAAGCAGTTATGTAGCCGCGTTTGAATAAATGAAGGATAAGGCCGCTATTTAAGTCTAGCCGTTCTGACCGATTCGGCTTAATCTCCGAAAGATTTGCATTTAACTCAGGCGCCGAAAGCATTAGCTTCTCCCGGAAGGCTTTCAGAACCCGTCAATCACACTAAATGCACCGCTACGGCAAGGAGGATAGCATGTTGTCAACTCATCTGTAGCCGCCTATAGCTACGTTACCCCACTTGGTCGCATTTACTATCCCCGCTGGCTATAAATACCTCACACTTGTATCATTTTCGGGTTACTGTCTCGAGTTGCATAGTTGTGTTTGAAGATCCAAATTATTGTTTTCAGAGCCGAGTGTGCAGAGTATTTCCCCTTGTTTTCAGCGTCCATACCCTACGCAGGTCCGCCATTTGCTGTCCAAAGTTTTGTTATCTACATTGGTTCACGACGGAGAATTGATCGACTGAAGAAGTTGTTCGTCAATTTCTGCGCCGAGGCTTGGATTTCAGCATGGCCACTCCGGTGACGGCTTCGACCTATGTACACCCTGGTGCTACTGATCCCAGAACATCTCCAGGCACAAGAGCATCTCAGCAGCAGCCGAAGGAACCTGTTCCAGAGCCGCTCGCGTCTATGGTGAACTATATTCCGCCGCGTCCAGATGATGCGCCGGATGTACAGATTCCGAAGAATGCAAAGTATCCAATTCCGCTACCCGCCACTACCGGCTAGTGTGCGGGTAGAAGGCCAACTATTGGGAAACATTCCATTGGTTAAATTCTCTGATTTTAACCTTGGAGACTATAAGACATATCCTCAGTTCCAGTTGGACCGATATCTGGACATAGTGCATAATCCCACCAGAAAAGTTGACGAGTTTATCCCGAAGGGATTTGCAGCAAATCTTGAGCGCCCTGGACTCTTGAATTTGTTGAAGCTACCGCACTTTGGGCGTAGCAATGAAGTGAACGCAGTCGTTAAAACACTGCTATCCTGCGTTCATGGAGGTTACCTTTGGCTCGGGAGGCCAATTGATCTAAATGTTGATTTGATACACCGTATCACCGGTCTATCTAAGGTTGGTAAGGATCCCAATATCCATTTTGTGGGAAAGGAAAAGGACCGAAAATTGGCTGCAAAGCTGGTCCAGAAATATAACTTGACAAGAGGAGGTCGGGCTTATGACCTCACGACAGTAGAAGATGAGGCACTTCGCTTCACAGGAAGTCTGCTTGCAGGCAGACTTCTCACAAAGTGCCGACCAAAAGAAGTTACTGGAGCTGTCGTGGAGCTCGCTATCGCAGCTGCGGAGGGAGAACAGTACAACTGGTCTCTCTTCCTGCTGAATTCTTTTTTGGCTGATTGCCTGAATGTGCAGGACAATGCATCCCAATCATTCCATTTTTCGTGGCTTCTAATTTTATGCGCTCTCATCGGGTGGAAGGAGCCCCCGAATACTCAGTTCCTTCCGCGCCGCGCAGGAGAGGTTACCGGCATGCGCTACATCAACCTCTGGGATTCCCCTAATCCCGCGAAGCGCAAGATGAATCGCGCTGTCTTTTGCGAGTACTACTATCTCCTCCGAGATACCATACAAGATATGCCAAGGCTGAGCGAGGATACAGCCACATTGTATGAAGGGAAGTTGGCTTTTACTGCCGACATCCATCAACTTTACCTTCGGCCTTGCGACATTCCAGGTGACTGGGCGCTAGGTCTTTACAGGATGACCACAGAAGATGTCGAAGAAACCATTAAGTCGTGGTCGGACGAATGGAGAGTAGCAGCTGACATCGCACCTGCGATGCCACCCGCCGCTGCGCAAGAGAAGGATAAGGGCAAGGAAGCCCCTGAGCAAAGAAGCGATGAAGGCTCAACAGAACCAGCCACCAAGAAGCATAAAGTGTCGCATCCCACTGAGGCCATTCCCTCGGAGATCGACAAATACTTGAAAGAGCAATTTCGTGAGATGAGGAACACGCATGCTCACATCCGAAGTGCTCTAGACTTACAGTTTGTAGAATTGAAAGGTCTCGCAGGAAGGATTGCGCAGACCCATGCGCCAGCATCTACTTCGCAGACGCCACAAGAAATTCCAAGTGATGAGCGAGTTGAAGAACTCACAAAAAGGCACACTGTCGTGCATATTCCGCCTACCAGCATGACACTTCGAGATCCTCTAGCTGAACTACAGGTAAGCACAGTTGGACCTGTAGAAATAAATTTGTCTTTGATTCCTATAGAAACTCTACAGCTTGTACAGGAGAAAGTTTCTCTTGAGTTGAGAGCTAGAGAGCTCTCTACTTTCCAGGCAAACCAACGACTGCAATCGCAGGAGATAGAGCTGAAAGAAAGTCATAAGAATATCTCTGCGAAGCTTGCACTCTATGAGGCGCAAGACACCGGCATCAGAAACGCAATAGAAGAGATTGCCCAGGAACTGCCGGCTTGCGAGATTCAACCAGACCTCCCTCTGGTTGCAAAAGTTCAAATTATTGGAGGAAGGGTGAAAACCCTGGAGCAAGAAATAGTTGCTATGGCTGAGGACCATAGAACCCAGATTGCTGAGCTAGAAGCTCGTGTTGCCGCGCATCTTACGGATGATGCGCAGGTACAATTTGAAGCACTGAGCAGAGCTTCCACACTGATGAAAGATCGAGTACAGGAAGCCAAGAACCTGATGAACCAGGCTATGGAAGCTTGGACAGAGCTTGTGAACCTCCCTTTTAAAGTGGGACTGTCAGAACAGGTGCAAGCTGCAGAACAGTCTCTCACTGTTCTCAATGAAGAAGCTAAGCCCTTAACAGGCTTGCCAAAGATGAAGAAAATGGGCGAAGTGCGCAAAATGCAGCAGCAACTGCACAAACTCAGAACTGAAGATGAGAAGCTCACCAACAGCATTCAGCCATTCATGGATGAGTATGCTGAAATCGTTGGCCAGGTTGAGACAAAAATCAAAGAGATTGCCGAGTCTCAGGAGATCATTGATACACTCACTAAAGACGAAGCAACCGCAGAAACGGTGCAAACAGCCGATGAGTGTATTGAGGAATTGGACTCCGCTATTGCGAAGTGGAAGAAAACATTCGCGGAGATTCAAGCAAAAGCAGATGCGCAAATCAAGCCACCACGCGCTAGTGCGAGTGGCTCGAGTGCGAGCCACAAGTGAGTGTTGGGGGCCTGTTGGGGCCAAGGTCGCAGCTATAGTAAAAGCTGCGAATTTTGGGAAAAAACACGAGTATGGAAGGAAAGTGCTAATTTTGGGACAAGCACTAAGTTTTGGGTAAGAAGGAGACGGTGCGCAGTACGGTGCCAGATGGATGATCTCAGGGCAGATCACGGACCGGAAATTGCGGAGCTCGCGCGCACGTCATCGAAGAATGAAGGTGGCTCAGCTACCATAACAAATAAGGCGATGGAGTAGAGGGCTCAGCTACCCTCATTTAAAGGCTCAGTACAGAAGTTATGGTTGCTCGGATCAAGGAGGAGCAACGGACCAGAGCATTGAAGGCGAAGGACGATCGCCCATACCCACAATCTGCGCCGGAATTCATGGAGCCTGCAGGAAGCGGCGACGTGACTGCAAGCGGCGCCTACAGTACACCTAGCCATGTGCGTGGTTAGGGTTTTTGGGAATCACTGTTGGGAAAGGCCCACAGTTTTGTAAAGGTGTGACCGTCATGGCCACCTATATATATGAATAATTGTAATGGGTAGACGGTTGGAGAGTTAGAGAGAGTTAGATGTTAGACTGCTAGATAGCCAGTCTAAAGGATAGATCATGTGTTGATTATCCTTCACTGTATTTCCTACCCAGTGTGTAGAACTAGAGAGGAAATCGGATAGCCGAGGAGCTACTCCCTGAGTTGCCAGACAGTCTGAGTCGACGTCTGTGCCTTTGTAATCTCCATAGAGAGGAGACTAGATTGAGAGAAGGGCTCCCAGCTGTGTGCGTGGAGTTTCCTGGAAAGATCTAAGGCTGCAGCTGTGTGCGCAGCATATTGTATCACTCTATCATTTTCTGGTTAATATAACACTCCCGTGGACGTGGTTTTCCTCGAGGAGATGAGCTTCACATATATCTTCTTGTTATAATGTTTGCGTGAATGATTAACTGTTTAAGATCATTACCTGTATGTACATCTTTTGCATCATCTTTGCGACTGTTTGAGTGAGTTTAGGAAGGTCCTTTATTGTTATAGTCGCCAAGTATAGAAGTAGTGGTGGAACGCTATCGCTGCAGCGACCGAGCTTCGCGTGACTGCGATGGGTGCGCAGGACGAGGAGGTATTTTAGCGCATCGACGCAAGGAATAGGCTCCTTCCGCGCCCGGAGGACGAGACTGCACAGTGGGTCTGCAGGAAGGAAGGCATCCGCGCAGTTGCGTCGCGAGGCCTGCGGGAAAGTCCGACCGCCGATATTTGAGGAAGAAAGAGATATAGAACAATCTCAGCGTCACCACGGTTAAGGAAAGCTGATTCCTTAACCCCCCATAGCCACTTCGGGTGAGACCTCGAGCTGCCGCGAAGCTCGTTGCCGAGAGGGCCAGTGCGCCAAGGGGTTTTGTTGCTGCGCTTCATTAAAACCCGGGTCTGCCCAGAAAAGCAGCCAACAGCCACTTGATAGAGGAATTGAGCACACCATTGTTTTGGAGGTGGGAACTTCACCTATACAAATACCGCCATATAGACATCCCAAAAATTTTAGAGAGGATATTGAGAAGGATATTCAAGAATTCTTGGAATTGGGACTCATTAGACCAAGCTCTAGTTCCTATGCTTCTTCAGTTGTTTTGGTGAAGAAAAAAGATGGGACCTTGAGAATGTGTATTGATTTTAGAGCTCTAAACAATAAGACAATTAATAATAGATATCCCATACCAAGAATATATGAGCTCATGGATGAGCTACATGGAGCAAAATTCTTCTCAAAAAATGATCTTAGATCTGGGTACCATCAAATTCAAATGAAGGAGGATGTGCAGAAAACAACTTTCAGATGTCACTATGGCCATTTTGAGTTTCTTGCCATGCCATTTAGCTTGACCAATGCTACAGACACATTTCAATCATGCATGAATCAAATATTTTTCAAACAGTTTTGTAATTTTTTTTTGGTTTTCTCTGATGACATTTTAATTTAGAGCAAAACATGGGAGGAACACTTGCACCATCTAGAAGTTGTCTTGAAAATTTTGCATGAAAAAAATTTGTTTGCTAAGATGTCCAAGTGTGAATTTGGGTTGAAATAATTTTTATATATTGGGTACATCATTGGGAAAGATGGAGTAAAGGTGCACTTGTAAAAAATAAGAGCTATTCTTCAATGGCCATCACCCAAAAACATCACAGCATTGAGAGGCTTCATTGGAATATGCACTTACTATAGAAAATTTGTGAAAGGGTTATCTAAATTGACTTCTCCACTTACTGATTTGACCAAGAAGGATGCTTTCAAGTGGGATGAAGAGGATGAAAAGTATTTCCAAACAATGAAAGAGGTAATGAGTAGTTGTCCAGTACTTGCATTACTTGATTTTTCTAACCATTTGTCTTGGAATGTGATGCATCAGGACAAGGGATAGGGGCGGTCCTTGAAATAAAAATCAACACCCCATAGATTTTGAGATAAGAAAGTTGCAGCCACATGAGAATATCTAATCCATTTATGACAAAGAAATGTTAGCCATCATGCATGCCTTGGCCAAGTTTAGACAATACTTGGTGGGAAACAAGTTTGTGGTCAAAACTGATCATAACAGTTTGAAGCATTTTCTCACACAAAAGGACCTCAATGAAATGAAACAAAAGTGAGTAGGAAAAATCCAAGCTTTTTATTTTGACATTGAATATGTTAAGGGGAATAATAATATTGTAACAGATGCATTGTCTAGAAGACCATCATTTTCTCTTATGGACATTTTGAAAGATTGGAAAAATATGCTAATAGTTGAATATGCCAAAGATAATTTTTATTGTGATGTGTTAGATGGGGTCAAAGGTGATGATAGGTACAATTTTTTGGATGGTATAATCTACTGTAAGGATATAATATACTTGGTCCATGGTTCGAATCTCAAGCACAAGATTTTGAAGGAAGCTCATGATTCTCCTTTAGCAGGCCATCATGGTTTTTTCAAAACATGTAGGAAACTAAGGGAAAGGTCCTTTTGGAAAGGGATGAAAGAAGATGTTCTAAAATATGTGAATGATTGCAAGTTATGTCAGCAAAAAAAATATGAACATACAAATCCTTCTGGTCCATTGCAACCATTTCCCATTCCACAACAAAAATGGGAAAGTATCTCCATGGATTTCATCACAGGTTTTCCCAAGGATTTGGGTAAGGATTACATTTATGTTGTGGTGGATAGACTCACCAAATTTCCTCATTTATTTTATGTTACATCATCTTTCACTACTGCACAAGTGGCTGATCTATTCTTTCAAGAAATTTTTAAATTGCATGGACTTCCCAAGAACATTGTGAGTGATAGAGATAGCAAATTTATGAGTGCCTTTTGGAAAGAAATTTTCAAGTTGATTGGCACTCAATTGACTCCAATCACAAGCTATCATCCTCAAACTGATGGCCAAAAATAAAGAGTGAATCAATGGTTGGAGGGGTACTTGAGGAACTATGTTGGTGAGCAGCATAAAACATGGGTGAAATGGCTACATTTTGGTGAGTTTTGCTACAACACTACTTTCCATATGTCCATTGGCACATATCCTTTCTTACAAATTTATGGTTATGAAGAACTCACCTTTTTTTAGCACGTCTTTGGTGATAGTAGAGCCCCAAAAGCTAAGGATTTGATGGAGGCAAGTCAAGATATTTTGAAACTTCTAAAAGACAATTTGCAGGTTGCCGAAAATCAACAGAAGTAGTATGTGGATCAACATAGGGTGGAAATAACTTTTCAAGTGAATGATTTGGTCTATTTGAGGCTACATCCATATAAACAAACATCCTTGAAAGTGAAAGGATCAGAAAATCTCAAACCAAGATATTCTTGTCCATATAAGGTAGTTCGAAAAGTTGGGGAGGTGGCTTATGAGTTGGAACTTCCGAAAGGGAGCAAAATCCACAATGTATTTCATGTTTCATGCCTTAAGAAGGCTATTGGTCAGAAAATATATGTTGCAGAAGCCCTCCCTCCATTATATGATGAAGGATAACTCATACTTATTCCATAGAAAAAATATATATATATATATATATATATATATTTGAAGGCAAGAGAAAGGAAATATAAGGGAGTATTTGGTACAATGGAAAGATTTGTCAAGTGAGGATGCCACATGGGAGGATGAACAAATTTTGAAGCATCCTAATTTGGAATTTCTTGAGGGAAAGAAATCTTGGGTGGGGAGGACTGCAATGTCCCCATTCAAATAAATCTCAAGAAGAGAAAATTCCACCAATCTACTAGTTTCCTAGGTTGGGGTGGAAACACTAGATTTGGAATAAGGAGACTAATAAACCAAAAATGGACATTAGTTTGACATAAATACATTAAAAGGTGTTAAATAAATATTTATGATAGGAAAATAAGGTGGCATTTGGTCATGGAGACACATTGGTGGTGTGGGACCCACACAAAGCTAGATGGGCCCCATGCCACATGGCATTCCACTCTCACCCATTCGAATCCAAGGTGGAGTCCAATGTTCTTGCGGGATTTGGAAGGGAATAATTCTTGGCATGAATCAATGAGGTCGAAATGTAGAGGAAGAGTAACTCCCATGGAAGAGGAAGAGGCATTTTGGAGCTAATGGGACACTTGGGCTAGATTCCCTAGATCTATGACAACAATGATGAAGATGCTATGAAAATTATGACAAAATCAGATCTGATTGCTAACATCTGACATATATGACATGTCAGGGCTAAACATATCCTACAAGAGGGTGCACAAGGGACTTATGGCAGCCAAAGAGCCACCCATTCGAATTGAGTGAAGGAGGAGGCTAGGAATGGAGGGATAAGTGGCACACATTGGAATCTCTTCCCAATTCGAGTTGGAATGAAGCTCATGGATGGAATTCGAGTTAAGGAAGCCTTTGGAAGTTTATAAAAGTCAAGAACAAAGAAGGAGACAATATTTTTATCATTTCTCATTTTGTATATCGGAGAGCATAGCTTGTCCATGCTTGTGGAGTGTTTACTCTACTTTCCTTAGTACCAATTTCGAGGGTGAAAGATTCCCATCCTAATTGGAAATTGGAGAGGACATTCAGAAATTTCATTTAGAGATACAATGGATTCATTTTTTGCAGGTTGAATCTAAAGGGTTTCTCGTGACATTCTCTTCTTCAACTTGTTTCCACACCTTTCTCACTTTTCTCTTCATATTTTGGCTCTTGGAGGAAGGGCGCACTTGGTGAGATGATGATATATTTGGGGGAGATATTGTGGCCCCATTTATTTGTAATCTCATGTATTTACTCTGTATTTTCTACTCAAAATATCCTCAAGTCGAAATACCACTTGAAACTATGTCAAAATACCAAACAATGTGTAAATGGTGCCATTTTCCTCATATCTTGTTATGAAAGCTTGAAGTTGCTTTATTTCGACTTGTATCACCTCATCTATGTGATTTTTATGATGTATGGATTGTAATTAATGTCTTGAATAATTTTCATATACATTGCATAAGCCTTTGGAACATAAATCTCGAATTTCATGGCAAATAGTGAAGTTTCCTATCATTTCCCCCTATGTGAAGACATGTCCACAAACCTATGATTTATGGGAGTTGCAGAAGCCTATAGAAATTGATTGATTATGAATTTGGGATCCCATTGAAGTCCTTTAATAGTACCATGTATCTTTTCTAAAATTTGGGAAGCTTATAAAACATTTGGAAATCCATCTTTGTCCCCTACCCTTGGGGGATTTGAACCTCGATTTGACTAGCAAATTTCCCTATATTTCCCTGATTGTAAATGAATGTTGCAAAATTATTTTGAGAGTTTCCAAGCATCCATCAGCCTCATTTTTATGTATTAACACCTTCCAAAAACATTCAGACCCAATTTGGAAGCATTTGGAACCATTTGGAAGCATTTGAGTCATTACTAGTCTAAGTGTCTAATTGGCCAAAAATTGCAAATTTTCCTAATTTTCACAAATTCATTAAAAGGAACACTACACTGTCACATACTAATGAGGTTAGTATATTTTGGAATGATATTTTTGGACACCTCAACTACATACATCTTGAAGCTTTGATTAAAGAAAATATGGTTGAAGTACTTCAAAGCATCAAATTTTCCAAAGGAACCTACAAGGGATGCATTGTTGGAAAGCATGTAGAGCGCAAGTTTGAGAAGCGTAAGGCAATAAGAGCTGCTCAAAATATTGATTTTTTCCATTCATATGTGATAGGACCTCTTCCCACACCCTCCTATGGAAACTCAAAGTATGTCCTAACATTCATTAATTATTTTCAAGGCACTGTTGGGTATTCTTTCTCAAGTTGAAATATGAAGTGTTCCATTCTTTCAAAGTTTTCAAATCTTATATTGAGAACTTCAGTTGGAGGAATATCAAGGTCATAATGACTTATAATGTAATATAATATGTCAATAAGGACCTACAACAGCTATGTGAAGAAGATGGCATTCACATGCATCATTATGTGCCTTACACACCCCAACAGAATGGTGTGGCAGAGCACAAGAATGGAACATTGAAGGAGATGACTACATTGTTAGGATATTCCTATACTCCATCCTAGTCCTAGCAACATTTTCATTATTTGCATTTTTAGTCATGCATGCACTTTTAGGGTTTGCATGCATCCCAGTCATCTGTCCCAACACCTAGCCCTCAGTTAGCTAGCTCCCGGAGCTTCTTTCCACTCAATTTCATCCCTCCTAGAGCTTAGTGCGCCCTCCTTTCACCTACTGCATGAGAAAGGCACCCTTCCTTACCTACCATTCAGTTATCTTCAGTCATCTTCAATTCTCTCCTTGATTTTAGGCTTGACTGACTCTCAACTGACTGTATCACTCCGATGGACCTCCAGTGAGACTTGACTGCCCATTCTGACTTCAGTTAGCTCCTCATGCTCCCTTCACTGAGCCTCCTTCATTCAGTTAGTTCCGGTTACACCTACCACACTCAATTAGACTTAGTTCGACTGATGGTTGACAGTTACTTGAGCATTGATGACTCCACTGATGATGAGATAGACTACTAGTTGTGCTCCGATGACACTCCAGTGATCCTTTGATCACTCCATGAAGGCTAATTCGAATTGCCACCTTAGGCATTCAAATCCTCGTGCATTGTACTATTTATTTGTCCATATTGTGATTAATTAATTAGTGTGTGTGAAGTATTTTTGCTTCTATCTGAATTCTACTGTATTATTATTATGTTGCTCATTACACTGCATTGACCACTCTTCTTCTATCTTCCTGCTTAATCGTAATTACTCTTGTGAGGTATACATCATCTCTTAGATCTACTGTGAGTATTTTCACATGGTATCAGAGCATGTTGAGAGTATTGTTTATCTCCATTCCTGAGAGTTTTTTGCAGGTTATTATTAAGATTTCGAGTGCAGCAGTTTCTGCATTTAGGCAGCAGTAGCAGTTGCAGATATTCTCTATTGTTTTTGCAGGTCTTCTACAGCTTCAATGAATTCAGAAGAAATCCCTCCTCTTTCTCCATTCAACTATGATGAATGGAAACTGAATATGATAACACATTTGAAGAGAAATGGTCTCTTTGATTACTATTTTGAAAGAGGGTTCGAATCCTCTGAAGAAGAGTATGACTGGTTAATTGAAGGAGACAGAGCTTATGCAGCCATGTTGTTTTCTATGCATGGATGCATGTTACACCAATTCATTGATATTGAAACTCCAAAAGAGCTATGGGCCCAACTGGATGTAATATTTGGTAAATAGAATAAAGGAATTGGTCCAAACCCTTTCGAGAGCAAGAAAAGTGATGCATTCTCCCTCCTTGATGATCTCATTGATCATGAATCAGTATCAAACATATCTCATATTGAAGTTGTCCACAAAGAACTTGCAGATTCTACACTCATGCTCCAAATTTCTTCTCTTTATGTGCCAGCTCACACTCTAGATATTGCAGAAAGTCCTAAATCCTCTCTTGCACCAAAGTCTGTTGGTCTGCATCATGATCTATTGAATATTTCAGAGGTCAAATCAGCTATTGGAGGTAATGCATTCGCCCTCCTCGAGCAATCACCTCTTATTTACTACTGTATGATCATTATTCCATGCTTTCAGAAGGTTATTGAAGAATATGGCCATTGTCATTCGCTTGGGATAATTTCTCATGCACATCATGGTTTTGATCTCACCCCTGCTGGTTCAAAGGAGATCTCAAGAAACCATTTCCATTCGCTTGGGATAACTTCTCATACATTTACTGGTTTTGATCTCACCTCTTATGGTTCAAAGGAGATCTCAAGAAACCATGATTCAAGTCTTGGATCTAATTTGGATTCTAAGCAATCACTGCTTAGGATAATTTCTCATGCATATGATAGTTTTGATCTCACCCATGCTGGTTCAAAGGAGATCTCATGAAACTATTCTTCAAGTCTTTAATCTGATTTGGATTTCAAGCAATCATGTGATGGTTCTTTTTGGCATAATCTCACCCATGATGGTTTGAAGGAGAAGACAAAAGACTATCTGCACATTCATAGATTTGATCCTACCTCAGCTGATTCGAATCACAGGTTCAAGGATCATCCTCATACCTTTGGATTTGTTCTCACCACATTCGATCTAAAGAGCAACGACAAGCACATGCTTTCTGAGCATGATCCACTTCTTCCCAAGAAAAAGATACCTCCAGACATATGACCAAGCATCACACCTGCTTGAGTTTGGAGCATTTATTTTTGTGTGTGCCTTACAGTCTATTTTGAGGGGGGGTATTTTTCCCATGAGGTTTTCCCCATTTCCTCAGTTTATTGACTGTTATTATTCATTGTATTGGGTGACCTTTGGTCTTAGTTACCAAGGCCCATGATGGATTAAGGGGGGGGTGTTAGGATATTCCTATACTCCATCCTAGTCCTAGCAGCATTTTCATTATTTGCATTTTCAGTCATGCATGCACTTTTAGGGTTTGCGTGCATTATTTAGGGTTTGCATGCATCTGAGTCATCAGTCCCAGCACCTAGCCCTCAGTTAGCTAGCCCCTGGAGCTTCTTTCCACTCAGTTTCATCCCTCCTAGAGCTCAGTGCACCCTCATTTAACCTACTCCATGAGAAAGGCGCCCTTCCCTACCTACCATTCAATTATCTTCAGTTCTCTCCTTGATTTTAGGCTTGACTGACTCTCAACTGACTGTATCACTCCAATGGACCTCCAGTGAGACTTGACTGCCCATTCTGACTTCAGTTAGCTCCTCATGCGCCCTCCACTGAGCCTCCTTCATTCAATTAGTTCCAATTACACCGACCACACTCACTTAGACTTAGTTTGACTGATGATTGACAATTACTTGAGCATTGATGACTCCAATGATGATGAGATAGACTACTAGTTGTGCTCCGATGACACTCTAGTGATCCTTTGATCACTCCATGAAGGCTAATTCGAATTGCCACCTTAGGCATTCGAATCCTCATGCATTGTACTATTTATTTTTCCATATTGTGATTAATTAATTAGTGTGTGTGAAGTATTTTTGCTTCTATCCGAGTTCTATTGTATTATTATTTTGTTGCTCATTACACTGCATTGACCACTCTTCTTCCATCTTCCTGCTTAATCATAATTACTCTTGTGAGGTATACATCATCTCTTAGATCTGTTGTGAGGATTTTCACATACATGTATGTTGGAGACTAAGTATTTGTATCCTAAGATATGGGTTGAAGCCATTAATTGTGATGAATATGTTCATAAAAGAGTTCCACACAAATCCTTGGAAGGAAATACTCCATTGGAGGCTTGGATGGGACATAAGCCCGATGTGTCTCATTTCAGGGTGTTTGGCTCAAGAGCATGGGCTAGAATACCTGCAGAGAAAAGAAAGGCCTTGAAGCCCCAAAGAAAAGAGTCTATTATGGTTTTTTATGCAGAATATGCCAAGAGCTACAAGCTCTTTGATCCCTCATCTCAAAAGACTTTCATTGAGAGGAGTGTTCAGTTTGAAGAAGAGCCCATGCAAGCAACTGACCAAGAAGAAGGGGAATGCTCAAATCCCCAACTTGTAGATGATCCCAAGGCTCCTTCCACTTATAATAATTCTATTCTATGTCCAATAGGGATACTATATTTAATTTTTTGTGACTCATAAGCAATCACATTGGCATCTTGTCACAAGACACCTCCTAATCCTTCCTTGCACGCATCTGTGGATACTATAAAGTCTTTATCCAGATCAACAATTTTCAACACATGTTCTTTTATCAACAATTCCTTAAGATTTTGGAAACTAGCATCACACTTATCATCCCAAATAAATTTAACTTATTTATTTTGTAAAGAACTAATGGGGTAGGTTATTCTAGAAAAACATTCTATGAATTTTCGATAGTATCCTGCTAATCCCATAAAGGATCTTACATCAAAAACATTGTGTGGGGTAGGTCAATCCATTATTTCCTTAATATTTTTCGAGTCCACTGTTATTCCTTCTTCTAATATAATGTTCCCAAGTTATTGAATTTCTTTTTTGATAAGTCACATTTGGAGAACTTGGCATAAAGTTGGTGTTCTCGTAATGTTTGTAATACTATCCTCAAATGTTCTTCATGTTCTTGTTCATTCTTTGAATAGATCAAAATTTCATATATGAATAAAAGAACAAATTTTTCTAAGTATTGGCTGAAAATACTATTCATCATGCACCTAAAATTTGCAGGTGCATTTGTTAATCCAAAGGAATTACCACAAAATAGTAGTGTCCATATCTAGTCCTGAAAGCAGTTTTACAGATATCCTCTTCTTGAATCCTCACTTGGTGATATTCCGATCTTAGGTTGATCTTGGAGAAGAATTTAGCTCCCCCAACTTGATCAAACAAGCCATCAATCCTAGGTAGTGGGTATTTATTTTTTAGATTTAATTTGTTAAGTTGACGATAATCAATGCACATTTGCATAGTTCCATGTTTCTTTTTCAAAAATACGATAGGTGCTCCCTAGGGTGATACACTTGGCCGAATGTACCCTTTTTCAATCAAATCATGCAACTGAATTTTTAGTTTTACCAATTCTGGAGTACTCATTTGGTAAGGTGCTTTAGAGATAGGTACTGCCCCTGGAATTAAGTTTATGAAAAAGACTAGATCCCTTTTAGGTGGAAGCTCTAGTATTTCATCCAGAAATACATCTTTAAATTTTTTCAAGATAGGAAAATATCCTAATTTTTGTTGTGTTTCTTCATTACAGTTTTGAATACTTACTACATATAGTTTTCAACATTTTCTGGATATTTCTTTATATTATGATCTTCTTTGACTATGATCATAGCACAATCTTTCTTTATGCAAATCTTCATCCAATGTTTTAGGGGCATCAAATTCAATTTTATTTGCAAAGTGAATTGGCAAGCAACTTAGAAACCTTTGAATTTTAATTTTCTCTTCTTTTATATAGGTAACGTAGTGAAACAATTCTAGATCTTACTGATTAGTCCATCCATTGTAAGGGAACCCACTTTCAACTCATGAAATTCCACTATTTTCTTGTCATAAAATATTTCTGATAAGTAATTTTCTTTGAACAAAATTTTAAATTCTGACCATTCAATCGTACCTTCTTTTATTCCCTTGGTGAGTTTTAAATCCCTCCACCAATGTGCATCCTTTCCAATGAGATTATAGATTTCTAGACAGGCTTTTAGCTCACTCGGGTAAGCATAAACATGAAAGTATTTAGACATCCCAAGCAACCATTCCTCAGCTTTTTCACCTGAATCAAGTTCACCCTCAAATATCGATGCCTTAATATTTTTTAATTCCCCCTTTAATTAATAAACATGTGAATGTTTAGACTTCTTTCTAAACCAGAGTGGACATGAAGACTCAGAAGAGATAGTACTGTAGCTTCTTTTTCTGATTTATAAGAAGGACTGGATTCATATGTTCCTTTCCTTTTACTTTCTTCTTGTTTATGGGATCCTACCAACACATTACTAGAGGTGTGTATTGGATTGTGTTTAATCTCGGTTAAATTTTGCAGCAAAACTACATTCAGTTCTTGTTGAGCTTGTCTATCTTTCAAGTTGTCTTCCTTAAAACTCTGTAATTCATATTTTAAACTTTGCATAGTCTTTAGCAGTTATGAGGGAGTAATAGTTTGTTGTTCACCATTCAAACTAACCCATATTTCCCCTTCATGTTGGGGTGGCTCTGAATGTCCCAGTTGGCTGGAATTTCTTTCTGCACTCATGATTTTCTTTAAAAAAATTAATTCAATTTTCTTTGATTATTTATTTGATCTTCCAATTCTTCTTGTCTTGCTATGGCTTCCCAAGCCCTTTCCAATTTAGCTATATTCCTAGATGTTCTTAAAATTAGATTATAAAGATGCACCAATATCGAATTATGATTTCCAAACTGAACAGGAATATTTGGTTGTGTCGCTTCTAGCAATTTCATTGACTACCTTATTGTGCAAAATAAAAAAATTATTACTTTATATACACAGAAAAATCAATTTGCAGCATAAATGGACAAGCCCATAGGTCACACAGTGTTGCAATCTAGGATCTGATACCAATTGTAACAACTCAAATTTAACCTATAATTACACATAGATTTTTGTATTTTAAGGGATAAATGATAAACTCGATAACCAACATCCTTGCCGTACTTTGATTATATGGAATGAATGGTTATAAGAAGGAACCTATTCCCGGTGATACTTTTATGATTGTTTTCTAGGATTTTACTCCTGTAGTAATTCTATTAAAAACTCTTTATGCATACCTATTATTTTTAATTGTATTTGTACATATTTATATTTGAATTATATAATAGCCTCATACCAAGGGACTACTATCGATGAATTTATTTAAAAATCCTAAATAACATATACTAACCCCTTAAATACTTTTCAACAACATCCTTGAGTCTAATATTAAGACCTGTGATAATTATATACAAATCCATTATTTCTATATCATGATTTGGTTTACTATACAATATATATGTTGATTATCCAAATTCCTTTACTTGTTTCTATGGTAGTTAGAATACTAGTTATAATTGCAATACTTGTGAACTAGTAAGTTAATGGGCATCCATTGCCCTACACAAATTTGTTTTCCCTCTTTTCCTTTTACTACCATGTTGCTTGGATTAACATTTGTTCTATTCTTTATCTTAGTATTTATAACATAGCTTTTATATTCTTCTTTGGGCATTAAAGGAGCCACACGAAGGGTGTCTTACTTAGCACCAGGTACTAATGTATATTTTGTATCTGCATGTGTGAATGTAGTCTCAAATGTGTGGTTTATTCCCTAGAAATTCACAACTAATATTTCACGAGGTCAATGCTCCTTTCCACCTTAATCTTAGTCATGAATTGAGGCATTAATGTTAAAAAAATAGGATCATGGATCAATAACAATAAACAAGATGCAAATATAAATCACATAAAACACATTACAAGAGAGACACAAATATAACTTGGTTCACCCAATATGGGCTACGTCCACACATAAAGTGTCAGTCCCTATTCTTATACTATCCAACAAAATGAAGGGATACAAACTGCAACACATCCACTGCAACTTCCTCTTCACTCTCTCATAATCTGTCTTACACAATCATAGATATCTTTATAATGCTACAATACATTACACAGTCGTATTACAATGTCTTCATTTTAAACAGAATTACCATGGGAAAATACTACGGGATACCCAATACCATGGCCCCAAAAACTGTTGGCCAACGAACAACCCAAAAAAATCATTTTGGGAGCTTCTCCCCCAAACCCCCTTTCTCGGGGGCGCTACCCCCGAACCCCCGTGGAGGGGTGATTCCCCCCCCCCACTAGGATGAGTGTACAGTCCACCTGAACATCAAATAAAAGTGGGGTACAAACATGGTTGAAACAACATCTCTGAATCAGGAAGATCAAGCTCCACAACCAACAATCTCCCACTTGGATATTGATCAAAACAAATCCACCATTGGTTCACTTGTTGGACTATGCTCTGAACCTTGGACCTGGAAAAATTTTCATCTTCACCTTCATGCTTGAAGGCCAACTGAAACCAAGCAAGAAATCAGTTTCTCACTGGTTACAACCTTTGTCAACATGTCTGTAGGATTCTTTCTAGTGTGTATATTTTCCAGCTTCAATAGTTCATCTTCTAGAACAGACTGTATGAAATCGTACTTGAGTTGTATATGTTTATTCTTGGAATGGAAGGATGAGTTATTTGAAATATGAATGGCACTATGGATGTCATTGTACAACCTGTTATTCTCCTGCTTCTTACCCAATTCCTCCATGAACCTCTATAACCAAATCATCTCTTTACTAGCCTCTGTAGCAACAACATAATCTGCTTTCGTTGTTGAAAGGGAAACAACCTTTTGCAGTTTCAAAATACAACTTAATATAATTCCACGTATAGTAAATACATACCATGTGGTGCTTCTCCTGCTATCTTTATCATTTTCCATATCTGAATCAACATATCCTTGTAGAACTGTGTCTGAACCTCCAAAACATAATGCATGAGTAGCAGTACCACTCAAATACCCGAGAATCCACTGTACTTCCTTCCATTGTTCTTTACCTAGATTGTTCATATACCTACTCACAACTCCCATTGCATGTGCAATATCTAGTCTTATGCACACCATGGCATACATCAAGCTGTCAATTGTTGATGAATAGGGAACCTTGGACATGTAGTCTATCTCTTCCTGTGTCTTAGGATACATATCCTTACTTAGTTTGAAATGGCTGGCCAACAGTGTACTAACTAGTTTTGCATTCTGCATTTTAAATCTCTCCAACACCTTTTGTATGTACTCACCCTAAGACAATGTCAATTTGCGATTTTTCATGTCTCTTTATTCTCATACCAAGGATTTGCTTTGCAGCACCCAAATCCTTCATCAAAAATAAATTAGCTAACTTCCTTTTGAGCACATTTAAATGGTGCATGTTAGACCCTGCAACAAGCATGTCATCCACATACAATAACAAGATAATATATCTTCCATTATCTAGCCTCTTGAAATAAACATAGTGGTCGTAATGACATATACTATAACCCCATTCTGTCATAAACCTGTCAAATTTCAAATACCACTGTCTTGGTTCCTACTACAGGCCATATAATCTCTTCTTCAACCTACATACCAAATTCTCCTTCCCTTTGACCTCATACCCCTGTGGTTGCTGCATATAAATATCTTCCTCAAATTCCCCATGGATAAAGGTTGTTTTTACATCTCACTGTTCAAGATTCAAATCTTCTACCGCCATGTTAGTGCACTTTTACTTCGACCAGAGTTCAACACTTAACATCCACCAACAAACCCCAAAATCCACAGACATCACCCCGAAAGGGAGTAAATCCCTTTCAGCAACACCTGTAGAGTAGATGAAGTCTCACCCGAAGTATCTAAGGGAACTGTAGGAACCAGACTTCATGCAGCACAGAAGGGGAACACTCGACAACCAATACATTCATCATTATATTTTGTTGCAAAACAACGACAAACCATAGCTTCAACAAGTTCATAACATCAACAAATTCCATTACTTAGCCCTATTAATATATTTGCATCCAGTTTTCATACAACTAAACCCATCTTGTATTTTCTTATTTATTCAACAGAAGAAAGAACACATAGCATGCCACATCAAATCATACATCAACACACATAAAGACACCATGTTTTAATGTGGAAACCCATCTAGGAAAAACCATGGAAGCGCTTGTATTTTATTAAGAGTCGCAGCCAAATAATCAATTGAGGTAAGACTTATAGATTTATTCATGTATTACAATGGATCTGCGCACACAGCCTGTAGATCAGCGACTCAGATTCTCTGGAACATATCTCTGAAATACACAGTGGGTATCTTCATTACAGAGTACAAATACTCAACTATCTCTACTGATCGCATCTAACTAAATATGTAACCCAAAACTTCATTTTTAATACATATTTATAGGGTGCACTAATATTGCCCCACTCCCACTAACCCACTAACTTCCTAACCGACTCATTATTACAATGTGGACCAATTCTAACTAACTAACTAAACTCTGACCTTTGACATGGTCAACATGACCATTTTCCCTATTTCCTGGCCACTTCATCAGAGTTGACCGCATCACTAAACTGGTTCCACTTCAAAAATTGTACCACCAAAACACTAGGCCCAACATGCCACTAGAATTAAAATAGTTCTAATTGAAGTCATTTTAACATCAACAAAAAACATTTCATCAAAATCTATACCTTTCTTCTCTGCAAACCCCTTTACAACAAGTCTATCCTTGTACCACTTCTTTCCTCCATCTTCTTCCTTCAACCTATAAACCCATTTATTCTGCAATGCTCTTTTACCTACAGGAAACTAAACCAAATCCCATGTCTGGTTTCTTACCAATGAGTCCATCTCCTCAGTCATGCCTTGCTCCCACTTCTTTCTAATTTCCACCTGCATTGCTTCTTCATAACATTCTGGTTCACCAGAATCAATCATCAATAAATAATACATTGAAGGAGAGTATAGATAAACAACCACCATCTCCCAACCGCCATGTTGAGATCAGATTTCTTTTCATATCAGGAATATTCCTTACATCATTTAGCAGCCATTCACCATTCTTTAACTTTATCCGTACCTTACCCATTCCAACAATTTTACATGGTTCATCATCACCCAATAAAACATGTCCAAAATCACCAAGAAGATAAGCATGAAAGAATTTCCTATGGGGTGTAGCATGACATGAAGCCCTTGAATCTACTACCAAGTAATCACTAGTCTTATCTAATGAAATAATAAAAGAATATTGTAACACATCACCTGTTATATTTGCTTACTAAGTAGTCTCTTGCTGTCCATCTCTTTTGTTCTTTAGATATCTACAGTCTTTCTTCAGATGTCCTTTCTTTCCACAGTTCTAGCACTCTATCTTTCCCAGTCTGGACTTGGATCTTCCCTTCATGGACTTGTTGCGATTACCGAGGATCATTCCTCTCTCCATTTATCTTCTCTTGCTCTCCATGGTTAATGCATTACGTGATGTCTCACTTATGCATTTCCTTCGCATTTTCTTAGTAAGAATAACACCAACAATATCATCAAATTTCAAAGTGTTTGAACCAAAGACAGAGTTACTTACAGCCATGACCAAGCCATTCCATTTTTCTGGAAATGAGCACAAGATTAGAAGAGCCCTAACCTCATCATAAAAGTTCACTTTTACAAAACTTAGCTAATTTGTAATCGTATTAAATTCATTTAAATGATCAACAACAGATCCACCTTCTAACATCTTCATATTAAATAAACGCTTCATTAGAAATACCTTGTTGGAGGCCGAGGGTTTTTCATATAGTTTACCCAATGCGCTCATTAGACCCTCCGTTGTATTTTCTTTTGAGATATTGAAAGCCACCGGCAAAGACAAGCACAACCGTATTGTTCCCATTTCATTTCGAACATCCCATTCTTCATCCTTCATAGTCTTCAGTTGTATTGCTTTTCTACCCAACGGTTGGAATAGATCCTTCCAATACAGATAATCATCCATTTGCATCTTCCATAACTGGCAGTTTTGGTCATTAAATTTTTGGACCTTAAAATTTCCTTCTTCCACCATTGCTCCCACTTGAACCAGGAACCCTTCTTTCCTGCAAGTTTATCTTCCAAATAGACCTTTGGCTCTAATACCAATTGTTAGAAAAACAAGATAGAAGAGAAATAACAATAAACAAGATGCAAATATAAAACACATAAAACACATTACAAGAGAGACACCAATATAACGTGGTTCACCCAAGATGAGATATGTCCACATAGAAATTGTCAGTCCTTATTATTATACCATCCAGCAAAATGAAGGGATACAACCTACATCGCATCCACTGCAACTTCCTCTTCATTCTCTCACAGTCTCTCTTAAACAATCATAGAGATATTTACAATGCTACAATACATTACACAGTCGTATTACAATGTCTTCCTTTTAAAGGGAATTACCTTGGGAAAATACTACGCGCTACCCAATACCATAGGCCCACAAAATATTAGCCAACACAGGAATACCATAGGCCCGCAAAATATTGGGGATCTCTCCCGTGGGGGGAAGATGGCCCCCCACACCCCCTGCTGGGATGAGTGTACAGTCCACCTGCACAACATATAAAAATGGGGTACAAATACGGCTGAAACAATGTCAACATCTCTGAATCAAGAATATTAGGCTCCATAACCAGCAATTAAGGGTCAACCAGCTCATTGAAAAGGATCGAGCACGTACTTTTCATGCACCTAGCTAACACCTGGAGTTCATCTTTAATACACTGTACTATTCTTCGCGGATTATGAAGGAGGGTTCACTATTTGGGAAAACATGCTCTCAAAGCTTCATTTTTTCTTAAAGTTTGGCTCATCTTTGCAAGGGCTAGGTTCAGCTCTGATGTGCTATGGTAGAGCTCGAGCATCTCATGCAATATAAATCTTATCTATTGTGTAATTTACTACCATTGTAAAGATGGTTTCAAGAGTTTTTTTCCCTATGCGATTGGTGATTAAAAATATGTGTTATGTTTGTTACAACCAGAGCTCGAGGAACCTTGTAACTCCTTTGGATTCTCCTTGCAAGGTAAAGTCATTGAAGTTTGAAATATTTTCTCATTTCTATTATAATATTAACCTTGTTTATTTGTATTACTTATACATTTGACACTAATTCTATGGCTCTCTCCGGTAGGTGAATGCTGTTACAATTGGATTTGGGGATAAACTTATCTCAGGAAGGGAATAGCGTTTCCCCCAGGTAAGACGCCTTCCTCGGCTCATCTGCTCCAGGAAGATATTCGCAGGGTTTTAAGCCTCATTCATGTTGCATAGAGTTTTGTAATACCCCCATTTTGACCCTTAGGATATATTGGCTTTTAATGTAAATATTGTATACATGCGATGTATGTTTTCATAGCATGGAGCTCAAGGCCAAGGCCCTGCTAGTGGATGCTCAAATTTTATTTAAAAATGAAAGTATTTGATATTACGCTATCCATGTGCTATTAAGCCATGGAACATTGTAAAATGATGTAAATAATAATATTGCAATAAAAATACCAAAAACTGGCTATGGAAGCAACTAATAAGAGAGGGGTCATGTGTATTCCACTAGGGAGTGGTGAGGGGGTTGTGGGGTTGAACCAAATGTTTCCAAATGTCGTCTTGAGAACCGATTTGACTTTCTTTGTTGACATTTAATTATGTTGTAAGAAAGTGGTTGAAAAAATCATTCCATGGCTTCAATGGAGCATGGGCAGCCCATAAATTCGTATGGCAAGGTATGGGCTCTATTTCCTTGACCCACAAGTCACTCTACCTCATGGGAATTTGTTTCTCCTCATTCCCATTCCATTGTTTAACATCTAAGCATCAGTTTTCATCGATTACACATGACCAACAATGAGAAAAACCAGAAATCGCAACTCTGAATTTAACCACGTTTTGAAGTGCCAAAAACACCCAGAAAATTGTGTGGACAGTGAAATCCAATGGGGGATCCATACACCTTAACCCTGGGGTGAATTTGAGAGTGTTAGAGACCCAAAAATGTATAGGAAAACCCAGATTCGATAGCCTAAAAATCCAATTACGGAACTGAGGCATTTGGCCATAGAATTGAGAAAATCCAAGCATGAATAACAAAGTAGAAGATAGAACAGAGGTTGGGATTGCTTGATAAACCCAGTGAAGGCTAGAATCTCAATTATTTAGCATCTTGGACTTTTCTATGCCCACCCTGAAGAGCATTGGAGGGAAGGGGCACCTGAGGTACTATGCAGTTGAGAAGGGGACCTTCCCTGTGTTGGGTGTGGTAGGTATTGTGGGTGCCAAGGTTGTTTGAGTTTAGTTTGAGATGCCTATAGTCGAGCTCACTGGATTAGCATCTTCATCCTCATCTCTTGTATGCTTGATAAACCCAACTGTGTGTTGGCTTAGCATGATTTTTTGTGTGAAACCATGGCTGTGAGTGAGCTCGTTTAGTTCCTCCTTAGTGGATACACAGCCCAGCTCAGGGGTGGTCTCTTAGCTGAAAGAATATAGGTTGGACAGAGACCTATGGTTGGGTGGAACGTTGCTCTCACATAGCCAGTTGCTTGGACAATTTCATCTTAAATATAAGTATTATCTGTGTTTTAATTCTACAATTTTTTAATTAATAATGACTATTATGATTATATGTTGGATGCATGATGCACTTGTGTGTGGATGATGTGTATATTCGTTGTGTTTATTTTAGTATGAACCTGTACACATGAGTTTTATTTATCATAAATTCGTTAGTGATGAATGGGGCTGAGTTTCCCAAATAGCCCCGGAATGTCAGTCATGTTCCCTTCCTCGCATCAGATGGATGGAAGGGGACGTGACAAGTTGTATTGAACTTGTGTAGTTTGTCTTTGTATGACCTCGGGACTTCAATCTTGTAGGCGCATAAATTGTACAGACTTGTTTTAGGGTTATGTAGCCCATATATACTATGCATATATTTTGTTTGGTGCATATAGTCGCCTGTGGTAGTTATTAATGTTATGAATTGGGATATTCATCCCAATTTGTGGAGTCATGTCAACTTATTTTGTTTATTCCACACACACACAAACATATTATTTTATAGGGGTCTGGCCCAATACATTCCATTGTATGGATTTTAATCTTATGGTGTATTTGTATTACCGTGTTTATGCCCAATTTAATGAGCCTGGGCATATTAGGGAGAATCCCTATTTTATTTTGGCTCATGTGTGTTCAGAACCGTTGGCTCTTAATAGTTTATACATAGGATCGATGTAAATGCATTATATGTTTTGTTATTAACCTTTGTTTATCTTCAAGCTTAGGAGCTCGCGTGTATTTCACAGAACGAATTCCTCTATTAAGTATATTGATTTGTTTTCAGACATTGAACTTTTAGGGTTATGCGTGATTAGTTTTAGTGGATTAATTTTTTATTACAATGACTGAGTACAAATTTATTCATTTATATATATACCAATCCTTTTATGAATCCTAAACGTTATGTTTTGTGTTTTATAATTATATAGTAAGCTCTATAGGATTCATGATTATTCCCTTTGTATTGTATCGTTATTTGAAATTGTATTCATATGGAAAGATTGATGTTTAAGGCCCTTTGGCTCGACCTTAACTGTATTATTTGCATGGATAATTATGTTCTCTATTTGCATATGTCTGAGAAGAAGAATTGATTTTAACCTTCACTTTGTGAATCTTGTTCTAGATTAACCATCATGATTCTATTATGTTTTTAAATTGGATTAATATTCCAAATTCTTGCTTGTTATTTGTTTGTGTATACCCTTTCACAAGGACTATTTTCATTTGCAGTCTATGTAAACTGTATATTACTAGCCTAGGAACCCGCAAGGGGTTTCGATCTTGCAATCTTAATGTTTATATGATGCATGTTTTTAAAGTTAAGTCCTACTCTGTTTGTTTATTATAAGGGTCTGTATGATGATGGTTTTATAGCAATACTCTATGATGCGTTTAATTATGTTAAACACTAGTTTTTCTTGTTATCTCAGTATAACAATATATACATGTCCATGAGCATAGTAATTTATGGCATGACCAAGGGATTTTCCCTTTTCCTATCGTGGACAGGTTATGTTACAGGAGTTTTCTCCTTGAGTATTTATAGTCACTCATAATATAATGTAGTTAATTTTTTGGTCTTAAGAAATTTCCTCTACTATAATAATACAGAACCATTGATCATTTCTGCTTACAATTCCATTATAAATCCACAGCCATAAATAAATATTTCCAGTCTATCTAGGGTTAGATAACATGATTAATAATCCTTTTTAAAGGAAAAACATTCTACATAACAGTTCATAATCTACTATTCTTGAGAGTAGGTTTAAATTAAAATAAAAGAATTACTACTAATTCTTTACAAATAAATTTAATACTTCAAACCAGAACTAATATTAGTCTTGTATAATTTATCCTTCCACTTTTCAATTAAAAGAACAATTAAGTGCTAAGTGTTAATTGTAAAGTATAATTTTCCAATAACACTTGAAAAGGGACTAACAACAAATTACTCTTGATTTAATGAAAAACCTTAGCTTATTCAATCAATATTAAATAAACGTACATAATAATAATACATGAATAATGAAACTGTAAATAAACAATAATTACTCAAATAAAATTATCTATGATTTCTGCCAACTTGCTATGGAACAAACATGTTCCTCCCAACCATAGACATCTGCTGCAGTTCATAACCTCTTAACTTTTGCAGAAATCACCCTTGAACCAAACCAAGCTTACTAGGAAATTAATACCTAGGGATGTTTGATATGAAAACTTTCTTAAGTAGACTTACTAATAGGATCACTTTTATCAACTTCTAGTTCATGTAAAAACTTTTCCTTTTCCTTCTAGAGAAGTTCACATTCCAAGTCTCACAAACTAGAATAAATACACCAAGCGCTCAGTAAGGAAAACCAGGATAGACCTATACTATGGAAATGGGTAGACCTGCCTATGCAATCTCCCTTATCTACTATTCATTCTTAACTCTTTATCCATTATTACAGAATGGTTTTTCTCTCTTTTTTGTCTTCAGAAAAGTTAGCAGAATTAGAGAATCTTGTAGGAAGAGAAAGTAAGAGCAGCCTCTCCCTTTTCTTTCTTTCCTTTTATCTTTTATTTTAATTCCTCACATTTCTTGAAATTCATAATTATTATTCTTCTCATCTTTTTATCTTTCCCTTGTTTCAATTTAATTACTCACACAAGTCATAATTCTCTAATAAGCTTGGTCTCTCTTTTCAACAAGTTGTCCCATAGCAAGTAGGTAGAAACATTTCATATGTAATGTCCCTCAAAATACACCCTAAAAAAAAATCTTTAAGGTCTCCGTAACGTCGTAACTTACATGTTGGACATTAATTAACTTCAATCACCGAATCCCTCTCTTTGAAGTTCTCTTAAATTAACTTCAACGCTAAGAGTTTTGTTTGGCATTCTTCATATTTACAACTAAAAGGTTTCTAATTGCTTGCCATACTAAGGCTCTCTTTAATTCCTTAATAACAGTTTCTTACCTTAATTCTCACATGGCCCTTTCGACGAAGAACTGAGACACTCAGGTGGTTTGCATTTAGTTTTATTAATGCATATAGTAACATAAGATATCCAATCTATTTTAAATACATAGCCAACTAAAGCCTAACCCATAGCTGTATATCACTAGTTCCATTCAACAATAAATATATCACTCATATATACTTAATTAACATAAGGAACATTTATCTTTACATGGTAGAGTTAGTGCCAAAAAGTCATACCAATAACTTTTATCTTTATATTTTAAACATACTCCCACTTACTTTTGTAGGATTTTATATCCTTACGTAACTAATATATAGATATAACTAATGGTTATGTAACCTCCTCTTTAAATAAGGGTCATATTTAAATGATAACTTTAATATTCTTTTTATGAACTTTTGCCCATTAGACTTTTATAAATGCATCATCCATACAAACTTTATGATTTAAATTTAGTATTTAATGGATCTTATTTGATTTGTATAACCCTTTATATATATATATAAAGGTAATACCCCTTTCACCAAATTGTAGAGCTCTAATATTGAACACAATATTAAATACTAATAGCCCTCTCTTTTAATTATAACCACATGACTCCTCTTTGGCATTCATATGTAATATAAAATGAGTATAAAGCATGATATTTGAGTATATATCTCATAATTCATTTACAAACAAGATAAAGATATATGTATATATATAATATAATATATTTATATATGTAAAATAACCCTTTTTTTAAATCTAACTTAATTAAACACCTAAACACTAAAGTTTATAAAATATTTACGATCACCACAATTGCCATGGGTCGCTATGCTCACATACATATGAATTCAAATGGAAAATATGAAGTGATTCACCCTCTTACATATATATGAAAATAAATGTAACCCATATGTATGTACTCATACACTAAGGCGAAATAAAATAAAGCAAGGACTATATACTTAAATAAGGAATTATACTCCAATTTCCTATTTCTTTGTTTTCCGGCCAGTATACCACTATTGACATACACCTAATGTTATAACATTTATTTAAATATGGAAATCTTAGTAATGATATTAGCAGCGATGAAGACGGATCAATATACCTGGGGTTTAAGTAGCAAATACAACATCATATTCAAATCATTCGTTTTCTCAAGAGCGTTGGGCTTTCTTGATCTTTAAACAACGTAGATATTTTAAAACAAAACTACTGACGTAGATATTTTAAAACAAAACTACTGATACGACTTATGTAAAAAGCAAAGCATTGACAACCCAAGAAATTAATAGAAAAGTGTGTGGATGGATCTTGACTGTCAGTTTAATCGGAAATTGCTTCTATCTACATAAACTAACAATGCAACTGAGGTGTAAGAAGAAAATTAAACATAAAAACCTACTTACTTGTAACAAAGGGGGAAAGTACTTATCTTAGAAATTAGAAGGGGTGACCAAAAGTTTGATTGCAACATTCCTCCCTTCCAACTGATCTTTGTCCGGCATAGGTTTTCCCGCCGAGAGATCACCCCGGAGTTGGGCACGAATCCACTAGGACTTAGGGTAAAAATTCTCTTTCCTTTATTCCATTTTACTTATCTTTCCTTTTTCCTTCTTGCCTTCAAAGATCAAGAAGAATAAGGAGAAGAACCACCCCCTTTACCACACCATAGTGTCCTCTTTATGGTCAAAGTTAGTTTTGGACTATAAAGATAAGTTCTTGTTAGAACTCAACTTAATTAGTTTTTAATTAATTTTAACTAATCCACTTACTCAGTAAATCTTTTAGTTAATGAGTTAACTTGATCTTTTAACAAGTAGCTAAATTCAATTTAGCTTTATTTATCCTTTAGTTAGCTTTAAGATAAATAATCTATCTTAATTACAACTCCATTAATTTTTTAAGCTTCATATTCAACTTTAACTTTAACTTAGCTAATTAACTAAAGATCTTTATTTAATTAGGTAATTAAAATTTAACAAGTGAGAGTTATCCATGCATACTCATGCATTAAGTACTAGCTACCCATACATACTCATGCATTCACTCCTAGTTAATATTTTATTATTTTGTAGATAAGCTTTTATAGTTTTTAAAGCTTTTACTTTTAATCAAGGACAATCATCCTTCTTAAACCTCAATTAATTTATTTATCTTATTTGAAATAATATTCAAATATATATTTATAAATAAAAATATGTTTTCTTAGAAATAATAATATCCTTTTATTTTTATTCCTAATTTATAATTACAAGAATATTAGTCCTTTCCTACTTGGGATTTAAACAACATCTTTTGTCGAGACCAAGGTACAAATATTGTCTAGGCAAACTTCTTATTTTTACTTAATGGTACTCACTATGGGTCATCTCTATGCTAATAGTTAGGCCAAGGTAGATTATTACTGCCTTTCGGCGATTAGAAGCCTCTCCGATGTCCTTATCTAGGAATAATTATTAACATACTTTCAAACTTAAGTGTTTGCTTAGTGAACGTTATAGTTCTCTTTAAGTGCTTTATGACACTAGGATGACCACTGTCATCAAAACTCAAGGCTATCAAGCCATTCACCCTCTCCCCCTAGTGGATTCTATGCCCCAATCATTTCGTTGCGTCAAGCTTTCAGTCTCCTAAGTCTACAAATTCACTTAACACTTAGGAAAACATAATCATACTTACAGAGTTTTACATGTGGAGATCTTGCCATGAGCTCCTTGTCACTTAGGAAAACATAATCATACTTACAGAGTTTTACATGTGGAGATCTTGCCATGAGCTCCTTGCCGTTGGCGGGTACACAGTTTGTACTTTTTGTTGCAGAAACCCTGAGGGAGAAAGCGGGATATTACATCATAACTAAATTATAACTTTAATCACATAACGTGTTATTTGTCCATGATGCCTTGCATCATACATAGGTCCAAGTCTTTGACTTAATCAAAACAAAATTATTTCCAAGTCCATTGACTTATTTAAATAAGGGTAAACTCTTAGGATGTCACAGATAGGTATCCCAAAAATGGTGTCAGTGGATCCCAAACACTTTTTTTCACTAGTGGGAGTATTACTCCATACTAAATATTATTTTGTTGACATAATTACCAAATTCCTTCCAGATGCAAAGATGTAGGAATTTTATTGGTTGGTTACACAGGATAGGATTTCTAAGGCCTCGAGGACAAGGGAGTGCCATGTGCTATAATTATTTGATATACTTGAAGTGTCCAATAGTAGTACTCGATCCAATATATGAGGGAACTTACTAAGAATTCTAACCTATGACCTTAACAATACTACTCGACTACCCAGGTACTAGAGCGTAATCTTCCCAACTATTGCGCTTGTTTCCATTATATAAAAAAATACGATTAATCAGATTGACTAAAGTTGGTTTGATGTTGCTTGGGGGACTTTTGATATACCCAAATGTAGGTGGAAGTGATCTTGAGTATACATATGCTTTCTGATGAGGTACCATTGAAAGGGGTACAACCAAATATTATAAGGGTGCCCAAAATAGTGAAACCTCTTGTATTTTGTATTTCTATTCTTCCTCTATCGTATTTTTACCCAACAAACGACATATCCCTATGGTATTTAAAGACGTTGGAATAGTTCTAGCCTAAAAAGAAATGTCAAAATTTTGGATGTGTGTGGGTTTAGGAAAGTGCTTTGATACCACTTGTAGTGTTCTTAACCCTTAAATTTAGAACACAACCAAGTATATCGGTATTTATGATGCAAGAACTAGAAATTATAGTGCAACATAACCAAACACATATACAATTGAAATGAGATGTCGTAGAATGAAATTTGTAGAATGATAATACAACGGAAATCTGTGTTCACTTGCCTCTTAAGGTTGAATGACATTTCACTTAAGTCAAGCTCCAAATAAAACAATATTTGACAAAGAAAACCCATGGGGGCTTGACTAAAATGCAATATAATACCACGTTCATTCATATTGCGGTATTCAATATTCATGAAAACCTAAAAATTATATTGCTTATATATTAAGGGGCAAAGGGTTTTTTAAATTTAATGTAACAATACAAAAATACTTTGGGGTCTTTTTTATATGGGCGGACTGAAAAATATCCTCCAAATGGAGATGGCAGGATCACGGACGGATGAGAAATCGAGTTAAGGCAAGGCTCGGGCTTACCAGTACGCAGGGAAATCGCATCTTGAAGCATGCCTGAGGCCAGGGGGTTTCGTGGTGAAGTGGGTTTCCAGTCGATCATAGTCGAGAGACAGTGGTCATTGACAACCAATTGTTACCAATAGCACTCATCTAGTTGTTACCAATAGAATTGGGAGGCTCTAAGCCTCCAGGGCCTATTATAGGCCCTCCACAGGACTTGGGGGCTTGAATACCCAACCACTCGTGCCTATTACAGGCCTTGGAAGGTTTAGTCAGCCTCCTAGAGCTTGTTACAGGCCCTGGGGGCTTGGATACCTAGCCCACAACACACTTAGTCAACGATTGGGGAACTGTAACATGCAATCTAAATGTTGTACTCTATGCATTGGCTCTAGTGACATACAAGAAGTGATCTCCTATCTCTTCATTAGACCATTAGATGTTGTAAATCATAATGATATGTGGTTGAGTAATTGCATTGTGGGAGAAGTAATATGCATCCACAATATACATCGAAATAAGAAAGGTGCATTGTAGAATGCATGTGGGGTCATAAGAGGGGTATCATATCAATATACTAGGTAGAAATATAAAGGGGTATAAAAAATGTTAATGAAAAAATTGATACATAAAATATCTAGTGAAAATAGGGGTTTTTTTAAATTGGGAAGGCATATTGGGAGGGGGTTAAAAAAAACGATTTTGGAAGGTATTTTCCAATATTTAGTGAAATTAGGAGTATTGTTTCATATGCCACAAACGAACGTGCTATGATAGCGGTTTATTGAGTGAAGCCCCCGTGAGAAAACCATAGCCTCCCACCTCTTTAAATAGGCTTCTTCGAAAATCCAAAACTATTTGTGGCCCCATAATTAATGAGTACCAACTACCTAGTTGGAATTAATTAATAGAGATACCCTTTTTACATTAATTAATTATCCACTACTATCTACTAGGTTTTATTTAAAGGATATGGCTGCATGCATTACTTGACTAACTCTTATGCAACTTAAAGTAGGTGGGATAGGGTGGTACCCTAACATATATTACTTTTCACCATTTCTTTAATTCATGCAATTTGGTTTCTTCCATGCTTCTTCCATGCATTAATGTTGTTTTTTATTTTGTTCCCAAATAACATTAATCATTTGCAACATTGAATGTTTGGAGAAACATTTATAATGCTTAGGTGTGATTGTTAATAAATTTATAGAGAAGGTCACATAATTGTTGTTATCACTAGCATAGATCCATATAAACCAAGATCTATCAAGCACCAAAGGAGATCCAATTTCTTGAGCTGTAAATATTTTTATCTTAATTTTTTTACACATTAAGAAAAAATTTACACCTCGAGATATTTGATCCTTTTAGTGCTTGATATATCAAGGTTTAAGATGAAATCAATATAATTTATTTTTTTGTTTGAGCCGACATCATTTGCATTTGTTTTAAACTTTTTTATAGGAATGACATATTAGATAATGTTACACAACATTATGCATTTCAACATCTCCCCCATACTCGGCTGTAGAGCACCTCGTTGCTTTCAGTGTAATGATATCTATGTGTTAGGGATTTTGCACTAACATCCCAATACAAACATTTTTACATGGTTTCATATATAAAGCAGAAAATTAATATCCTCCATAATAATTTAATAGACATATGGATGCGAGGAAATAATATGTCAATGTAGAAATTCAAGAATGGGTAATACAAAGGCTCTCTTTCTCCACAGGAAATGATGGCCCATTTCATGCTCTACACCATTTTATAACACAACATGTATCTTCATCCAAGCATCATGGTCACTTTTTTTCCACATGTTATGATTACTTATATTCTGCTCATAGTTTCCTATGCTATAGTATGATTGTGCTTCACACTAGACATGTCTTTGCACCTTTTTAAGGACAATTGCTAATAATAATAGAATTATTAAATACATTTAGCTTCTTTGCCTTTCAATTTTCTCTAATTTTAATTTGGTAATACGAGCAGTTTTCATTCACTAATGGAGTTAACACTCTTGTGCCTTGTAGCTTGAATATTGGTGAAGGCACCTAGGTTAAAGAAACATAGGTAGATCGAGAAGAGAATGCCTTTATGCATTTAGTTTACACACTCAATTATTGAGATAATGAGAAGGGGTATCTATAAATTCTAGTCTTTGACCCGGTTAGGTGCCTATTTGGTGTCTCTAGAGCTCTAAAGGGAACTATTAGAAAGCATTCTAGCAGAAACAACTTGGGTAACCGGGGAGAACATGATGTGGAAATCCCTAAATGGACCTTTAATTCTATTTTCTTTATTTATATTTTATCATGTTCTTTTACTCAAAGACAACAAGTGATTAGAATTTACACATGTACACCATTAAACAAGGAAAACATGTTAAATTACCTTCGTATATTAGAGGATGTCATACTGTTACTTTTGGAAATGATATGTAAGTTGGTTGGACAAGTGTAACATGAATGGTCATTGTAGTGTTTAATAATAATAATAATAATAATAATCATTCAATTTAAAGTGTGATTTTAGTGAGATCCCAATTAAACTTATGAAATTCCCTTGTTTGTGGGACAAAAGAACCCCTTCTAGGGAGCTATTTCATTAGTTAAACATAGGTATCATATTCCCCTCTAATGGAAATTGCAGAGCAGCAGTGAAACACAAAACATGGGTCATTCTGTATATGCATTCGTTAGGCCCGAAGGAAAAGTCAGAGTAATATACAATCTAAGCTGGGTGTAGTGATACTGCCCATCACGTTAAGATCACGTGGTTTACACCTACTATAATTAATGATGTCGATGGTGGGAACACAAATTCATATCTAACTACTGGCTAAGTATTAAATGTCGTATATTAGATGTGGTGGGTGAGATTACACTCCAGCTAACACTCCCTCTTGATCTCAACCATAAGCTATGACGGGAGAAATTACACTAACTCCCTCTTAATTTCTACTACCACTTCCTCTGAGGGATTACATCAAAATTACACCAAAAATTCAAAACTCTCAACTAGGCTTACAGTGTGCTCAAAAACATTTCATTTTTACTTTCTTTACTTCGATTTGTTGATGCAGCTTCTTTCTACGCTTTCTTCTCCAAGTTTTGAAGCTTTGAATCTTTTTCTTCTTTCTCTTTCTCCAGACTGCTCGATTTATTTTCTTCTTCTTCATTTGTTCTTTAGGTGTTCGATCCTTCAAGCACTTGGATGTACCATTTTCAAATTCATCAATATTGTTGTTGTTGTTCACCGGTATTATGATGCTTATATGTTTTTCAATATTTCTAGCAATAGGCTTCTTCCATGATTGCTTACCTTCATTCAAATGTGCTTGGCCTTGTTCACTGGGTTGCTCCCACATTAAACTGTAGTAGTATATTATCTCTTCTAGGCTCCACTGCTTAAAAATGATTTCAATAGATTTATCATATTCTTCATATCTTTTTTCTAGTTCTACATACTCTATGTAGTCTTCATCATACTTGGGTTTTGCTAGCCACTCTTCAATAAATTTCAAATCTTCATCAAAATGTGTTGGCACTTTGAATGCATACTCTTGTTCTTTTTCTTCAACTAATGAAAATGGATTCTTTCGCTCAATACCCAATACCCGCACACTCACAAACAACATAAATGTTATGAAAATCTTTTTCCCTCATGGGATTGGCCTTCACGGGATCTTTTTCTTTGTCTTGTGCAACTTCTTCAATTTTTTCTTTAAACTTATTTGCAGCTAAATCTTCTTAGATTTGTTTTACTTCAGCAGCTTTGACTAAGACTGTTGGATCCTTTTCAGTTGTTACAACAATTTCATCTTCATTTGTGTTTGGGGAAAGTGCTTTTGTTGGTGTAGCAGGTTCTTCAAATTCATTATCCACAACTGTGTGTGGTTTACTAAATTTCTCAATAGCTTCTATGGATGGAGTTTCTACTACTGCGATGGCAATTCTATCTTCATATTCATCCACAAGTGCCTCTACACTGTGGGATTCACTAACAACTTGGTTGTCTTATGCTTCAACTACAGGCTTCTCTTCTGCTACATCTTCAACATGTTGTGACATTGTTGGTTGCTTTCACATGTCACTCCCCTTTACTTAAAATTCATGTTTTGAAGTTTCCCAAGCTTCCTTGGTTGTTTTAGTTGTTGCTACCTTCAAAATTATATTTTCATCCAAGGCCTGCTGAATGAAATACAAAGCTAATTCATGCTTCTGCATTTTTTGGTCTTCTGTCAAGGCCTAAAAAGCCTCTAGATCCAGGGGATGTACAAATTCATTTTTAACTAAATACCATAAATCCTATTCTCTAAGAAAACTTTTCATCTTGATATTCCAAAACTCATAATTTTTACCCAAAAAATGTGGGGATATGACAAGAACTTTGGTGCTCCAATTATCCTGGTTCTTCTCTTGGACTTCAACTATATTAATAAGCTCCTCTGCAATGGGAACTTCTCCATATCTATTTGCAAAATTCTTTGTCTTTGCCCTTGTATTTCTTCTTTTAATTTGCTTGAGTCTTCTTTGGTGACTCATTTTTCAAGCTAGCTCTTCTTAATTGGGATTTCGACTTTTCAACAAACTGTCATAAAGGAATGGTGGCTCCTCTATTTTTTCCACCTGTTAAATAAGAGAGAAGGTTGTTCTCTCAATACCCTTAGGTTACGGTTCAAACTATTTCTCAACTAACAATTGAGCAAGAGACTGGCTCTATTCTTTAATGATTGCCGAACTTCATCCCCAACGGCTCAATCTACAAAACAGATATCGGAGAGCACATTACTGAACTAGACTTCCCTCTAGCCGCTCTATGATCCTTCACGAGGTTGGTGAAGGAGGATTCGCCTTACAGCTCTGATACACTGACTGAAATTGCACAGCAGCAGTGAAACACAAAACATGGGCCATTTTGTATATGCATTTGTTAGGACTGAAGGCAAAGTGAGAGTAATATACAAGCTAAGCTCGGCGTATTGAGATTGCGCATCACTTGAAGATCACGTGGTTTACAACTACTATAATTAATGATGCCGATGATGGGAACACCAATTCAGATCTAACTACAACTAAGTATTAAATGTCGTATATTAGATGCCGTGGGTGAGATTATCAATCCAACTAAAACCCTCCACATTCAAACTTAAAACATAAAACCTCCTTATATCTTAATAGATAAAAACATAATTATACATTAATATCAAACTTTATATTTTAAATATATTTAATTAGTTAATATAAAATTTATTATTATTCTAATATATATTTATATTATTTACTTTTATTAAAGATTTCTTCCCACTATCACCAAACCTAATCCAAATAGGTTGGATCATTGTTCATGAGTTTAGTAACTTTATATTTTAAATATATTTAATTAATTAATATAAAATCTATTATTATTTTAATATATATTTTCTATTATTTAGTAAAGGCTTTCTTGGGTGATCATCCAACCTAGACTCATAATGCTCTACTTCTATATTTAAAAATATCTTTATCTACCTTAACTATACAATGTTTAGGATCATCTAACCTTCTAACTCCTCAAAATTATGGTAAATATAATTATTTTATTCAAAGTCCATTGGTTGTAGCCTGGGTGGTTGGGAGGAATGTTTGTTACCTTCCCCACCTAGGTTCAATTCTTGTAAGTGACATATTGCTCTTGTTGAGCCCATATTGTAATGATTGTAATTTGTGCCACCTTGATTCTCTAGAAACTTCATATTTTACATATATTTAATTAATTACAATAATTTTTTGGTTAAAAATGAGTTAAGTGACTAAAAAACCATAAACTAAGGGCATCTAATCTATCAAAGTGACCCACCCTTAACATGGCTTGATATTTTTTAGTATCTCCTCCCAACTAAGTCAATATAAAGACATTAAACTAGGGTCACCTACCAAAAGCAACCCACACCTTGAAGGGATAACCTAACTAAAATTAACATTAATATAAAATTTATTATTATTGTAATAATATTTAATTTTTATTATTCAATTTTGAAAAAAATTCACCCAACTTATCACCGACCTAACCTAAACCTATGACCTCTATATATAAGAATCTCTCTCTAGCCTAAGTGTACAATGCTTGAAATCTTGTGATACGTTTGCTGAGAGCTAGTTGATACCCACCGTTACACAGAGATAGAGAATTGAAGTAATTGACCTTCTTTGTTCAAGTGAAGTCCATCTTCTTCTCTGACGGAAATGACAATGGAGATGAGAAATCCGAGCGTAGAGGAATGCAGTGACAATGTTAGATTGGTGAGCTCGGACGGCAAAATATTCCAAGTGGAGAAGGCCGTGGCATTGCAGTCGGTGGTGATAAAGGATTGGATGGAGCTTTCGGAGAGTACCCAGAATCCCATTCCTCTGACTCTCGTGTCCAGTGAGATTCTAGAAACGGTTATCGAATATTGTAGATATCATGTCGATCACCCTCCTGCTTCCATGGAGACCGCAGACGATGTCCACAAATGGGATGACCAGTTCGCCAAAACCCATCGTGCAACTTTCCCGCAAATTGCAGCAGCTGCCCATTTTCTGGATATCCCGAGTCTTCAAGACTTGTTCTGTCGAACTGTTGTTGACATAATTACAGCCTGCGAAACCCCTGAACAGATCCGTCAAATGCTTCACATTAAAAATGATTTTACCGCGGAAGTAGAGGAAGATATTGCGCGCTCGAATCACTAGGGTTCTTGAATGAAGTTATTACGACGATGGACGATCAACGATTAGGTTACGGTTTTTGTTGCTCATATTTGCTTCAATTTTGTGTACTTGGAATTGGCAAAGGTATTTTGGCTCTGCTGATAATCTTGAAATGTTGTTCAAGTGGAGATGAGATAATCTTGAAATGTTGAAGAATGCTAGTTTTGAAATGTTGGTTTTATTTGAATTTGAATTGTTTTGAAATGTGAGTTATGTTTGAATTTGAATTGTTCCAGTGGAGATGAGATAGTCTTGAAATGTTGAAGAATGTAAGTTTTGAAATGTTGATTATATTTGAATTTGAATTGTTCTGAAATGTTAGTTATATTTTAATTTGAGTTGTTCAAGTAGAGATGAGATAGCCTTGAAATGTTGGTAATATTTGAATTTGAATTGTTCTGAAATGTTAATTATATTTGAATTTGAGTTGTTCCAGTGTTGAGATGAGATAGTCTTGAAATGTTGAAGAATGCTAGTTTTGAAATGCTGGTTATATTTGAATTTGAATTGTTCTGTCTTGAAATGTTGAAGAATGCTAGTTTTGAAATGCTGGTTATATTTGAATTTCAATTGTTCTCGAATGTTAGTTATATTTGAATTTGAGTGGTTCAAGTGAAGATGAGATAGTCTTGAAATGTTGAAGAATGCTAGTTTTGAAATGTTGGTTATATTTGAATTTGAATTGTTCTGAAATGTTAGTTATATTTGAATTTGAATTGTTCTAGTGGAGATGAGATATTCTTGAAATGTTGAAGAATGCTAGTTTTAAAATGTTGGTTATATTTGAATTTGAATTATATTCTTGAAATGTTTTGAATTTGAATTGTCTGAAATGTTAGTTATATTTGAATTTGAGTTGTTTCAGTGGAGATGAGATCATCTTGAAATGTTGATTAATTTGAATTTGAATTGTTCTGAAATGTTTGTTATATTTGAATTTGAGTTGTTCAAGTGGAGATAAGATAATCTTGAAATAATGCTAATTTTGAAATATTGATTATATTTAAATTTGAATTACAATGATGAAATAGACTTAAAATGTTGATTATATTTTAATTTGAGAATTCTGATTAGCAAAATTATGTCACTTTTTTTTTTTAAACCCTACCGTAATTTTGCTGATTACTCTCCGTTACCTTTGTTCTCTTTTGTTTCAATGGCATAGCATGTTGGTGAATATGTTTTCCTTTTCATCTTGCAAAGGGTTTGAAATTAGACGATAGTACAAACGGTTTGAAACTAAACAATTTGTTGGAAAGGGAAAGAAAATTGCAATATGCATTCCGTTGATAGGGATAGCAGGTCCAGTGACCCTTTAATTTGTTGTGCTGGCGCTGCTTCTATTGCGCCTATTTGTCAATAGATTCAATTCAGGTGATTTGCAGATGTCTGTAAGCCTCTAGAACAAGGGTAGGAGGGGTCATGTGTAAAGGCATATCCAAGCTAGCTATGGAGGGCCTTACACTGTTATTTTAGTTGGTGTTCATGTTTACTTCAATTTTGTGCGCTTGGAATCAGCAAAGGTGTTTTGGCTGTTTTATTTTTACCATTAAATTTATAATTGGAAAGAATGGAATGTTAAAAGTTGTTCCAGTGGAGATGAGAGAATGCCGGTTATATTTGAATTTGAGAACTTATATCACTGGTTGCTTTGTTTTAACATAACCTAACTGTGTTGGTTGGTGAATATGTTTTCTTTTTCATCGTGCAAAGGGATATAGCATTATGCATTATGCACTCACTTGATAGGGAGAGAAGGTCGAGTGACTCTCGACTTTGTTGTGCTGGGGCTGGGGTTCAACGCATCTGATTTGCATGTCTGTAAGGTTCTAGAACATGTATAGGGTTCACAAACTAACTTATTTGTGCACTCAGAAAGTGGAGCAAAATTCCGGCTGTGATTTCCTAGTGGAGCAAAATTCCGGCTGTGATTAGCACATTAAAAACTAGGGAAAGTCTTGTAAAAAGAAAATTATTCTTAGAAAGAAAAACCAGGAAACGATAACCTCTTCATTCCTCTAGTATCGGTGTTATTCTTTTAAGTTTTCTTCGGTGTTATTCTTCTCAGTTTTCTTCGGATGAAAGTCGATTTTCAAAAATTCGAAATTCAGATCTACCCCCATTAATTTCAGATCCGTTATTCATTCAAGAGTTTTTAAACAATTCTTCGTAATTCAAAGCGAGCACAATGGTTTGAGCACTCGTGGCCGGCCTTCAATATGTTTTTGATAATGTCTGCAAACACGAGTTAATCTTATTTAATTTTCTCATTGAATTATAATCTTATGGATTTAGCCATATAAATCCCTAGAAGACTCGTTGAAAAAAAATTGGATCCCCATTTGAAGATTTATTTTACTACGGAGTAAATAAATAAAAAAAAGAATTCGATCCGTTTACCAGTAAAACATTTCAGTTGAATACTCAGTTTACTAGTTTTTTTGTTTCGTTTTAGACTCATGATATGGTGAATATATGTAGCTAGGTGGGACAGAACCACTGAACTTTTAGATGGGTCATCATTTATCAACTTTAAAGACTTATTTAACAAGTGATATTTTCCCATGAGAAAGATGTTGGTGTATTAGGTACTCTGTGTTGTTTTAAGGAATTGAGTTTTTAAATCATTTCTTTCAGCATTGGTTAAGAATGTAGTATGAATTTAAAATGAGAATTCTAGCTTTTAAACTTTATAAAAAAAAATTAAAAAAAAACGGATATTAGATAAATCTGAAAAAAAAATGTTAAAATAAAACATTGAAGGAATGGATAGGTGATGTATGACGCCATTTTAGAAATGAATGGATAGGTGATGTATGATGCCATTTTAGAAATGATAGTGATACTCATGCATTTTTAAGAGTCTTACCATGTGTTTGTCATGACTTTGGTATCTATTTAAGAGCATTATAAATGATCCATAATTTTTTTCCCAACTAGTTAAAGAAGACAAGAAATGAAGCAATCAATCAGAAAATGGTTTGTGAAAGGTTCCTTTATTTTCACTCAAATCAACTTCATCTAATTCATAGTCAAACTCAATCTTAAATTTTGGGTGTTTTTTCATCTTAGTGTTTTTGTGACATTATGGTAAATTGAATTTTCAACTTCTTTTAAGGATATTTTTGTGAATGAGCATGGCACATACATCTAGTTTCCAAGTTAAATACCACCATTCTATGAATTCTAAATATATATTGTAGTGCTTTTAACCATTAAACCTAGAACATAACTATGTACACATAGGCTTATAATGCAAGAACCATAAATTGTAGTGAAAAATAACTAAACACAAAGATATTTGAAATGAAATTGTCTTATATCCCACATAAATCAATGTTCACTTTCCTCTTAAGGTTGGACAATCTTTCACTAGATACAAGATCCAAATAAAATAATATTAAACAAAACAAACCATAGCCAATATCCAGACACAAAAATATTAAACAAAACAAACCATAGCCTCCTAGCTCTTAAAATGGAATTCCAATGGCTAAAACTACAAGTGGCTCCATAATTAATGAGTACCAACTACCTAGTGGGCCTTAATAAACATAAAACCTTTTTACATTGATTAATTATCCATTTCTATATACTCAACCTCAAAGGCGTTGGCCACATATATTACAGGACTAACTCATATGTATCTTAATATAGGTGGGTTAGGGTAGAACCCTAACATGCCCTTCCCATTCGAGGGAAGCATTGTCCTCAAGGATGAATGGGATGAAATTATTGTAATTTGTGCCCACAACCATTTCGAGGTAAGACACATGGAAGACTAGATGAATCTTGGAGTGTTATGGAAGAGACAGGTTGTAGGCTACATGTCTAATGCATTGTATAATCTTATAGGGTCTAAACAACTTCAGTGCTACTTTTTCGTGGAGGTTATTTTCAACTAATGTCAAAGAAATACCCTTCTACAAATGAATGCTCTGTTGATATGCTTTTTTCTTCATTCTATTTTGATTCATAACCAAAAAAATATTTGTGGAGAATATCTTCTATGGTGTGAAGTGTGATATCCAATGCATGGACCATAGAAGTGCATGGTAAATACAAAACCATAAACAAAAAACAAATTCCATATAATGCTCCATATGGGGTCATTTTCGTAGCACCATGATAAATGGTATTATACAACCATTCTTCATGAGGAAGCCATTATGCCCATTGCTACAACTTTTTTGATGCATGGCATCTCAAATAGGTTTCTAAGAACTTATTGGCTTCTTCTATTTGACCATCTATCTGTGCTTGATAGAGAGTGTTGAGTATGTGTATGAGAAGTTTAAATATCTCCCCCCAAAATTTCATCTCGAATGTATGGCCCCAATCACAAACAATAAACATGATATGTAACTTGTAGATCTTATCCATGGAGACTTGGGAAACTAATGATGGTGTAAAAGGGTGTGGAAAGGCACAAAAGTGAGCATGTTTGGAAAGGTGATGGAAAACCACCATGATGAATGATTTATTACTAGATTTAAGAAACCCCACTATAAAATCCATAAAGATGTCAATCTATATATGTTTTAGGATTGGAAGTGGTTGTATGGACTTTGGTGTTTCTCTATCTCTCCCTTATGTTGTTGGCAAGTGTTATAAACCACAAAATATTTGGAAAAAAAATTTCATGCCTTCCCAAAATAATGAGCACTTACCCCTTTCATAGGTTTTATGAAATTCTGGGTGAGCTGCTATGGAAAGAATGTAGCTCTAAGATTTGTTTTTTTATGGAAAAAATCGGTACCAAGAAAATGATCTCTTTATACTTCCATGTATCTTGGTTCCATGTATAACCACAAGGAGGTTTTAGGTCTTCCTAAATCCTTAGGATGATTTTTACACTTGTGTCATTTTCCATCCATTCTTTATGTGCTTCTTAGAGCCAACTCAAAAATATTAAGGGTTTAATGTAAAGTGAGAGACATTCTCCTCAATAGGAAATGCATAGACCACCACATTTCTCTACCCTTCTTATATATAATCTCATAATCAAACCCCATCAACTTTCTAACTAACTTAGGATTCTCTAATAATGATAATATTTGTGTAAAGAAATATTTAAAATTATGATCTAGTTAATATTAATTTGGAAAAACCTTAAAATTCCTTTATGTTAGAAGTACAACATGAGTGGGACTAATGGTTAATAGCATGTGTTTCCTCCTAGGAGGTCAAAGGTTCAAATCCATAGGGGGCTAGGGTATGTACACCTCTGTAGACTTTAGGAGTTAAATAGCTCCGCATAGGTGGATCCCTTGTCCCACAATCAAGGGGGTCTCATACACCAAATTGGTGTCTAGCTTGGCGGTGACCTTAAAAATAGATTATTATTACTATATATATATATATATATATATTAAATATATTTAATTAATTAATACAAAATTTATTATTAATTTAATATATATTTATATTATTTATTTAACCATTGTTTATCACTCTCCCCCTCTATATACTAGCACAACTACATAAGCAAACATATATTGGCCACATAACACAAACACCCATTATACACAAGTTAAGTGTCACAAGTAAGTTATATGTTAATCTAGTTATCCATGCATGAGCTAGCTTCTACTTATCCATGCATCAACTACAAATTATTTTTTATATTATTTTTTCTTTTATAATTATTTATTTCGAATTTGGAAGAACTACCATAAAATCAATTTGGAAGTCTCAACTTAGTGCAATAGAGGAAAAGCATAGGTGCTAATCCATCCCAAATTCTAAGATATAAATGCCTATGGATGTAATAAAAATACCTCTATCTACCCTAAGTGTAGAATGCTCGATATATTCTTATATATTTGATGAGGGGACTGTTTGAGAACCATCATCACAAAATGAATAAATGATTCAAGTAAAGTCCATCATATTCTATGATGGAAATGGAAATGTAGATGAAAAATTTGATGGTAGAGGAATGTAGTGACAAGGTGAGATTGTTGAGATTGGATGACAAAATATTAGAAGTGGACAATCAATGGCTTTGTATTTGGTGGTGATAAAGAATGCTATAGAGGTTTTGGGAACTAAGTATCTAATTCCTCTAGTTCCCGTGTTTAACAAGATACTATAAAAGGTTATCAAATATTGCACATATCATGTGAATTGAATATTATGAAAGATCCAAACATACAGTGATATAAAAAAAATGACACGGGGGGGCTGTACAAACATGGTGAGGGCGATGGCGGCGAGGACTGGACTAGGGTATGATGGGTTGGCGGCATGGGTCTGAGCGTAACAGTGGCGTCATCCATGCCCACGGTAGACAACAGCAGGCCGTCCGCGGTGTCAGGCGAGGGCACGGTTCCCCTAGCAGTTTTTGTGCTGGATTCCTGGTCACGTTTAGGTGTAACTATGGTAAGAATTTTTTACTGTTTTTTCTAACCCTCTTTCCCTGCGGTAGCTTCTCGAACCTTGCGGTTATGGAGCCATTGGATGAAGTGGATTACAGCAGCGACACGCTGCGTCATAGAGACATCTGGAGCTCGCCACCTGGTGACAATCGGTCTTTGAGGAACGATGGTGGTTTTGGCAGTGGCTGTTTAGCGGACTATCAGCTGAACGAAGGCTTTTTTACCTATGTTGAGAGGGCCTCCCTGGTTTATTCTCCGGTGCCTTCCCTTTTGGATTCTCCACTCTGGGACAGAAATGGTGAAGGCTTTGCATCGACGAGCTCAATCTGGGGTGTTACGGTCCCGCACCAACCCTCTCCGGAACCGGTAAGCGCGGGAATAGGAGAACTACCTGATTTCTTGCTCTCCTCGGATGGCTCTCATGATTCTCCGGCGCGGGAGTTAAGCGGGGTGTCGAACACCCAGAAATATTTACAGGGTTTGCCTGACAGCGGGGCCTTGCTGGGAGGGGACTGTGCTACGGATCTGGACTGGGTCGAACATAGAGGCTTCTCTAGCCCGGATGGTGTCTTGGTAGGGAAGGCTGTTGGATGTGGTGCTAGACCTAAGGGTTCTAAGATCCCATGGGCGAAGACGCGTAGGAAGTGGCTCAAGAACTCGGGCAGAGCACCTAACTACGCCTTGGGGGAGGACATCGGATTTCAGCAGATTATTGAAATGGTAAACTCTGTACTGGTGGGCAGGGTCTATGGCAGGGCAGTAAGCCTAAAATCGGTGATATAGTGGGATTCCAGTGTCTGGCTGGGTCATTGTGGGTATGTTCCACGAATAGTGGGACTCTCTGGAGGCTGGTATGCTTTCCACTTTAACTCGGATGCACATGCAGCTTGGGCGCTCAGCTTGAACTGTTCTATTTTCAAGGCCCCTCTCCTTCTAAAGCCGTGGAACCCGTTGTTTGACACAAGCCGTGAAAGATTGGATACCATCCCTCTATGGGTTCGGTTTCCTGGGTTACCCTTGCAGTATTGGGCTGAGGATCATTTCAGGAGCATTGGCAATCTTTTGGGAAGTTATTTGGAAGCCGATTTCTCATTCCAAACAACTGTTGTTTAGAAGGTGGCCCGGATTCTGGTTAGCATCAATGTTCGAGAGGGATTATTTGAGAGTATGGATTTGAAATGGGGACCCTACTGCTTCACTCAAACATTGGACTATGAAAACGTGTCGTTTCGATGCAGAAGATGCCATGCTTATGGACACCCATCCGTAGAATGTTCTCTGCCTGTTCGTATGAAGATTGGAAAGAATTTGAAGAGGAGGCCCATAGAGGAGGAGGCAGGGGAAATAAGGGAAGGAGAAGCACAGGGTGAAACGGTTTTGGAACACCCCTCTGAGGAGATTACCATTAATGAAGTGATAGCTGAGAACACTCAGGAGAAGGATATGGAAGCTGTGAACATTCTGGAGAAGGATAGCATTGTTCATGAGCTGAACATTTCTTCGGGCACAGCAGAGATTGACCAGAATTTAACATCTGACAAGACAACGGAGGACTCCACGCTTGCATTGGCACGAGTTCCCGACACGGCAGCTGGTATTTCTCCTGCTCCTTTCACAAACCCTTCCTTCAGTCTTTTTTTAATAACTTTGTTCTTCCTGGTTTCGATTGGGTGGATGGTCTTAGGAATTTAAATATCTCTACAAAGCCATTGGCTCTTCTACCCTCTCCTCAGATTGATGTTGGCTCTTCCCTTGTGACGGAAATCACCCGGACTATCAGTCCCTCCCATGTTAATGATGATGATTCTCCTGTTTTAGTTCAAGTGATGGCTGAGACCTCCTCACCCACTAGCTCCTCGGAGTCTGGGTACTTCTTACGCTCTATGAACAAAGCCAAGGGAGGAGGATTAGGGTTGGAAAATCCTAAAAAACCTAAAACCAGAGGAAGGAAGTCTTTCATCTCACAGGCCAAAACCAGAGCACACTCGGATCTTCGGAATGGTACACAACTTTCAATTGAAAGGGCACTTAGAGCAACGAATGCCCACTTGGTTGGGTTGTGATGAAGATTATGTCTTTTAACTGCCGAGGTCTTGCTAGTTTCTCCAAAAGACCAGCACTGCGAAGGATGCTGCAACTTGAGCATCCTGATGTTCTATTGTTACAAGAAACAATGTGTGGTAGTGAGGAGGCTATTAACAGGCTTAAGGCTTGGTTTCCTGGGTGGAGCTTCGAAGCATTGGATGCTAGGGGTCATTCCGGAGGCTTGGCAATTGGATGGAAAGAGGCTAGGGTTTGTGTATCTTCCAGTTGGGGGATGCAGTCGGTCCTAGGAATTACTTGCAATTTCTTGGATTTTGATCGTACCTTTACTATTGTTAATATTTATGGACCTTACTGTGAAAGGGAGATGTTTTGGACCTCACTTCTGAGGAGAAACTAGCTCAAGGGGGATTCTGTGATATTGGGGGGTGACCTCAATTTTTCATTGGGAAATGCTGAGGTCTGGGGGCCGCACGCAAAAGTGGATCCCCTTTCAAATTTCTTTATCCGAAAGCTTATTGAAGGCAATTGGATTGATGTGGAACCTATTCTGATTAAGCCTACCTGGAGGAATAAGAGAATTGGTATGGACAGTGTGGCTAAGAGGCTGGATCGTTTTCTACTTTCTTAGCATCTTGTGGAGGTAACCTTCTTTGTTCGTCAATGGATTGGATCAGGGGGTAACTCAGACCATGAACCTATATTCTTAGAGATGAAAGACGGTCCCAACAGACCTCCTTCTCCAATTAAATTCAACAAAGTCTGGCTGGAAGACTCGACCTTCCTGGAACTGATTCAGCAACACTGGGTACCTTTTCATTCTGATTCGATTCACTCTGCTGCCTTTCATTTTGCTGAAAACCTCAGAACTCTTAAGGAACCCATTAAATCTTGGGCAGCTGAGAAGAGGAGGAGGGATGATAAGGTTCTTAGAGATATTGAAGAAGAAATACCCACTATTGCTGAAGAAGTGGGAGGTGGTTACAACTCTCAACAGTCAAAGGACCGCTTAGTTCTTCTGGAAAATCAGAGGAACCATATGCTCCTTCAGCTCGAGGAAACTTGGAGACTGAAAAGTCATGCCATATGGTTGGAAAGTGGGGATGAGAATTCTAAATTCTTCCATGCCTACGCAAAAGGAAGGAGGTCTGCTAATACCATTTGGAGTTTGGAGGATGCGGAAGGTAACTCTTGGTCAACATTTGATGGGCTGGCTTCAGTGGGGGTTTCACACTTCAGGGATCTTTTCAAATCCAGTGAGAGAGTGAATATAGGAGAAGTGATTCGGGTTGCCCAGCTCTTTCCTAGTTTTGTGGACATGGAGGATAACAGGAACTTGATGGCCCCCATTTCAGGGGAGGAATTAAAAAAGGTAATGGAAAGCTTTCAGAAGGATAAGAGCCCTGGACCCGATGGGTGGACGATTGAATTTTTTATTGCTCTCTTTGATATCATCGGGAATGATCTGCTTGAACTTGTGGAGGATTCGAGAAGAACTGGCAGGGTGCCAGCCAGCATAAACTCCACATTCATCGCACTTATCCCCAAGGTGGACACTCCTTCTACATTAAACGACTTTCGGCCTATCTCTTTGTGCAACTGTGTGTACAAGATCGTCACAAAAGTAATTGCTAGCAGACTCAAACCTATTCTATCCTCTCACATCTCTGAAGAGCAGTTTGGGTTTTTGGAAGGGTGCCAAATTCATGAGGCTATCGGCATTGCTCAGGAAGGGATGCATAGCATTAAGACTAAAAAACTGAAAGGATCTATTCTCAAAATTTATCTTTCCAAAGCATTTGATAAGGTGAGCTAGTTGTATATCCGACTCATGCTTACCCACCTAGGTTTTGAGATTGGCTTTATTGGCTGGATAATGAGTTGTATCACCACTGTCTCCTTCTCAGTCTTACTGAATGGAGAAGCAACCCAGTTCTTTCATTCTAGCCGTGGATTAAGATAGGGATGTCCTCTCTCTCCTCTCTTATTCTTGTTGGTGGCTGAGAGTCTGAGTAGAGCCATCAAGGAAGCCAAACGGATTGGAGATTTCGAAGGGATTTTGGTAGCTCCAGGACTTTCTCTGACTCATCTGCTTTTTGTGGACGATATTCTGATCTTCTGCTCTGGCTCTTGTTTGGACGTTGTTAGGCTTAAAGAGATTCTGCAACTCTTCTCAACTGCTACTGGAATGGAGATTAATGAAGGGAAATCCACTCTTACTGTCTCTCATTTGAGGGTGGAGGACTATACTTTATACTCCACCTCATTTCCTTTCAAGATCCTCAATCTTTCGGATGGGTTAAAATACTTGGGTTTCAATTTGAAGCCTAATGATTACTTAAAAAAGGATTGGACCTGGATGTTGGATAAACTGGAAAAGAGGTTGAAGTGTTGGAGTTTCAGATGGCTCTCACGTGCTGGGAGGCTTGTTCTTGTCAAGACGGTGCTGGAAGCCATTCCAGTATATTGGATGTCACTTGCCTGGATACCTAAAGGGACTCTGGAAGCAGCAAGGAAGATTTGTTTTAATTTTCTGTGGAATGGAAAGGATGATGTTCATGTCACCCCATGGGTGAGATGGGACAGAATTGCAGCTCCAAAAGCTTTGGGGGGGTGGGGTCTCAAGAATATTTTTCATTTCTCTCAGGATTTGGCTGCTAAGTGTGGTTGGCGTTTAATTAAGTCTAATGGATTCTGGGCTAAGGTTATGCTGCAGAAATATGTTGAACCTGACACCGTGGAAGAGTGGATAAGGTCTCCACACAAGCGACATTTTGGTGGCTCTGTCATCTGGAAAGCTCTGGTGAAATCTTTCGATATCATTGAGCACAATCTCGCTTGGGATGTTGGCAATGGTCACAGGTTTTGGATCGACCGCGACCCCTGGGTCGGGTGTGTTGGTCAGCACATCCTGTCTGATGATTTGATGGAGGCACTGAGGCATCATGGTATAATTACTCTCAGTCAGTTAGCAGATATGGATAATATTTGGATGGGAAGACCTCTTTGGAGAAGGTCTGATTCATTCGGTTTAAGAATGGAGCTTGAGGTTGAATTAAGACTTTACATTAGAGCACTTAGCCGGGAACAGGTTTTTTTGACCGACGTCGATGATACTCTTATTTGGGATGGAGATCCGTCAGGTAACTACACTCCTAAAAGTGGTTATCAGTGGATTTGTGAGAACCACGAGCAACAAGATATGGCTTGGTGGTGGAAAACGGTTTGGAAACTCCATTTCCCTCCCAAACCTAGACTTTTCATGTGGTGTACCCTGGCTAATCGGATTCCGACGTGGGAAATCTTGCAGAAGCATTGTTTTCATGGGCCTAGTCGTTGTTATTTGTGCAATCTGTGCGAGGAAACTATTCCACATCTGTTCCTGCATTGCCATTTCACCATGGAGGTTTGGAACATTATCTCTCGCATCTTAAAAATGCCTCTTCCTTGGGTTGGTAACACGTTTGATGAAGCATGGAGGAGTTGGACTGCCAATGTGGCATTGAAATCTTTTAAAGCTCTTCCTCCGGTGGTGAACTGGGGAATTTGGCTCATGCGCAACAGTGGTTTGTTTAAAGACAAACTGGGAACTCGGATCAAGTTGCAATAAACAGCTGTGGGATCTTTCTTGCTCTCCAGCGGGTCTGGCAGCCATCCTCTCCCTGTAATATTCTACCTGTTGATATTGATAGATCCCAGCCTTGGGGCTTCTTCGATGGGGCCTGTCAAAATGATACCTGTGGGGGAGGGGCTGTTCTTTACATCTCCCCCGTACACTACTATGTGATGTCTTTTGGTTTCGGAAGGGGAACCAACAATTGGGCCGAGATACTAAGTCTCAAGTTGCTGATTTCTTATGCTGTGGAACTTTCTATCCAGAAATTTAACGTCTTTGGTGACTCTTTGAATGTGGTTAATTGGGTTAATGGCACATATCTCTGCAGCAATCGGAGGATTGCTTCTGTTTTGGACCAAATTCAGAATGTCACTCTCACTTTGGATAATTTTACTTGCAGGCACATCTATCGCGAAAACAATGCTAAGGCGGATGCGGCCTCCAAGGAGGGACTCAACTTGGGGGTCGGCATTTGGAAAATTACTGAATCTTTGAATGGGATTGTGCATGTCTTCTACCACAGACCATTTATAGAATGATCGAGACATTGGGTCCTTGGCACCGAATCCAGATACTGGTTTTATACTAATGTGGAGACAGAACTAAATTTTTTTGCTCTTGCAGTTTTGTATATAGAATTAGAACATTTTGTAATCAACATTTCCAGCTTTAAATGACTCCGTTGAAGTATATACTTTGAGTTTTGTAAAAGATGTTATTGCTCACACAGTGAGAACATCGTTGTTTTTTAGGTACACTACAGGGTGATAGTCAATGCAGTATTACACTCCACTCTAGATGAGTGAGCTGATCAATGTAATTTCGTACTCCATGGATGAAATGAAATTACGCTTTTTTTTCGGGGGGAAAAAAAATTAAAAAAACGACACCAAAAGAACATATGCAATGTTTTATTCAACAAAGTAAAGACTTTTTATTGTTTATCCCTTCGATGAACAATTTTTTTTATTGGTTATCCCTTCTAGGAACACTCACTAATATACACCATGGATTGATATACCATATATTCCTTCACTATGGAACCCTTGGGACATGCTCTCTGTCTAACCAAAGCATTCAATGATTTCAAGTTCCTTTCCACCATCCACATTGACCTTGTGTGTACAGGTCCACACATTTCAATCTCCTCAACATGGTGTATGAGGTATTGTTCTTTTGCATTAATTTTTTTTGGAGTATCTATACTTTTTCTTTTCACATATTAGCCAATGAATTTCTCTCCTCCACTACTTTAAATCTTCTTTATGGATTTCTTTATATGGAAACCATCTACAAATGGTCCAAGCAAATCACATGTTTCAACAAAATCTTATATTTAGTACAAGTAAAACACATGTCATTAAGTTTGACAACAAATTAAACAAACATTTTGCATATAAATCGCTATTTGCCTCCTGTATTTGCCAATACCATATATAGCTTGTTTGACATTGTTGTCAAAGCTATCTAGGAGAGATAGAGGTAGACCATTCTATAAGAATAGAAATGAATCATTATTTGTTTCCAAAGTGGACAAAAAAATTTAAAAATATGTATTTACCAATATATAAATATATATACCCTAATAATTACCTTATTGAAGGTATACCAAACATGATTTTTTTACCATACCAAATTCACCTTTCTTTGTTAAGATATTAGTTATGTTTGAAGAAAATCCTATGGGAAATTTAATTTTTCGAATGACCATTGCTTTGCTACTATGTCAATAACCATGGAAGGCTATTTTGTTCTCCATCACTATTTGAAGAATCACTCTTTACATTGCATGATTGGCTTCCTAAATGTCACTACAAAATTTGAAAATATTTTCTTTGTCACACCTACCATCTAATATTGACTATAACATTTCTATTACATTGTTCCTGATATGCATTGTATCACACAAATGATCTATTTGTAGGTCCTTATAGTGGGGAAACCTACTGAATTGTATGGGATAACTTTTCATTCCTCATGGAAGCCCATTAATTCCTTGAAGACCTCCATGAAGCATAAAAGAAATTACAACAATAATTGTCAAATATGGTAAAAAACATTCAATAAAATAAATATTCCAAACAATACATATATGATACCTATGGTTCTTAGAGAGGAAGTCCCTATACTCATCAAATACCTCATTTCCTAAACTTCTTGAATGACAAGATTTCATCTTAGGACCACAAACTGGACATGAAAAATTTACCCTTTGTTTGAAGTCATGTAAGAGGTATAATATTGTCAATTATATATATATGAAGGGATTATTTAAAAATCATGGATTATCTTCATAAAATTATATACTAAAGTGTAGTGGAACGTCACATACCACAAAAATATGTTAGCCTCGAGGCATCATGAATTGTTCATACAAATATTCCATGTAATTGAAATTCCCTTTTCCCTATTGGCTAAGAGACATCGTAGATAGTGATGCTAGCTCATAGCTATACTAGCTCGTCGATAAGAGGATTGATCTATACATTTATATATTTAACTTAGTACTTACATAAATTTTTGAAAATACACGTAATTACTACCGTATGTATATATAATAAAATAAATAAACATAAGATATTATGCAAAAACCAAGAGAAATAAAATGTTACATTCAAAAATTTATTAAAAAGAAATACCTAGAAAAATCATTATCATTGTGAATATGATGTGCTCCCTATTTATAGACATCCAATGAGGAATGTTGTTATTGATTAAAAAAAATTGGCCACAGAGTATATAGACCCGAGCTCACCAAATGGATTGACACTTTCAGCTATCAATGAAAGCCTAACGTTACAAGGTTCTTCTTTAAAAACTGGTCATTTTTCCTTGATATTTCTAAATGCACAACCATATGTAGGAATTTAAAGAACACCATATCCACTTCTATTCCATGCATGGTAATCCATAATCTGTTCTATTCTTTTGCACATGAATATTTGTTGCAAACATGGAATTATAGGAATATGACGAAGAACCTTGTGAGGCAGTTTTTTTGTTTCTTGATCGGTTCAATATCTATTGATATGAAATTTTGGGAATTCTCTATCTGATATATATTGTCCATAATATATAATATGATCATTAGGACATGCATCAATAGCTTGATATTCCATTCCTATATCTTTAATAATGAGAGATAAATATCGGTATGTGCGAGGTAAAATATTTGACAATCGTAACATAAATTCACCTAACAATCTACAACATAAAAATAACTAATTAATGTAAATAAATGTTAGAAAATTATTACACCAAGGACCATAGTCTCTTAACATTTTATTAATGACTGTTGGTTCAGGCAAGGTTAATGATGTTGCCTAAGGGTACCCACATTTGGTCAACCAAAGGATAAGGTGCCTTCATTTATTTCCACTAACCTCATTTATGGATACTAAGCCACTAGGGTGCACCCTTATCCATTAATTTGTGGATCTGGGTTGACTGAGGGGCACACATGCATTGTGCATGGTCATTTTGCCTCTTTTTGGCAGTTTTGGACAATTTAAGGCCACCTCCACTCCACCCCTCTCACCAACACTCATTTGCAGCCATCATTATTGACCACTCATGCCATACCAATGTTCATATCTTCCATTCATGACCGTTTGGGGTGATTTGGTATCCTATTGGTCAACCTAGGGGGGATTGAGGTCCAATGTAATCTATCCACTTGTAGCTCATTCAAATGCCTCCAAAGGATCATGATTTTATCCAAATGTAATATAATTATGTTCCCAACTTAATTTTGGGTTGGATAGTAATAGAATTACCAGCTATTTGCACCATTCATTATGTTTATTGTGCTTCTTTTACACTATTTCCATGCATACTTAGCCAAATTATTGATTTGTGAGTAAATTATTAGCTAGTAGATCCTATCATTATTATAATTTCACATGGTATTATAGCTCTTGGAGATTCTAGTTGAACCAATATTGCTTCAAAGGTGCACCAGAAGCAGTGAGAAACCACATAAATCCTCGGGGAAATTTCCTTGAAGTCATTGGAGCAATCTTTTGGAGTCTACCCAGGTGTGACGCACTACATAATGTTCCCTCTGTAAATGTAGGGTTCGATTTAGCTATCTAGGATTCCATCCTGAGTGATTGAGTGTTTACATCGTAGGTTTTCAATGTTCTTTGTCACCAAGTGCATAAGTTGAAGAATGGAGAAGTCTCATGTCACCTTGCTCACTCCATTCAACTACTTTGAGTGGAAGGTCGAAATGGTTGGGGTGGAAACATTAGATTTGGAATAAGTAGACTAATAAACCCCAAATGGAAATTAGCTTGACATAAATATATCAATAGGGGTTAAATAAACATTTATGATAGGAAAATAAGGTGGCACTTGTTCATGGAGACACATTGGTGGTGTGGGACCCACACAAAGCTAGATTCCCCATGCCACATGGAATTCCACTCTCACCCATTAGAATCCAAGGTGGAGTCCAATGTTCTTGGGGGAGTTGGAAGGGAATAATACTTGGAATGACTCAATGAGGTCGAAATGTAGAGGAAGAGTAACTCCCATGGAAGAGGAAGAGGCCTTTTGGAGCTAGTGGGACACTTGGGCTAGATTCTCTAACTCTATGACAACAATGATGAAGATCCTATGACACTTATGAAAAAATCAGACCTGATTGCTGACATCTGACATATATTACATGTCAGGGATAAACATAGAATACAAGAGGGTGCACAAGGGAGTTAGGGCAGCCAAAGAGTCACCCATTTGAATTGAGTGAAGGAGGCTAGGAATGGAGGGAAAAGTGGCACACATTGGAATCTCTTCCCAAATCGAGTTGGCATGAAGATCATGGATGGAATTCGAGTTAAGGAAGACTTTGTAAGTTTATAAAAGTTAGGAACAAAGAAGGAGACCAGCTTTTGATCATTTCTCATTTTGCATATTGGAGAGCATAGCTTGTCCATGCTTGTGGAGTGTTTACTCTACTTGCCTTAGTACCAATTTTGAGGGTGAAAGATTCCCATCCTAATTGGAAATTGGAGAGGCCATTAAGACCTTTCATTTGGAGATAAAATGGATTCATTTGTTTCATATTGAAGCTACAGGGCTGATCATGACATTCTCTTCTGCAACTTGTTTCCACACCTTTCTCACTTTTCTCTTCATATTTTGGCTCTTGGAGGAAGGGAGCACTTGGTGAGATGATAATCTATTTGGGGAAGATCTTGTGGCCCAATTTATTTGTAATATGATGTATTTACTCTGTATTTTCTTCTCAGAATATCCTCAGGTCTAAATACCACTTCAAACTATGTCAAAATACCAAACAATGTGTAAATGGTGCCATTTTCCTCATATCTTGTTTTGAAAGCTTGAAGTTGCTTTATTTCAACTTGTATCAGCTCATATCTGTGATTTTTATGATGTATGGATGGTAATTAATGTCTTGAAGAAGTTTAATATACATTTCATAAGCTTTTGGAACATAAATCTTGAATTTCATGGCAAATAGTGAAGTTTCCTATCATTTCCCCCTATGTGAAGACATGTCCACAAACCTCTGATTTATGGGAATTTCATAATCCTATGGAAACTGATTGATGATTCATTTGGGATCCCATTTAAGTCCTTTAATAGTACCATGTATCTTTTATGAAATTTGGTAATTTTATACAACATTTGGAAAGTCATCTGTGTCCCCTGCCCTTGGGGGTTTTGAACCTTGATTTGACTAGCAAATTTCCCTATATTTCCCGGATTGTAAATGAATGTTGAAAAATTATTTTGAGAGTGTAAAATAGGTCTCATTTTTATGTCTTAAAACCTTCCAAACACATTCATTCCCAATTCGGAAGCATTTGGATCCATTTGGAATAATTTTAGTCATTACTAGTCTAAGGGTCGAATTGGCCAAAAATTGCAAATTTTCCTCATTTTCAAAAATTCATTAAAAGGGACACTACAAGTGGTATCAGAACATGGTCCTTGAACCTGATGTGGCTGACCATTAATGAGTACAAGAATTCAGGGACCACCCTTAGGAATTGAAACTAAAAGCACTTTGTTGAAGAGGAAGAAGTAGGAGAAGAAGAGCATTTTGTTGAAACTATGGCTAGGGATGAGAAGGGAACCTTGAAGGAGAATGGGGAGTTTAGGAAATTCATGAAACCATTCTTTGAAGACATGAAAAAAAATAAAATGAAAGGTGTCGAATTATTGGCTAGTCAACTTGGAAGCAAAGGGGAAATAGGAGGCAACAGTAGTTCTTCTTTCGAGGAAAAGAAGGCAATGGGTGAAAGTATTTTCTCAAAGACAGCACCTCATAATCAACCTCATCAATTTCAGAGTTCAGCACGGCCTACTACACCTAAATTTATTGAGTCCAAAGAAGAACCTAAAACCCAACATGACATGCAGGAAGTTATAACAGAATGGCAACAGTTGAGTGAAGATTGTGGAAGGACTCTACCATTTGATCAATACTTTAATGTCTCAAACAAACTCAAAATGAGGGAAGGTAATAGGACTCCCTTTCAGAATAAATAATTGAATTATGCCATAGTTAAAATGCCCCTTCCTATTTTTTATGGCTCATCTCAAAGTTCTGCAAATACTTGGGTACAAAAACTAGATGTGTATTTTCAGTTGAATCCAATAGTTGAAGAGGATGCTCTAAAAATGGCTATTTTGCATCTCGAAGGAGAAGCCAATTATTGTGTTTCCATGGAATTAAAACCTTGGGACATGATCATGTTACAACATATGAAGAAATTTTTTACAGGGTATTGGAAAGATTTGAGCAAAAAGACCCAGAAATGCCTTTCAAAGAACTAGCCCAATTGAAGCAAGTTGGAACCCCTATTGAGTACATGTTGGATTCCAAAAACTATCAGTTAAGGTGGCTGATATATCTATGGTAAGATTAGTGTTTCTCTTTATATGATGTTTGGATTAACCTTTGAATGGTTTAGTTAAGGCCCACAAACCTACTTCATTGAAATATGCCATGAACTTGGCAAGAGATCTGCAAAATGTGCTACCTAGGATAAGGTTTCTCGCCAAGCCCAACTTCCCTTACAAGTTTAGATTTGAAAAGAAGCCATGGAAAAAAGATTTGTTTGTAAAGGATAAGAAAGAGGGACCAAACAAGGAATAACTTAGAAGAAAGAAACTATGTTACACATGCTTCTAACCATGGGTACCAGGGCATAAATGTGCTAAGGGGAAAGCACAATACATTGAATTATTTTCTGATAATGATGAGTATGAAGGGGGTATGGAGGAATAAGAACATATTTAAGACCAAGAAGAGGGATATGACATAACAGAAGAAGGGAAAAAATAAGAAGATCATCCTTCACCTGACAAAGGGAGAATAACAATGCTTTCAAGAGTGCCTCGTTTTCACACTATTCGATGCAAGGGAGTGGTACAAGGAAAAAGAGTATCGGTATTGGTAGATGGAGGATCCACACATAAATTCATTGATTCATCCATGGTGGAGAGGATAAATCTACCTACTGAACCATTCGATGGCTTCACAATCATCATTACAGGTCATAATACTATGGAGTGCAAAACATGGATTCCAAAGCTAGAACTCACCATAGGTAATTACACTTTTTTTATAGCTTTTATGTGGTTGATGTTGCTGATACTAATGTGGTCTTGGGAGTGCAATGGATGTACTCTATAGGGGAACATACAGTGAATTATCAAATTCCTGAAATGAGATTCATAGATTCGGAAGGAAAACAAAGGGTTGTGAGAGGAATGCACACCTATCTGAATCAAGTACTGACTTCCCACAGTATGAGGTCCATATTGAGGCATGGAGATATTGAATGGGATGTTTAATGTTGCATCACTTCACCCAAACCAAAATAAATATTTCATAACATCCAAAGGAGATAAGGCAACTACTACACAAATATGAAAAGGTTTTTGGAGACCTTCCTCCTGGAATGCCCCCGGATAGAGGAGTTGAGCACACCATTGTTTTGGAGGTGGGCACTTCACCTATACAAATACCACTGTATAGAAATCCCAAAATTTTTAGAGAGGAGATTGAGAAGTATATTCAAGAACTCTTGGAATTGAGACTCATTAGACCAAGCTCTAGTTCCTATGCTTCTTCAGTTGTTTTGGTGAAGAAAAAAGATGGGACCTTGAGAATGTGTATTGATTTTAGAGCTCTAAACAAGAAGACAATTAAGAATACATATACCATACCAAGAATATATGAGCTCTTGGTTGAGCTAAATGGAGCAAAATTCTTCTCAAAAAATGATCTTAGATCTGGTTACCATCAAATTCAAATGAAGGAGGAGGATGTGCAGAAACAACTTTCAGATGTCACTATGGCCATTTTGAGTTTCTTGCCATGCCCTTTGGCTTGACCAATGCTCCGGCCACATTTCAATCATGCATGAATCAAATATTTTTCAAACAGATTCGTAAGTGTTTTTTAGTTTTCTTTGATGACATTTTAATTTAGAGCAAAACATGGTAGGAACACTTGCACCATCTAGAAGTTGTCTTGAAAATTTTGCATGAAAAATATTTGTTTGCTAAGTTGTCCAAGTGTGAATTTGGGTTGAAAGAAGTTTTATATCTTGGGCACATCATTGGGAAATGTGGAGTAAAGGTGCAGTTGTAAAAAATAAGAGCTATTCTTCAATGGCCATCACCCAAAAACATCACAGCATTGAGAGGCTTCATTGGAATATGCACTTACTATAGAAAATTTGTGAAAGGGTTATCTAAATTGACTTCTCCACTTACTGATTTGACCAAGAAGTATGCTTTCAAGTGGGATGAAAAGGATGTAAAGGATTTCCAAAGAATGAAAGAGGTAATGAGTAGTTGTCCAGTACTTGCATTAATTGATTTTTCTAAACCATATGTCTTGGAATGTGATGCATCAGGAGAAGGGATAGGGGCGGTCCTTGAAATAAAAATCAACACCCCATAGATTTTGAGATAAGAAAGTTGCAGCCACATGAGAATATCTAATCCATTTATGACAAAGAAATGTTATCCATCATGCATGCCTTGGCCAAGTTTAGACAATACTTGGTGGGAAACAAGTTTGTGGTAAAAAATAAGCATAACAGTTTGAAGCATTTTCTCACACAAAAGGACCTCAATGAAAGGAAACAAAAGTGAGTAAGAAAAGTCCAAGATTTTTATTTTGACATTGAATATGTTAAGGGGAATAATAATATTGTAACAGATGCATTATCTAGAAGACCATCATTTTCTCTTATGGACATTTCGAAAGATTGGAAAAAAAAGCTAATAGTTGAATATGCCAAAGATAATTTATCTTGTGATGTGTTAGATGGGGTCAAAGGTGATGATAGGTAAAAGTTTTTGGATGGTATAATCTACTATAAGGATATAATATACTTGGTTCATGGTTCGAATCTCAAGCACAAGATTTTGAAGGAAGCTCATGATTCTCCTTTAGCAGGCCATCATGGTTTTTTCAAAACATGTAGGAAACTAAGGGAAAGGTCCTTTTGGAAAGGGCTGAAAGAAGATGTTATAAAATATGTGAATGAATTCAAGTTATGTCAGCAAAAAAAATATGAACATACAAATCCTGCTGGTCTATTGCAACCATTTCCCATTCCACAACAAAAATGGGAAAGTATCTCCATGGATTTCATCATAGGTTTTCCCAAGGCTTTGGGTAAGGATTACATTTATGTTGTGGTGGATGGACTCACCAAATTTCCTCATTTCTTTTCTGTTACATCATCTTTTACTGCTGCACAAGTGGTTGATCTATTCTTTCAAGAAATTTTCAGATTGCATGGACTTCCCAAAAACATTGTGAGTGATAGAGATAGAAAATTTACGAGTGCCTTTTGGAAAGAAATTTTCAAGTTGGTTGGCACTCAATTGAATCCAATCACAAGTTATCATCCTCAAACTGATGGCAAAATAGAAAGAATGAATCAATGGTTGGAGGGGTACTTGAGGAACTATGTTGGTGAGCAGCATAAAACATGGGTGAAATGGCTACATTTTGGTGAGTTTTGCTACAACACTACTTTCCATATGTCCATTGGCACATCTCCTTTATTAGAACTTTATGGTTATGAAGCACTCACATTTTTTGAGCATGTTTTTTGTGATAGTAGAGCCCCAAAAGCTAAGGATTTGATGGAGGCAAGTCAAGATATTTTGAAACTTCTAAAAGACAATTGTAGGTTGCCCAAAATCAACAGAAACAGTATGTGGATCAACATAGGGTGGAAATAACTTTTCAAGTGAATGATTTGGTCTATTTGAGGCTACATCCATATAAACAAACATCCTTGAAAGTGAAAGGATCAAAAAATATCAAACCAAGATATTATTGTCCATATAAGGTAGTTTGAAAAATTGGGGAGGTGGCTTATGAGTTGGAACTTCTGGAAGGGAGAAAAATCCACAATGTATTTCATGTTTCATGTCTTAAGAAGGCTATTGGTCAGAAAATATATGTTGCAGAAACCCTCCCTCCATTATATGATGAAGGATAACTCATACTTATTCCAAAAAAAAAAAAATTGAAGGCAAGAGAAAGGAAATATAAGGGAGTATTTGGTGCAATGGAAAGATTTGTCAAGTGAGGATGCCACATGGGAGGATGAAAAAATTTTGAAGCATCCTAATTTGGAATTTCTTGAGGGAAAGCAATCTTGGGTGGGGAGGACTGTAATGTCCCCATTCAAATAAATCTCAAGAAGAGAAAATTCCACCAATTTACTAGTTTTCTATGTTGGGCTGGAAACATTAGATTTGGAATAAGGAGACTAATAAACCAAAAATGGACATTAGTTTGACATAAATATATTAAAATGGGTTAAATAAATATTTATGATAGGAAAATAAGGTGGCACTTGGTCATGGAGACCCATTGGTGGTGTGGGACCCACACAAAGCTAGATGGGCCCCATGCCACATGGCATTCCACTCTCACCCATTCGAATCCAAGGTGGAGTCCAATGTTCTTGGGGGAGTTGGAAGGGAATAATTCTTGGCATGAATCAATGAGGTTGAAATGTAGAGGAAGAGTAACTCCCATGGAAGAGGAAGAGGCATTTTGGAGCTAATGGGACACTTGGGCTAGATTCCCTAGATCTATGACAACAATGATGAAGATGCTATGAAACTTATGACAAAATCAAATCTGATTGCTAACATCTGACATATATGACATGTCAGGGCTAAAAATATCCTACAAGAGGGCACACAAGGGAGTTAGGGCATCCAAAGAGTCACCCACTCGAATTGAGTGGAGGAGTAGGCTAGGAATGTAGGGACAAGTGGCACACATTGGAATCTCTTCCCAATTCGAGTTGGAATGAAGCTCATGGATGGAATTCGAGTTAAGGAAGCCTTTGGAAGTTTATAATAGTCAGGAACAAAGAAGGAGACAATATTTTTATCATTTCTCATTTCGTATATCGGAGAGCATAGCTTGTCCATGCTTGTGGAGTGTTTAGTCTACTTGCCTTAGTACCAATTTCGAGGGTGAAAGATTCCCATCCTAATTGGAAATTGGAGAGGACATTCAAACATTTCATTTAGAGCTACAATGGATTCATTTGTTTTAGTTTGAATCTAAAGGGCTTCTCGTGACATTCTCTTCTTCAACTTGTTTCCACGCCTTTCTCACTTTTCTCTTCATATTTTGGCTCTTGGAGGAAGGGTGCACTTGGTGAGATGATGATATATTTGGGGGAGATATTGTGGCCCCATTTATTTGTAAACTCATGTATTTACTTTGTAATTTATACCCAGAAGATCCTCAGGTCGAAATACCACTTGAAACTATGTCAAAATACCATACAATGTGTAAATGATGCCATTTTCCTCATATCTTGTTATGAAAGCTTGAAGTTGCTTTATTTCGACTTGTATCAGCTCATCTATGTGATTTTTATGATGTATGGATTGTAATTAATGTCTTGAATAATTTTCATATGCATTGCATAAGCCTTTGGAACATAAATCTCGAATTTCATGGCAAATAGTGAAGTTTCCTATCATTTCCCCCTATGTGAAGACATGTCCACAAACATATGATTTATGGGAGTTGAAGAAGCCTATAGAAACTGATTGACTATGAATTTTGGATCCCATTGAAGTCCTTTAATATTACCATGTCTCTGTTCTGAAATTTGGGAATCTTATACAGCATTTGGAAATACATCTTTGTCCCCTACCCTTGGGGGATTTGAACCTCGATATGACTAGCAAATTTCCCTATATTTCCATGATTGTAAATGAATGTTGCAGAAGTATTTTGAGAGTTTCCAAGCATCCATAAGCCTCATTTTTATGTATTAACACCTTCCAAAAACATTCAGACCCAATTTGGAAGCATTTGGAATCATTTGAGTCATTACTAGTCTAAGGGTCTAATTGGCCAAAAATTGCAAATTTTCTTAATTTTCACAAATTCATTAAAAGGGACACTACACTGTCACATGCTAATGAGGTTAGTATACTTTGGAATAAGATTTTTGGACACCTCAACTACATATATCTTCAACCTTTGATTAATGAAAATATGGTTGAAGTACTTCAAAGCATCAAATTTTCCAAAGGAACCTACAAGGGATGCATTGTTGGGAAGCATGTAGAGCTCAAGTTTGAGAAGCGTAAGGTAATAAGAGCTGCTCAACATATTGATTTTTTCCATTCATATGTGATAGGACCTCTTCCCACACCCTCCTATGGAAACTCAAAGTATGTCCTAACATTCATTAATGATTTTTCAAGGCACTGTTGGGTATTCTTTCTCAAGTTGAAATCTGAAGTGTTCCATTCTTTCAACGTTTTCAAATCTTATATTGAGAAATTCAGTGGGAGGAATATCAAGGTCATAAGGACTTATAATGTAATATAATATGTCAATAAGGACCTACAACAGCCATGTGAATAAGATGGCATTCACATGCATCATTATGTTCCTTACACACCCCAACAGAATGGTGTGGCAGAGTACAAGAATGGAGCATTGAAGGAGATGAATACATGTATGTTGGAGACTAAGTATTTGTATCCTAAGATATGGGTTGAAGCCTTTAATTGTGATGAATATGTTCAGAAAAGAGTTCCACACAAATCCTTGGAAGGAAATACTCCATTGGAGGCTTGGATGGGACATAAGCCCGATGTGTCTCATTTCAGGGTGTTTGGATCAAGAGCATGGGCTAGAATACTTGCAAAGAAAATAAAGGCCTTGAAGCCCCAAAGAAAAAATTCCATTATGGTTTTTTATGAAGAATATGCCAAGAGCTACAAGCTCTTTGATCCCTCATCTCAAAAGTCTTTCATTGAGAGGAGTGTTTAGTTTGAAGAAGAGCCCATGCAAGCAACTGACCAAGAAGAAGGGGATTGCTCAAATCTCCCACTTGTAGATGATCCCAAGGCTCCTTCCACTTATAATAACTCTATTCTATGTCTATTAGGGATACTATATTTAATTTTTTGTGACTCATAAGCAATCACATTGTCATCTTGTCACAAGACACCTCCCAATCCTTCCTTGCACACATCTGTGTATACTATAAAGTATTTATCAAGATCAACAATTTTCAACACCTGTGCTTTTGTCAACAATTCCTTAAGATTTTGGAAACTAGCTTCACACTTATCATCCCAAATAAATTTAACTTATTTATTTTGTAAAGATGTAATGGGGTAGGCTATTCTAGAAAACAATTCTGTGAATTTTCGATAGTATCCTGCTAATCCCATAAAGGATCTTACATCAAAAACATTGTGTGGGGTAGGTCAATCCTTTATTGCCTTAATATTGTTTGGGTCCGATGTTATTCCTTCTTCTCATATAATGTTCCCAAGTTATTGAATTTTTTTTGAGAAGTCACATTTGGAGAACTTGGCATAAAGTTGGTGTTCTTGTAATGTTTGCAATACTATCCTCAAATGTTCTTCATGTTCTTGTTCATTATTTGAATAGATCAAAATGTCATCAATGAATAAAAGAAAAAATTTGTCTAAGTATTGGCTGAAAATACTGTTCATCATGCACCTAAAATTTGCAGGTGCATTTGTTAATCCAAAGGAATTACCACAAAATCGTAGTGTCCATATCTAGTCCTGAAAGCGGTTTTACATATATCCTATTCTTGAATCCTCACTTGGTGATATCCCGATCTTAGGTCGATCTTGGAGAAGAATTTAGCTCCCCCAGCTTGATCAAACAAGCCATCAATCCTAGGTTGTGGGTATTTATTTTTTACAGTTAATTTGTTAAGTTGACGATAATCAATGCACATCCGCATAGTTCCATCTTTCTTTTTCAAAAATACGATAGGTGCTCTCTAGGGTGATACACTTGGCCTAATGTACCCTTTTTCAATCAAATCCTGCAACTGAATTTTTAGTTTTACCAATTCAAGAGTACTCATTTGGTAAGGTGCTTTAGAGATAGGTACTACCCCTGGAATTAAGTTTATGAAAAAGACTAGATCCCTTTTGAGGTGGAAGCTCTAGTATTTCATCCAGAAATACATCTTTAAATTTTTTCAAGATAGGAAAATATCCTAATTTTTGTTGTGTTTCTTCATTACAGTTTTGTATACTTACTACATAGAGTTTGCAACATTTTTTGGATATTTCTTTATATTCTGATCTGCTTTGACTATGATCATAGCACAATCTTGCTTTATGCAAATCTTCATCCAATGTTTTAGGGGCATCAAATTCAATTTTATTTGCAAAGTGAATTGGCAAGAAACTTAGAAACCTTTGAATTTTAATTTTCTCTTCTTTTATATAGGGAACGTAGTGAAGCAATGCTAGAACTTAGTGATTAGTCCATCCATTGTAAGGGAACCCATTTTCAACTCATGAAATTCCACTATTTTCTTGTCATAAAATATTTCTGATAAGTAATTTTCTTTGAACATAATTTTAAATTTTGACCATTCAATCGTACCTTTTTTTATTCCCTTGGTGAGTTTTAAATCCCTCCACCAATGTGCATCCTTTCCAATGAGATTATAGATTTCTAGACAGGCTTTTAGCTCACTTGGGTAAGCATAAACGTGAAAGTATTTAGACATCCCAAGCAACCACTCCTCAGTTTTTTCACCTGAATCAAGTTCACCCTCAAATATCGATGCCTTAATCTTTTTTAATTCCCCCTTTAATTCAGAAACATGTGAATGTTTAGAGTTCTTTCTAAACCAGGGTGGAGATGAAGACTCAGAAGAGATAGTACTGTAGCTCCTTTTTCTGATTTATAAGAAGGACTGGATTCATATGTTCCTTTCCTTTTACTTTCTTCTTGTTTATGGGATCCTACCAACACATTACTAGAGGTGTGTATTGGATTGTGTTTAATCTCGGTTAAATTTTGCAGCAAAATTGCATTCAGTTCTTGTTGAGCTTGTCTATCTTTCAAGTTGTCTTCCTTAAAACTTTGTAATTCATATTTTAAACATTGCATAGTCTTTAACAGTTATGAGGGAGTAATAGTTTGTTGTTCACCATTCAAACTAACCCATATTTCCCCTTCCTGTTGGGGTGTCTCTAAATGTCCCAGTTGGTTGGAATTTCTCTCTGCACTCATGATTTTCTTTAAAAAAATTAATGCAATTGTCTTTGATTCTGTATTTGATCTTCCAATTCTTCTTGTCTTGCTATGGATTCCCAAGCCCTTTCCAATTTAGTTATATTCCTAGATGTTCTTAAAATTAGATTATAAAGCTGCCCCAATATCGAATTTGTAACATTAGTCACAACAGATCTAATGAACAAGTAAATCAATCACAATAGATGAAACTCAGAAAAATGGTGTAAAATTGTGCAAAACATGCATCAGTGCTCAATATCCCAATGAGGGTGAATAATTACAATACAATAATCTGACAATGTGAGTGAGCAATTCGAATTGACTAAGAAGGTCATTCGAATCACTGAATGGAGTAGCTTGACTCCAACTAGGAGTCCTCATCATCAATCAGTGGTGGTCATCAATGCACAAGAACCAGTCATCCAGGTGTCAAGCTGAGTCTAACTAAGTGTGTCATGTGTAACTGAAGTGTGTAGCACTGATATAGGGAAGGAGACTCAGTGGAGGGCACATGGGAGGCTTAACTGAAGTCATAACAAGTCATCTAGTCAATTTGGAGGTCCAATGGAGTGAAACAGTCAGTCGGGAGTGAAACTAGCCTCAAATCAAGGGGAATCAGAGCTAACTGAGTGTAACTGAAGTGGAACTGCAGTGGTAGGTGAAGAAGTGCACCCCTCTCTGGCAGTAGGTGAGAAGTGGGTGCCTTCCTAACTAGGAGGGCTAAAAATTTGAAGTAAGTGGCTCCCGGGTGCTAGAATAAGGTGGGTAAGGTGCTGGAGGCATCACATGGTGACTAGGATGCATGCAAACCCTAGAATTTGCATGCAAACCCTAATTGCATGCAAGGTCCTGAAAATGATGATGTGGATATCCGAACATAATTATGATTTCCAAACTGAACAGGAATATTTGGTTGTGTCGCTTCTAGCAATTTCATTGACTACCTTATTGTGCAAAATAAAAAAATTATTACTTTATATACACAGAAAAATCAATTTGTGGCATAAATGGAGAAGGCCATAGGTTGCACATTGTTGCAATCTAGGATCTGATACCAATTGTAACAACTCAAATTTAACCTATAATTACTCATAGATTTTTGTATTTTAAGGGATAAATGATCAACTCAATAACCAACATCCTTGCCATACTTTGATTATATGCAATGAATGGTTATAAGAAGGAGCCTATTCCCGGTGATACTTTTATGATTGTTTTCTAGGATTTTACTCCTGTAGTAATTCTATTAAAAACTCTTTATGCATACCTATTATTTTTAATTGTATTTGTACATATTTATATTTGAATTATATAATAGCCTCATACCAAGGGACTACTATCAATGGATTTATTTAAAAATCCTAAATAGCATATACTAACCCCTTTATACTTTTAAACAACATCCTTGAGTCTAATATTAAGACCTGTGATAATTATATGCAAATCCATTATTTCTATATCATGATTTGGTTTACTATACAATATATATGTTGATTATCCAAATTCCTTTACTTGTTTCTATGGTAGTTAGAATACTAGTTATAATAGCAATACTTGTGAACTAGTAAGTTAATGGGCATCCATTGCCCTACACAAATTTGTTTTCCCTATTTTCCTTTTACTACCATGTTGCTTGGATTAACATTTGTTCTATGCTTTATCTTAGTATCTATAACATAGCTTTTATATTCTTCTTTGGGCATTAAAGGAGCCACACGAAGGGTGGCTTACTTAGCACCATGTACTAATGTATATTTTGTATCTACATGTGTGAATGTAGTCTCGAATGTGTGGTTTATTCCCTATAAATTCACAACTAATATTTCACGGGGTCAACGCTCCTTTCCACCTTACTCTTAGTCATGAATTGAGGCAGTAATGTTAAAGAAATAGGATCACGGATCAATAACAATAAACAAGATGCAAATATAAATCACATAAAACAAATTACAAGAGAGAGACAAATATAACTTGGTTCACCCAATATGGGTTACGTCCACACATAAATTGTCAGTCCATATTCTTATACCATCCAACAAAATGAAGGGATACAAGCTGCAGCACATCCACTACAACTTCCTCTTCACTCTCTCACAATCATAGATATCTTTATAATGCTACAATACATTACACAGTTGTATTAAAATGTCTTCGTTTTAAAGAGAATTACCATGGGAAAATACTACGGTATACCCAATACCATGGCCCCACAAATTTTTGGCCAACAAACAACCCAAAAAAATCATTTTGGGGACTTCTCCCCCAAACCCCCTTTCTTGGGGGTGCTACCCCCGAACCCTCGTGGCGGGGTGATGCCCCCCCCCACTGGGATGATTGTACAGTCCACTTGCACATCAAATAAAAGTGGGGTACAAACATGGTTGAAACAACAACATCTCTGAATCAAGAAGATCAGGCTCCACAACCAACAATCTCCCACTTGGATATTGATCAAAACAAATCCACCATTGGTGCACTTGTTGGACTATGCTCTGAACCTTGGACCTGGAAAAATTTTCATCTTCACCTTCATGCTTGAAGGCCAACTGAAACCGAGCAGGAACTCAGTTTCTCACTGGTTACAACCTTTTTCAACATGTCTGTAGGATTCTGGCTAGAGTGTGTATATTTTCCAGCTTCAATAGTTCATCTTCTAGAACATACCGTATGAAATCCTACTTGAGTTGTATATGTTTAGTCTTGGAATTGAAGGATGAGTTATTTGAAATATGAATGGCACTATGGATGTCATTATACAACCTGCTATTCTCCTGCTTCTAACCAAATTCCTCCATGAACCTCTGTAACCAAATCGTCTCTTTACTAGTCTCTATAGCAGCAACATACTTTGCTTTCATTGTTGAAATGGAAACAACCTTTTGCAGTTTCTAAATACAACTTAATATAGTTCCACCTATAGTAAATACATACCCTATGGTGCTTCTCCTGCTATCTTTATCGCTTTCCATATCTGAATCAACATATCCTTGTAGAACTGTGTCTGAACCTCCAAAACATAATGCATGAGTAGCAGTACCACTCAAATACCCTAGAATCCATTGTGCTTCCTTCCATTGTTCTTTACATAGATTGTTCATATACCTGCTCACAACTACCACTGCATGTGCAATATCTAGTCTTGCGCACACCTTGGCATACATCAAGTTGTCAATTGTTGATGAATAGAGAACCTTGGACATGTAGTCTATCTCTTCCTGTGTCTTGGGATACATATCCTTAGTTTGAAATGGCTGGCCAACGACGTACTAACTAGTTTTACATTCTGCATTCTAAATCTCTCCAACACCTTTTGTATGTACTCACCCTGAGACAATGTCAATTTGTGATTTTTCATGTCTCTTGTTATTCTCATACCAAGGATTTGCTTTGCAGCACCCAAATCCTTCATCGAAAATAAATTATCTGACTTCCTTTTGAGCACATTTAAATGTTGCATGTTAGACCTTGCAACAAGCATGTCATCCACATACAATAACAAGATAATATATCTTCCATTATCTATCCTCTTGAAATAAACATAGTGGTCATAATGACATCTACTATAACCTCATTCTGTCATAAACCTGTCAAATTTCAAATACCATTGCCTTAGTTCCTACTATAGGCCATATAAGCTCTTCTTCAACCTACATACCAAATTCTCCTTCCCTTTGACCTCATACCCCTGTGGTTGCTGCATATAAATATCTTCCTCAAATTCCCCATGCATAAAGGTTGTTTTTACATCTAACTGTTCAAGATTCAAATTCTACTGCCATGTTAGTGCACTTTTACTTCGACCAGAGTTCAACACTTAACATCCACCAACAAACCCCACAATCCACAGACATCACCCCTAAAGGGAGTAAATCCCTTTCAGCAACACCTGTAGAGTAGATGAAGTCTCACCCAAAGTATCTATGGGAACTATAGGAACCAAACTTCATGCAGCACAGAAAGGGAACACTCAACAACCAATACATTCATCATTATATTTTGTTACAAGACAACGACAAACCATAGCTTCAACAAGTTCATAACATCAACAAATTCCATTACTTATCCATATTAATATATTTGCATCCAGTTTTCATACAACTAAACCCATCTTGTATTTTCTTATTTATTCAACAGAAGAAAGAATACATAGCATGCCACATCAAATCATACATCAACATGCATAAAGACACCATGTTTTAATGTGGAAACCCATCTAGGAAAAACCATGGAAGCACTTGTATTTTATTAAGAGTTGCAGCCAAATAAGCACTTGAGGTAAGACTTATAGATTTATTCATGTATTACAATGGATCTACGCACACAGCCTGTAGATCAGCGACTCGGATTCTCCAACATATCTCTGAAATACATAGTGGATATCTTCATTACAGAGTACAAATACTCGACTATCTCTATTGCTCACATCTAACCGAATATGTAACCCAAAACTTCATTTTTAATACATATTTATAGGGCGCACCAATCTTTCCCCGCTCCCACTAACCCACTAACTTCCTAACCGACTGATTATTACAATGTGGACCAATTCTAACTAACTAACTAAACTCCGACCTTTGACATGGTCAACATGACCATTTTCCCTATTTCCTAGCCACTTCGTTGGAGTTGACCGCATCATTGAACTGGTTCCACTTCAAAAATGGTACCACCAAAACACTAGGCCCAACACGCCACTAGACTTAAAATAATTCTAATTGAAGTCATTTTAACATCAACAAAAAACATTTCATCAAAATCTATACCTTTCTTCTCTGCAAACCCCTTTACAACAAGTCTAGCCTTGTACCACTTAGTTCCTCCATCTTCTTCCTTCAACCTATCAACCCATTTATTCTGCAATGCTCTTTTACCTACAGGAAATTGAACCAAATCCCAAGTCTAATTTCTTACCAATGAGTCCATCTCCTCAATCATGCCTTGCTCCCACTTCTTTCTATTTTCCACCTGCATTGCTTCTTCATAACATTCTGGTTCACCAGAATCAATCATCAATAAATAATACATTGAAGGAGAGTATCGTTCAAGGGGTCTACTTGACCTGGTAGATATTCTAACACTTGCAGTAGTTTGAGGTGCATGTTGTTGTTCTTGGTTTTCTAGCACCTTTGGAACTTCATTTTCTTTGATTTCATCAAGCACTATGTACTCTGTGTTTTCCTTTTCCTATTTCTTTCCCTACAACTGATCTTTATACATGACCCTTTCATTGAATACCAAATATATACTCCTAATGGTTTTGTTATTTTCATAATCCCATAAGCGATAACCAAAATCATCAACCCCGTATCCAATAAAAGTACATTTCTTGGATTTAGCCTCAAGCTTTGTTATATTTTCTTTATCAATATCGACAAATGCTTCAGACCAAAATTTCTCAGAAATGAGTAGTTTACCTTTTAACCTATCCATGCCTCCTCTGAAATACGACTATCCAAAGCGCTTGAAGGTTGTTTGTTTATTAAGTAAACAACAATATCTACAACATCTTCCCAAAACTGTAAGGGCAACCCTTGTGTGCAATCTCATATACCTTGCACGCTCCATGATTGTTCTGTTCATCCTTTCTGACACACCATTTTTTTGTGGTTTTCCTGGAACTATCTTCTCTCTACGAATCCCATGGTATGAATAGTAGCTATCAAACTCCTTGCTGCAGTATTCACCTCCATTATCATATCTGAGACATTGAACATTTTCTTGTCTCATTCTTAACCAAATCTTTCCATTTCTTAAAAGTAGCAAACACATCAAATTTATGTATAATGCAATAAGCCCAAGTTTTTCTAGTTGCATGATCAATAAAAGTAACATAATAACGAGAGCCACCAAGAGATTGTACCTGAGTCGGTCCTCATACATTTGTATGCACAAGCTCTAACTTTTCACTCTTCTTATGTTTCCTAGCCCTGAGGAATCTAACTCTCTTCTGTTTTCCATAAACACAGTTCTCACATAATTCCAAACTTAGCTACTTCAAATATGGCAGCAACTTCCTTGAGTGGAGAATTTGCATCCTCTTCTAACTCATGTTGCCAAGCCTATGATGCCACAATGTTGTATCTTTTCCTATGGAAGCTAAAGAGATAGAATAGTCAGTATTATGAGAACATAAATACAACGTACCTTTCTTGTCTCCTTCGCTATCACCATTGATCCTTTAGTGATCTTCGACCACGTTTCTCCAAACATAGATAAACAACCACCATCTCCCAACTGCCCTGTTGAGATCAGATTTCTTTTCATATCAACAATACGCCTTACATCATTTAGCAACCATTCACCATTCTTTAACTTTATCCGTACATTACCCATTCCAACAATTTTACATGGTTCATCATCACCCAATAAAACATGTCCAAAATCACCAAGAACATAATCATGAAAGAATTTCCTATGGGGTGTAGCATGACATGAAGCCCCTGAATCTACTACCCAGTAATCACTAGTCTTATCTAATGAAAGAATAAAATAATATTGTAACACATCACCTGCTATATTTGCTTCCTGATTAGTCTCTTGCTATCCATCTCCTTTGTTCTTTAGATATCTACAGTCTTTCTTCAGATGTCCTTTCTTTCCACAGTTCTAGCACTCTATCTTTCTCAGTCTGGACTTGGATCTTCCCTTCATGGACTTGTTGCGATTACGGAGGATCATTCCTCTCTCCATTTGTCTTCTCTTTCTCTCCATGGTTAATGCATTACATGATGTCTCACTTATGCTTTTCCTTTGCATTTCCTCGATAAGAATAACACCAACAAAATCATCAAATTTCAAAGTGTTTGAACCAAAGACAAAGTTACTTACAGCCATGACCAAGTCATTCCCTCTTTCTAGAAATGAGCACAATATTAGAAGAGCCCTAACCTCATCTTAAAAGTTCACTTTTACAGAACTTAGCTGATTTGTAATCGTATTAAATTCGTTTAAATGATCAACAACATATCCACCTTCTAACATCTTCATATTAAATAAATGCTTCATTAGAAATACCTTGTTGGAGGCCGAGGGTTTTTCATACAGTTTACCCAATGCGCTCATCAAACCCTCTGTTGTATTTTCTTTTGAGATATTGAAAGCCACCGACAAAGCCAGGCACAACCGTATTGTTCCCATTTCATTTCGAACATCCCATTCTTCATCCTTCATAGTTGTTGGTTGTCTTGCTTTTCTACCCAACGGTTGGAATAGATCCTTCTGATACAGATCGTCATCCATTTGCATCTTCCATAACTGGTAGTTTTGGTCGTTAAATTTCTCGACCTTAAAATTTCCTTCTTCCACCATTGCTCCCACTTGAACCATGAACCCTTCTTTCCTACAAGTTTATCTTGCAAATAGACCTTTGGCTCTAATATCAATTGTTAGAAAAACATGATAGAAGAGCAATAACAATAAACAAGATGCAAATATAAATCACATAAAACACATTACAAGAGAGACACCAATATAACGTGGTTCACAAAAGATGAGATACGTCCACATAGAAATTGTCAGTCCTTATTATTATATCATCTAGCAAAATGAAGGGATACAACCTACATCGCATCCACTGCAACTTCCTCTTCATTCTCTCACAGTCTCTCTTAAACAATCATAGAGATATTTACAATGTTACAATACATTACACAGTCGTATTACAATGTCTTCCTTTTAAAGGGAATTACCATGGGAAAATACTACGGACTACCCAATACCATAGGCCTGCAAAATATTGGCCAACACACGAATACCATAGGCCCGCAAAATATTGGGCATCTCTCCCGTGGGGGGGAGATGCCCCCAAACACCCCCCATTGAGATGAGTGTACAGTCCACCTGCACAACATATAAAAATGGGGTACAAATACGGCTGAAACAATGTCAACATAGCTGAATCAAGAAGATTAGGCTCCACAACCAAGAATTAAGGGTCAACCAGCTCATTGAAAAGGATCGAGCACGTACTTTTCATGCACCTAGCTAACACCTGGAGTTCATCTTTAATACACTGTACTATTCTTCCTAGATTATGAAGGAGGATTTAATATTTGGGAAAACACGCTCTCAAATATTCATTTTTTCTTAAAGTTCGGCTCATCTCTGTGAGGACTAGGTTCCACTCTGATGTGCTATGGTAGAGCTCGAGAATCTCATGTAATATAAATCTTGTCTATTGTGTAAGTTACTACCATTGTAAAGCTGGTTTCAAGAGTTTTTTTCCCTATGCAATTGGTGATTAAAAATATGTGCTATGTTTGTTACAACCAGAGCTCGAGGAACCTTGTAACTCCTTTGGATTCTCCTTGCAAGGTAAAGTCATTGAAGTTTGAAATATTTTCTCATTTCTATTATAATATTAACCTTGTTTATTTGTATTACTTATACATTTGATACTAATTCCATGGCTCTCTCTGGTAGGTGAATGCTGTTACAATTGGATTTGGGGATAAACTTATCTCAGGAAGGGAATAACGTTTCCCTCGAGTAAGACGCCTTCCTCGGCTCATCTGCTCTAGGAAGATATTCGTAGGGTTTTAAGCCACATTCATGTTGCATAGAGTTTTGTAATACCCCCATTTTGACCCTTAGGATATATTGGCTTTGAATGTAAATAATGTATACATGCGATGTATGTTTTCCTAGCATGGAGCTCAAGGCCAAGGCCCTGCTAGTGGATGCTCGGATTTTATTTAAAAAGGAAAGTATTTGATATTACACCATCCATGTGCTATTAAGCCATGGAACATTGTAAAATGATGTAAATAATAATATTGCAATAAAAATACCAAAAACTGGCTATGGAAGCAACTAATAAGAGGGGGTCATGTGTATTCCACTAGGGAGTGGTGAGGGGGTTATGGGGTTGAACCAGATGTTTCCAAATGTCATCTTGAGAACCCATTTGACTTTCTTTGCTGACATTTAATTCTGTTGTAAGAAAGTGGTTGAAAAAATCAGTCCATGGCTTCAATGGAGCATGGGCAGCCCATAAATTCATATGGCAAGGTATGGGTTGTATTTCCTTGACCCACAAGTCACTCTACCTCATGGGAATTTGTTTCTCCTCATTCCCATTCCATTGTTGAACATCTAAGCATCAGTTTTCATCGATTACACATGACCAACAGTGAGAAAAACCAAAAATCGCAACTTTGAATTTAACGACGTTTTGAAGTGCCAAAAACACCCAGAAAATTATGTGGACAGTGAAATCCAATGTGGGATCCATACACCTTAACCTTGGGGTGAATTTGAGAGTGTTAGATACCCCGAAATGCATAGGAAAACCCAAATTTGGTAGTCCGAAAATCCAATTATGGGACTGAGTCATTTGGCCATAGAATTGAGAGAATCCAAGCGTGAATTATAGAGCAGAAGATAGAACAGAGGTTGGGATTGCTTGATAAACCCAGTGAAGGCTAGAATATCCAGGATTTATCATCTTGTACTTTTCTATGCCCACCCTGAAGAGCACTGGAGGGAAGGGGCACCTGAGGTACTGTGCAGCTGAGAAGGGGACCATCCTTGTGTTGGGTGTGGTAGGTATTGTGGGTGCCAAGGTTGTTTGAGTTTAGTTTGAGATGCCTATAGCTCTGTGGTTGAGCTCACTGTCTTAGCATCTTCATCATCATCTCTTGTATGCTTGATAAACCCAACTGTGTGTTGGCTTAGCATGATTTTTTGTGTGAAACCATGGTTGTGAGTGAGCTCGTTTAGTTCCTCCTTAGTGGATACATGGCCCAGCTCATGGATGGTCTCTCAGCTGAAAGAATATAGGCTAGACAGAGACCTATGGTTGGGTGGAACGTTGCTCTCACATAGCCAGTTGCTTTTACAATTTCATCTTAAATATAAGTATTATCTATGTGTTTTAATTCTGCAATTTTTTAATTAATGATGACTATTATGATTATATGTTGGATGCATGATGCACTTGTGTGTGGATGATGTGTATTTCCGCTGTGTTTATTTGAGTATGAACCTAAACACATGAGTTTTATTTATCATAAATTCATTAGTGATGAATGGGGCTGAGTCTCCCAAATACCCCTGGAATGTCAGTCATGTTCCCTTCCTTGCATCGGATGGATGGAAGGGGACATGTCAAGTTGTATTGAAATTGTGTAGTTTGTCTTTGTATGACCTCGGGACTTCAATCCTGTAGGCGCATAAACTGTACAGCCTTATTTTAGGGTTATGTAGCCCATATATACTATGCGTATATTTTGTTTGGTGCCTATAGTCTCTTGTGGTAGTTATTAATGTTATGAATTGGGACATTCATCCCAATTTGTGGAGTCATGTCAACTTATTTTGTTTATTCCACACACACACACACACATTATTTTATTGGGGTCTGGCCCGATATATTCCATTGTATGGATTTTAAACTTATGGTGCAGTTGTATTACCATGTTTATGCCCATTTTAATGAGCTTGGGCGTATTAGGGAGAATCCCTATTTTATTTTGGCTCATGTGTGTTCAGAACCGTTGGCTCTTAATAGTTTATACATAGGATCGATGTAAATGCATTATATGTTTTGTTATTAACCTTTGTTTATCTTCGAGCTTAGGAGCTCGCTTGTATTTCACAGAATGAATTCCTCTATTAAGTAGATTGATTTGTTTTCAGACATTGAACTTTTAGGGTTATGCGTGATTAGTTTTAGTGGATTACTTTTTTATTACAACGACTAAGTATAAATTTATTCATTTATATATATACCAATCCTTTTATGAATCCTAAACATTATGTTTTGTGTTTTATAATTATATAGTAAGCTCTATAGGATTCATGATTATTCCCTTTGTATTGTATAGTTATTTGAAATTGTATTCATATGGAAAGATTGATGTTTAAGGCCCTTTGGCTCGACCTTAACTGTATTATTTGCATGGATAATTATGTTATTTATTTGCACATGTCTGAGAACAAGAATTGATTTTAACCTTCACTTTGTGAATCTTGTTCTAGATTAACCATCACGATTCTATTATGTTTTTAAATTGGATTAATATTCCAAATTCTTGCTTGTTATTTGTTTGTGTATACCCTTTCACAAGGACTATTTTAATTTGCATTCTATGTATATGAATTCATAAAACTGTATATTATTAGACTAGGAACCTGCAAGGGGTTTCGATCTTGCAATCTTAATGTTTATATATGCATGTGTTAAAGTTAAGTCCTACTTTGTTTGTTTATTATAAGGGTCTATATGATGATGGTTTTATAGTAGTACTCTATGATGCGTTTAATTATGTTAAACACTAGTTTTTCTTGTTATCTCAGTATAACAATATATACATGTACATGAGCATAGGAATTAATGGCATGACCAAGGGATTTTCCCTTTTCCTATCGTGGATAGGTTATGTTACAGGAGTTTTCTCCTTGAGTATTTATAGTCACTCGTAATATAATGTAGTTAATTTTTTTATCTTAAGAAATTTCCTCGACTATAATAATACATAACCATTGATCATTTCTACTTACAATTCCATTATAAATCCACAACCATAAATAAATATTTCCAATCTATCTAGGGTTAGATAACATCAGTAATAACCCTTTTTAAAGGAAAAACATTCTACATAGCAGTTCATAAGCTAATATTCTTGAGAGTAGGTTTAACTTAAAATAAGAAAACTACTACTATTATGGCATTCATCAAGGGTTATGTCGCATTGCGACAATGCCCAATATGTGATATATATGCCGACACAACCCAAGATCCGACATATTCACAATGTGAAATTTGATGTTCATTAAGGTTTGTGTCACATTGTGATGCTTATCAAGGCTTATGTTGCAATGTGGCGTTCATCAAGGGTCATTTTGCATTGCAACAATGACTGAGATGTGAAATTTGACGTTCATCAAGGTTTATGTCGCATTATGATGTTTATCAAGGGTTATGTTGCATTGTCGCATTCATCAAGGGTTAGATGTGACATATTCACAATGTGAAATTTGTCGTTCGTCAAGGTTTATGTCGCATTGTGATGTTTATCGAGGGTTATGTTGCATTATGGCGTTCATCAAGGGTTATGTCGTATTGCGACAATGCCCAATATGTGACACATACGTCGACACAACCCAAGATGCGACATATTCACTATGTGAAATTTGGAGTTCATGAAGGTTTTTGTCGCATTGTGATGTTTATTAAGGCTTATGTTGCATTGTGGCATTCATCAAGGGTTATGTCGAATTGCGACAATGCCCGAGATGTGAAATTTGAAGTTCATCAAGGTTTATGTCGCATTGTGATGTTTATCAAGGGTTATGTTGCATTATCGCATTCATCAAGGGTTAGATGCGACATATTCACAATGTGAAATTTGGCATTCATCAAGGTTTATGACACATCAAGGGTTACGTTGCATTGTGGCGTTCATCAACGATTATGTCGCATTGCAACAATGTCCAATATGTGACACATATGCTGGCACAACCCAAGATGCGACATATTCGCAAGGTGAAATTTGGCGTTCATTAAGGTTTGTGTCACATTGTGATGTTTATCAAGGCTTATGTTGCATTGTGGCGTTCATCAAGGGTTATGTTGCATTGCAACAATGCCCGAGATGTGAAATTTGACGTTCATCAAGGTTTATGTCGCATTGTGATGTTTATCAAGGTTTATGTTTCATTGTCACATTCATCAAGGGTTAGATGCGACATATTCACAATGTGAAATTTGACGTTCATCAAGGTTTATGTTGCATTGTGATGTTTATCAAGGGTTACATTGCATTGTGGCATTCATCAACGGTTATGTCACATTGCGACAATGCCCAATATGTGACACATATGCCGACACAACCCAAGATGCGACATATTCACAATGTGAAATTTGACATTCATTAAGGTTTGTGTCGCATTGTGATGCTTATCAAGGCTTATGTTGCATTGTGGCGTTCATCAAGATTTATGTTTCATTGTGATGTTTATCAAGGGTTATGTTGCATTGTCGCATTCATCAAAGTTTAGATGCGACATATTCACAATGTGAAATGTGATGTTCATAGAGGTTTATGTAAAATATAACATTGTATATCCATATCCACAACTAACACTTTGAATTTCATATTTGCTTATGCTTACAATATTAATCAAAATTGATATCCCATGTAATTCATGTCAATATATATATATATATATAAACCTTTAAATCTAAAACACAATTTATAGCCTATGCAAGAGTGATTATAATATTAATTAAATCAAAAGTAAGTGAATTAAATAATCATTCATAATATATATATATATATATATAAACCTTTAAATCTAAAACACAATTTATAGCCTATGAGACATCACCCTTGATTAATGTGTCATAACTTTAACATAAAAATCTAAAACATAATTTATAGTAATGAGACATCACCCTTGATTAATGTGTCGTAGCTTTAACATAATACGCTCAAGCCTATACCCTTTTGTTTTTGTGTGATGGACCTTTTCCATAGTCCAACAATATTAGAACAATGAATAAATGCTTACATGATATTTGTTAATATTCTTCTTTGAGAAACCATATTCACATCCTAACCATTTTCGTTTACTTATTTTATTAATAGAAATAGAAATACATATTCTAAAATTAAAATTTCATATTGAAAATTATTCTACAAAATATAATAAATATATGATGAATAAATGGTTGCATAGTATTTGTTAATATTTTTTTTAGAAATCATATTCACATACTTCATTATCACATTGTAATCATTCCAAATTACTTATTTCATTAATATAAATATAAATGCATATTTCGCATTGTGATGTTTATCAAGGCTTATGTTGCATTGTGGCATTCATCAAGGGTTATGTCGCATTGCGACAATGCCCAAGATATGAAATTTGACATTCATCAAGGTTTATGTCGCGTTGTGATGTTTATCAAGGGTTATGTTGCATTGTCGCATTCATCAAGGGTTACATGCGACATATTCACAATGTGAAATTTGATGTTCATCAAGGTTTATGTCGCATTGTGATGTTTATCAAGGGTTATGTTGCATTGTGGCATTCATCAACGGTTATGTCGCATTGCAACAATGCCCAATATGTGACACATATGTCGACACAACCCAAGATGCGACATTCACAATGTGAAATTTGATGTTCATTAAGGTTTGTGTCACATTGTGATGTTTATCAAGGCTTATGTTGCATTGTTGTGTTCATCAAGCTTTATGTTGCATTGTGATGTTTATCAAGGGTTATGTTGCATTGTTGCATTCATCAAGGTTTAGATACGACATATTCACAATGTGAAATTTGGTGTTCATCAAGGTTTATGTCGCATTGTGATGTTTATCAAGGGTTACGTTGCATTGTGGCATTCATCAAGGGTTATGTCGCATTGCGAAAAAGCCCGATATGTGACACATATGCCGACACAACCCAAGATGCGACATATTCGCAATGTGAAATTTGATGTTCATCAAGGTTTGTGTTGCATTGTGATGTTTATCAAGGCTTATGTTGCATGTGGCGTTCATCAAGGGTTATGTCACACTGCGACGATGCCGGAGATGTGAAATTTGACGTTCAACAAGGTTTATGTCTCATTGTGACGTTATCAAGGGTTATGTTGCATTGTCTCATTCATCAAGGGCTAGATGCGACATATTCACAATGTGAAATTTGATGTTCATCAAGGTTTATGTCGCATTGTGATGTTTATCAAGGGTTTTGTTGCATTGTGGCATTCATCAACGGTTATGTCGCATTGTGATGTTTATCAAGGGTTTTGTTGCATTGTGGCATTCATCAATGGTTATGTCACATTGCGACAATGCCCAATATGTGACACATTTGCCAATACAACCCAAGATGCGACATATACATAATGTGAAATTTGACGTTCATTAAGGTTTGTGTCGCATTGCGATGTTTATCAAGGATTATGTTGCATTATGGCATTCATCAATATTTATGTTGCATTGTGATGTTTATCAAGAGTTATGTTGCATTGTCGCATTCATCAAGGTTTAGATGCGACATATTCACAATGTGAAATTTGACGTTCATCAAGGTTTATGTCGCATTGTGATGTTTATCAAGGGTTACGTTGCATTGTGGCATTCATCAAGGGTTGTCGCATTGCGACAATGCCCAATATGTGACACATATGTCGACACAACCCAAGATGCGGCATATTCGCAATGTGAAATTTGACGTTCATTAAGTTTTGTGTCGCATTATGATGTTTATCAAGGCTTACGTTGCATTGTGGTGTTCATCAAGGGTTATGTCGCATTGCGACAATGCCCGAGATGTGAAATTTGACGTTCATGAAAGTTTATGTCACTTTGTGATGTTTATAAAGGGTTATGTTGCATTGTGACATACATCAAAGGTTAGATGCGACATATTCACAATGTGAAATTTGACGTTCATCGAGGTATTAAATTTGAAATTTTAATACTCTTATTTATCATCAACCTATATTAATTGTTTTAATTAAATTATAATATAATACTATAATTTAATGAAATTATTTTTTAATTAATTATTATATTATAATTTATTAATATCATATTTAATTAAATTTTAATATATTTAATATCTATCATTTAATAAAATTATTTTTAATTAATTATTATATTATAATTGATTTAAATATAATATTTAATTTTATCATTTATTAATTCTATTTATTAAAATATAATTAAATAATAGTGTTATTATTAATTATTTGATTAATTAATATTATTATTAATTAATAATATTAATTATTATTATTATTAACTAATAATATTAATTAAATATTATTATCGTAGAATAATATAATATAATATAATTAAAAGTATTATCATTATATTTAAAAATGATATTATTATTTAATTAATTATTGAATTACAATTAATTAATTAATTATTATATTTTTTTTATGTTTTATCATTTATTAAATTTAACTAATTAATTAATATTTTTATTAACTAAATAACAATATTAATTAATTAATATGATCATTCACTAAACTATTTTGTTTAATTACTTATTATAAAAAAATAGTAGTGCTTAATTAATAATATTGTTTAATTAAACAATATTATTAAACAAACAATTAAAATATGGATTTCATTAAAATCATTAAATAATATTAATCTATTAATATTTTTAACTAAATAATCATTATTTAACTAATTAACTAATATTATTATTAACTAAATAACTATAATATGATTTAAATTATTTTATAATTATTATGTTTAATTAATTATTATAAAGTAATAATATTGTTTAATTAAACAATGTTATTAATCAAACAATTAAATTATGTATTTCATTAAAATTATTAAACAATATTAGTCTATTAATATTTCGGAGATATGTGTATGTGCACACCCGTTACTAGCAACGGCCACATTAATAATATTATTAATGTGTTCGAATACGCGACGTAAATGCGGCGCATACTTTTCATATTAATGTTTTTTTCCTATAGTATGTGTCCCATTTACATCTATTGGTGTATTTGAACACGTTAATAATATTATTAATGTGGTTGTTGCTAGTTATATTTGAAATTGAGTTGTTCGAGGGAAGATGATAGTCTTGAAATGTTGGTTATATTTGAATTTGAATTGTTCTGAAATGATTGTTATATTTGAATTTGAGTTGTTCAAGTAGAGATGAAAATAATGCTAGTTTTGAAATGTTGGTTATATTTAAATTTGAATTATAATGATGAAATAGACTTAAATTGTTGGTTATATTTGAATTTGAGAATTATGATTAGCAAAATTATGTCATTTTTTCTTTTTTTAAAACCCTACCCTAATTTTGTTGGTTACTCTCTGTTCCCTTTGTTCTCTTTTGTTTCAATTGTTTCAATGGCATAGCATGTTGGTGAATATGTTTTCCTTTTCATCTTGCAAAGGGTTTGAAATTAGACGATAGTACAAAGGGTTTGAAACTAAACAATTTGTTGGAAAGGGAAGCAAAATTGCATTATGCATTTATGCACTCTGTTGATAGGGATAGCAGGTCCAGTGCCCCTCCAATTTGTTGAGTTGGCACTACTCTATTGCGCCTATTTGTCAATAGATTCAATGCATGTGATTTGCAGATGTCTACCTCTAGGACAAGGGTAGGAGGGTTCATGTGTAAAGGCATACCCAAGCTAGCTATGGAGGGCCTTACACTCCATATTGGGTCACTTTTATGAGATAATCCTGTCATTTTAGTTGTTATTCATGTTTACTTCAATTTTGTGCGCTTGGAATCAATGTTTTGGCTGTTTTACTTTTACCAGAAAATGTATAATTGGAAACAATGGAATGTTAAAAGTTGTTTCAGTGGAGATGAGAGAATATTGAAATGTTGGTTATATTTGGAAAGAATGGAATGTTGAAAGTTGTTTCAGTGGAGATGAGAGAATACTGAAATGTTGGTTATATTTGGATTTGAGAACTGATAAAAATTATATCAGTGGTTGCTTTGTTTTTAACATAACCTAACTGTGTTGGTTACTCTACACTCCCTTCTTTATCTTTTGTTTCAATGGCATGTTGGTGAATATCTTTTCTTTTTCATCCTGCAAAGGGTTTGAAATTAAAAATTACAAGATTTGTTGGAAATGAAAGGGAAATGACATTATGAATTTATGAACTCCGTTGATAGGGAGAGCAAGTCAAGTGACTCTCGATTTTGCGTTGGGGGCTATATGTCAATACAATAGGTTCAATGCATCTGATTTGCATGTTTGTAAGTTTCTCTAGACATGAGTAGGATTCACGCAGGTTATCTTTTAGATCTGAGTACTAAAAGTTTGTGATTATAAATTTATCTATGAATTTAATTGTATATTTTGTGGATTAAAAATTGATGTTACTACAAACTAACTTATTTATGCATAGAAAGTGGAGCAAATTTTTTGGTTGTGAAAGGTTCCCTAATTTTCATGCAAATCAACTGCATCCAATTCATAGTCAAACTCAAACCTAAATTTTGGGTATTTTTACATCTTAGTGTGTGTGACATTATGGTAAATTGAATTTTCAACTTCTTTTAAGCATATTTTTGTGAATGAGCATGGCACATACATCTAGTTTCCAAGTTAAATACCACCATTTTATGAATTGTAAATATATATTGTAGTGTTTTTAGCCATTAAACCTAGAATATAACCATGTATACATAGGTTTATAATGCAAGAACCATAAATTATAGTGAAAAATAACCAAACACAAAGATAATTGAAATGAAATTGTCTTATAGCCCACATAAATCAATGTTCACTTTTGATCTGCCAAAGATGTTGAGAGTGCATGCAGCATTTGACAAATATCAGTCCTTGGCATCTCTCAGCCTCCCATAGGGCAATGCGTGTAATAATGCAGTGATTATGGGGAAGGAAAACAGGCCTATGAATGAGTAGTTGGGCGCACAGGTTGAGAGAGTATGAGGAGGAGCCACAAAATGAGGATCACGTGGTATGTTGGGCGTGTATGTTTGATGATGCGCTGAGATGGGTAGGCAACGAAGGCGTGCGTGAAGGGGAAGCAGCGTGAGAGATGGCTAGGCGTGAGAGCTGGGCAGAGTTTAAGTGGATAGCATGAGAGTTGGAGAGTTTATGGGAGTACAAACCCCAAAAGGGGCTGCATGAAGTGCAGGTCCGTGAGGCTGGGCAGCGATAGGCACAAGTGGAAGGGAGTCGTTCCCCAAATGGATGCATGAATGTTGATATGATCATTTTTTCATATTAATAGATGGATCTGCACTTGCCTATATGACTTTTTCTTTGATTACATTTTTGCATACATGATTTTGTCTTCAATAACAATGTTATGGAAAAAATTTCACATACATATAGATGTTATTTCTAGACATCAAGTGACCTCAATATGAGTCCCTTGTATTTGAATGGGTCTTGCATATTACACTTTTTCACACATCAAGCACATGGATGTACATGTGAGTCTGCATTAAAAGTAAACTCAAACTATAGATAACCAAAGTTGATAACCTGTACATGTGAAATAACAACAATGGTATTAACAAAGAATTAAATAACAACAATTTTGAAATATGAAATAATAAATGATAAAGAAGCTTATGAAGAGAAGAAGTCCTCAAATAATTGCTCAAAATGAAATACTTACAACTTCAATCCAACCACAATATGTCCTTGTAATAGTTAGTATGGGTGCAAGGTTTTCCTTTTACAACTCTTCACTAGGTTTGTAGAAACCCTGCTTGCACTTGTCTCGTCTCATGCTCAATCGAAGTTTTTATTTACAACGTATCTAAGAAAACAAATTGGAACCAACCTATTTTGGAAGCTCACCCCTTATGGCCTTGATGGAGGCTCACAACTCCACACTATATGTTTCGATACAGTTAATGCTCAGTCCTTCAAGTTGCATAGTTAGAAAGAGAATGCATTGCATTTGCCTCTCAATTTGTTTGATTGAATATGCATGCATTTTGTAATGGGATCATTACATAGCTAATATGGATTGTTTATGCGGATGGAGACACCCAACAACCATTGATGCCTAGAGCTCTACACACAAGTTAAAGAAAAAAAAGAAAAACTCCTAACATCGGGAACAAATAGCCAAAACCAACAATGCAACTAGAACACAATGACCAAGGGAACTTCAAAATACAACACCACTCCACAAAAGAAGTTGCTTTAGAACTACCTCATTTGGTTTAAGAGAAGTTGATTTAGAGACCTAGAGGCCTACCTACCACTTCTCTCATTTGGTATGAGAGAAGTTGCTTTAGACCTACCTCACTCATGTCAACGCTTGAGTTTTTGGAGGCCGACCTCCCACCCCACATGTCTTCTTCAACATTTTTTGTTGTCTTGGTTTTGTGCACACCCAAACTTTTTCATGCATTGGGTACCTTGAGGTATATCTCCAACCCCAAAAAATCTTATATTATGTTGATTACGTTGGTTATTTGCTTCACCCAACAAATTTATATTTAACAAGACGCATATTCTTATATTTGGTTCCCCATGCTCAATGCTCACTATATTTAACAATACACTTATCTTAAATTTAATTCATGTCTTGTTAAATATTTCGTAATGAAATAGCTATTTGAGAGCACCACCTTAGACCAAGCCGTACCATTAATATAAAATTAACATTAGAGAAATGACCTAATTCAATTTCCTTCTATAACTCTAACCCTAACCCTCACCCAAACCCTAGCACTAAACCCTCTGTACCCTTTAGATACTTCCTCCAATATGTCCTAATCTCCCTACAAGTAACACTACCTATTCACCCTCTCCACAATGGTGCCGCTATCATGAAACTCAAAAGCTTGATAAACATCTTCATCATCATCAACATCAACATCTTCATCATCATTGTCATCTCTAGGTTCCTCATCAACATCTCCATCATCTTCTTCATCATCGTCATCACCATCACCATCACCATCACCATCACCATCACCATCACCATCAACGTCTTCATCATCATCACCATCATCATCATCATTGTCATGTCCCAAATTTGGAATTGGGTCACAATGGCTTAATCACATTGGCCATATTCATTAGAGTTTGTAAAATTGATGTTAAAGGTCAAATAATTGCCAAGGAGGAAAATTACTAGTTCCCTAGGTTTGGATATTTAATGGAGTCTTTATTTTCAAGTGTAAGCTACAAGGAAGCTCATGGTTTCTTCTATTGCAGCTCACTCCTTCAACCATTTCCAGTTTTGATGGCATATTCTTGATCCTTGAGGGAGGGCATTTTTGGTGAGCTATTGTACTCTTTGGGGAAGCTTTTAATGCCCCATTTCTTTTGTAATATGAAGTAAATACTCTGTTCTTCATCTCCAAAAATTTTCAGGTCGAAAATTCCAAGTAGAAATGTATAAATCTCATTTTTAATGGAAGAACAATGCCATTTCCCCACTACCTTGTTGTGAGCCAATGTATTGATGATGATTTTGAATGAATGGATGATTCTCTGATATATTTGTGATAAATATACTGCCATGGATGTCTTATACAAGTTTCATGTACTGTACTTGAGTATTTGAAGCATTTTTACTCAGTTTAGTGGTATTGGGAGGTGAAATAGTACCATTTCCCCAAGGGTCGAATTTGGGATTTTTGCAGTTGAATGGGAGAGGGTGAAAACAGTTGTAATAATCCATTAATGGTGCATATGAGAATTTAATAAAATACTTAACACATTACATACCTCTGTTCATAAATTTGAGTGGGTTTGGAGGCATTTGGGAAGCCATTTTCAGTACTTACACCAGGGGGATTTGAACCCCAAATTACTAGTAAAATTGCATAATTGGTTCAGAATATTAAGAGAGTTTGCAGAGGTATTTTGGTGGACATATGTCATCCATAAAAATCATATTCAAGTTCTAATATCATTCATACCCCTTCCTTGAAGATTTGAAGGCATTTGGAGTCAATTTGAGACCTAGAGACCAATACTAGTCAAAGGAAAAATCACTAGTAAAGTTACCGACATTGATCAGAATTGAAAGAGGATTTGTAGAAGTATTTTAAAGGTCCAAAGGCATCCCTGAAACACATATTTATGTTCTAATATCATTCATATACCTTCTCAGAAGATTTGGGATCATTTGGGGCAAATTTGGGACCTAGAGATCAAAACTAGTCAAAGGTCTAACTAGGGAAAAAAGTGGAAAATTACAATTTTAATAAAATTCCTAATAAGGGACATTACAGTGGTATCAGAGCATGATCTTGGCACCTTATGTGGTATAATATTCATGAGGAAAAGAATTCAGGTACCACCATTAGATATTGAAACCAAAAGTGCTTTTGTTGAAGAGGAAAAAAAAAAGTAGGAGAAGAAGAGCAAATTTTTTGAGGAAACTATGACTAGGGATGAAAAGGGAACCTCATATGATGGTGAGGAGCATATAAAAATTATGAAAACAATATTTGAAGATATGACCAAGCAACTTAAGGAAGGATTCGAATTGTTTTCTATCGAACTTGTGGAAAAAATTATTGATTTTAAGGAAAACAAGGGGCAAAATGCATCAGCTTGCTTTAAGGAACAAAAGGAAGAGACATCACAAGAGCATGAAGAAGATTCTATTGAAAATATGGAAGATAATTTCGAGACACCTTCTAGCTTAGACATGAACCAAAGAGCATCTACTGATGGATGCTTAAACTATGAAGGAGTACCTACTGATGGGTGCTCACACCTCTATGTTGGTGACATAGAGATCACTTTTGAAAGTGTTTGTACAAGTACAAATTTCATTAAGCATGATAATGAAGACCTTGTAGCAGTTAAAGAAGAACCAAGATCAACTTCCCCATCACCACTTGAGCTTCATGAAGTTGGTCCAAGAAAAATTGAAGAAGATGAGGAGGTTCATTTGCAAGAGCCTCATTTTCTTGAAGGGTCCTTAAAGATGAATGAAAATAAGATCCAAGAGTCCCTCAGCATTCTCCATGACACTCAAGCATTGGTGTCAAATTCTTGTTGGAGAGCTACTTCATTGGAGGAAACATCCTTCCTTGAAGACATGGAGAAGATTCAAAGAGCAATGTGCCACATCAAAGGTAATTTCATGTCTTTGCTTTTTGATAGAAACCATTTGTTTGAGCTTAATGAATTGTTACATGATGCATACTTGAAGAATAATGAGGATATTCATAAGCTCACAATTCAAAATGAGCAACTTCTTGAAAAGTTGCAAGATACTTGTTTTTCCTCCCATGTTTCAGATTGTCAAATGGTAGATTGTTTGGAGGATTCTCATGACATGGTGGATCATGAGAAATGTGGGAATTTGAATGTGCTTAATGTGTTTGAAGATAAACTTGAAGAGATCCAAACACTTGATGTGGTGGAAGAGGAACTTGAATTGTCTCTTGATGAAGCTTATGCAATTTTTAAAGAAGAGCATGATTCCTCTACATTGGAACCAATCTATGACAAAGGTTTCCCACTTTTGAAGGAGATGCATGATACTACCCACATGGATCCTTCCCATGATGAAACTCCTGAACTTTTTGATTATTTGGGTGAGTTAGTACATTCTCCTACATCCTACAATTCCATGTTTTGCGGTATTAGTCTCAATGAAGTATGGGTGAAAGGGTTCTTTTTTATGGTGCCACATGAGGAGTATGGAACTCCTAGATTTAACTTTTATGATGACATGGTTGGAGCACATTCTTATTCACATTTGCAGCAGCATAATTTGTCACTTTATGATGATGCAAATCTACATGGATGCACCTATGATATGCATTTGAGTCACTTGAAGACTCATGGTTTTTCTTGCTCAACATTTGATTCATTTGATGTTGGAGGAACTTCATCCAACACTTGGGAGAATAGATTTATGATTGGAGAACATTTTTGTTGGCAGCCACATACTTTGTTATATTTTTATGATTCTCACATTCATGGATGTATGGGTGAGACTTCTTTGAGTCATACCAAGTCTCCTTGTTTTTTCTGTTCATTATTTGGTTCAGATTTTAGTGGAGATTCTTCATTCACTTCTTGGATGAAAGAATGCATGGCTGAATATTTTGATGCATATCACATCCTTTTGGAGCAGCATTATAGGACATGGGATCCTCACCTATGTCATTGGAGAATATTTGATTGGTCACTTGAAGCTTGTATGCACTTGGAAAATGGTGGTCTACTTGCTTGGAGGTATAAGCACTTTCATGATTCTTTGATGAAGCATATCCTTGATGTACATTTTCATTATGTTGTTATGTACTTTGATGATATATATTTGGTACGCATGATGTTTGGAAGGATGCATACAAAGAAATGGGATCCAGGAATCCTCTTAACTAATGGTGTGGGTTGGAGAGCACTCTTAATTGTTGGGGTGCAATACAAGCAATGGGACCCTGGAATAATTTTTATCTCATTGGTTTCAAATTTTTTGGGGAAAAAAGCAGTATAGGAGATGGATTTCCCACTTAATAAAGTGATTTTTATTAGAGTAGTGCAGCAGCAAGCATGGTGGTTCCTCTCTAAAATCTTCATGGAAACTCAAAGACTCAAGGTTGGGCAATTCAATGGCAACTTCAAAGAATTATACAGGAAGCAGGTTCTTCAACACCCATGTTTGAAATTGCTTGAGGACAAGCAATATTGGGAAGGGAGGATTTGTCATGTCCCAAATTTGGAATTGGGTCACAATGGCCTAATCACATTGGCCATATTCATTAGAGTTTGTAAAATTGATGTTAAAGGTCAAATAATTGCCAAGGAGGAAAATTACTAGTTTCCTAGGTTTGGGGTGGAAGCTTTGGGATTTGGAATAATGGGGATAATAAATGATGTTTGAACATTAGAGTGGCATAAATATTTAATAAAGGATCTAAATAAATATATACAAGTAAAAATCAAAGTGGCATTTGATCATGAAGACACATGGAGAAAGTGGGACCCACATATGGCTAGATTTCCCCACTACACTTGGCACATTCTCTCACCAATTCGAATTCAAGGTGAATGGTAACATACTTGGGGGAGTCCAAAAGGTATTATTCATGGCATGACTCATCCAAGGTCGAAATATAGAGGAAGAGTAACTCCCATGGAAGAGGAAGAGGCAATTTGGAGCTAGTGAGACACTTGGGCTAGATTCCCTAGCTCTATGACAACAATGATGAAGATGCTATGACACCTATGACACAAATCAGACCTGAAGGCTGACATATGACATATATGACATGTCAGGGCTAAAAATAGACTCCAAGAGGGCGCTCAAGGGTGTTAGGGCAGCTAAGATGCTTCCACATGTGATTTGGTGGAAGTGGGAGACTAGGAATTGTTGTGCAAGTGGCATTCTTTGGAATCTCTTCCCAACTTGAGTTGGCATGAGTCTCTTGGAAGGAATTTGACCCATGGAGGACATTAGAACTTTATAAATGTCAATAACAAAGAATGAAACCAGCTTTTGATCATTTGTAGAATTTGCAATTGCATTTGTGAAGAGGGAGAGCTAGTGGATGACTAGTTTCTTGCCTTAGCCAATTTCGAAGGTGAAAGATTCCCATCCAAGTTGGTAATTGGAAAGGCCATTCAGACCTTTCATTTGGAGATTTAATGGAGTCTTTATTTTCAAGTGTAAGCTACAGGGAAGCTCATGGTTTCTTCTATTGCAGCTCACTCCTTCAACCATTTCCAGTTTTGATGGCATATTCTTGATCCTTGAGGGAGGGCATTTTTGGTGAGCTATTGTACTCTTTGGGGAAGCTTTTAATGCCCCGTTTCTTTTGTAATATGAAGTAAATACTCTGTTCTTCATCTCCAAAAAGTTTCAGGTTGAAATTCCAAGTAGAAATGTATAAATCTCATTTTTAATGGAAGAACAATGCCATTTCCCCACTACCTTGTTGTGAGCCAATGTATTGATGATGATTTCGAATGAATGGATGATTCTCTGATATATTTGTGATAAATATACTTCCATGGATGTATTATACAAGTTTCATGTACTTTACTTGAGCATTTGAAGCATTTTTACTCAGTTTAGTGGTATTGGGAGGTGAAATAATACCATTTCCCCAAGGGTCGAATTTGGGATTTTTGCAGTTGAATGGGAGAGGGTGAAAACAGTTGTAATAATCCATTAATGGTGCATATGAGACTTTAATAAAATACTTAACACATTACATACCTCTTTTCATAAATTTGAGTGGGTTTGGAGGCATTTGGGAAGCCATTTTCAGTACTTACACCAGGGGGATTTGAACCCCAAATTACTAGTAAAATTGCATAATTGGTTCAGAATCTTAAGAGAGTTTGAAGAGGTCTTTTGGTGGACATATTTCATCCATAAACATCATATTCAAGTTCTAATATCATTCATACACCTTCCTTGAAGATTTGAAGGCATTTGGAGTCAATTTGAGACCTAGAGACCAATACTAGTCAAAGGAAAAATCACTAGTAAAGTTACCTACATTGATCAGAATTGAAAGAGGATTTGCAGAAATATTTTAAAGGTCCAAAGGCATCCCTGAAACACATATTTATGTTCCAATATCATTCATATACCTTCTCAGAAGATTTGGGATCATTTGGGGCAAATTTGGGACCTAGAGATCAAAACTTGTCAAAGGTTTAACTAGGGAAAAAAGTGGAAAATTGCAATTTTAATAAAATTCCTAATAAGGAACATTACAATCATCATCTTCATCATCATCATCTTCATCATCATTGTCATCTCTAGGTTCCTCATCAACATCTCCATCATCATCTTCTTCGCTCATCATCATCTTCATCACCATCACCATCAACGTCTTCATCATCATGTCACGTCCTCTCCTATCAATCCGATGCAAGGGAGAAAACATGACCAAACATACCAGGCTTATTTGACAATCTCAGCCCCATTCATTAGTAATAAATTCATGGATAAATAAAAACTTATACGTGCATATCATTCTTAATAAACACAACAGAATTACACACTATCCACACACCATTTCATCATACATTCAGCATATAAACAACAGTCGTTAACTAAAAAATTGCAGAGCACAGAATTAACATAACTCAAACCACATGAATACTTATCTTGAAATGTAGTGCAGAATCATACTCAATATAAACACAGCGGAATAACCATAATAACACACACGTAGAAGGGAATTCATCAGCCTATTTCTTCCAGGAAGAATAATGAAACAATCATACAATAATCAATCACATTCTCATGCTATGCACAGGCTTCATGCCAACTAGCTTAAGATAATCATATCATTCAATTAACATGAGTAATTAAACATGCAGAACATAACACAAAATGATCACAATTTAAACCACAGAGAATACTTATCTTTAAGATGAAACTGTCCAACAACTGGGTATGTGAGAGAAACATTCCACCCAACTATAGATCTCTATCCAGCCTATATTATTTCAGCTGAGAGATCACCCCCGAGCTAGGATGTGTATCCACTAAGCAGGGACTAAACAAGCTCACTCACAACCATGGTTTCACTCAACCAGTCATGCTAAGCCAACACACGGTTGGGTTTATTAAGCATGCAATAAACAAAGGAGGAGGATTCTAAGTCAGTGAGCTCAACCACAGAGCTACAGACATCTAAAGCTAAATTCAATCAATCCAATCCTCTGTTCAAACATCCACACTTGGATTTCTCACAATTCTGTCATCAAATCACTCAATCCCGTCACTGGATTTCTGGGCTATAAAAAAACTGGGTTTCCAATGGATTTCGGGGTATCTAATACTCTCAATTTCACCCCAAGGTTCATATCTATGGATCCCCCATTGGATTTCACTGTCAAATACCAATTCTAGGCGTTTATGGCACTTCAAAACGTGGGTTCTTTCAAAGTTGTGATTTCTATTTTTTCTCACTGCTGGGCATTCGTAATGGATGAAAATTGATGCTGGGATGTTCAACAATGGAATGGGGATGAGGAATAACCAATTCCCATGAGGTAGAGTGACTTGTGGGTCAAGAAAACAGAGCCCATACTCTGTCATACGAATTTATGGGCTGCCCCTGCTCCATTGAATCCATGGACTCATTTCTTCAACAACTTTCTTACACGGAATTAAATGTCAGCAAGGAAATTCAAATGGGTTCTCAAAATGACATTTGGATGGTTTAATCCCACAACCCCCTCACCACTCCCTAGTGGATACACATGGCCCCTTCTCATTAGTTGCTTCCATAGCCATTTTTGGTATTTTATTGCATGATCTTTATTTACATCATTTTTACAATGTTCTGTGGCTTAATAACACATGGGTAACATAATATCTAATACTTTCCTTTTAACTAAAAATATGAGCATCCATTAGCAGCGCCTTGGCCTTGAGCTCCACGCTAGGAAAACATACATCACATGTATACAATATTTACATTAAAATCTAATACATCGTAAGGGTCAAAATGGGGTATTACACATCATCACCATCATCATCATCATCAACATCTTCATTATCATTCTCATATCTAGGTTCTCATCAACATCTCCATCATCATCATCTTCTTTGCTCATCATCATCTTCATCACCACCATCATCACCATCATCACCATCATCAACATCATCAACATCTTCATCATCATTGTCATCTCTAGGTTCCTCATCAACATCTCCATCATCATGATCTTCTTCATCATCATCATCTTCATCACCATCACCATCACCATCACCATCAACGTCTTCATCGTCATCACCATCATCAACATCAACATCTTCATCATCATTGTCATCTCTAGGTTCCTCATCAACATCTCCATCATCATCATCTTCTTCGCTCATCATCATCTTCATCACCATCACCATCACCATCACCATCACCATCATCATCACCAAATTGCACACTCCCTTCCTGAGCAAAACCCTAGTTTCCAAAATGGACCTACAAGATGACACTTGGGCCATGGGACTGGAGGAGAGGGGCATTCCTAGCACTATCCCGACGTCCTGAATCCAATGGATTTGACGGTTTGTTTATCCGAGCCACGGTGGTCATTCTATGGCTTGTTCTGTCTCGCATCCAAAAGGCCATCAGGGACACCTACTGGATACCTACCGGGGGCATAGAATTCCAACCGTGCAACAAAAATGGGTTTTGGGGAGTCCTTCAAGTGTGTCTAGGTAGGTTCCAGCTGGGAACACTAGCCATAAGTGCCCGGTCGATGATTTTGCAAATTTGACCCCAATGTACAAAAATTGCACACTCCCTTACAGAGCAAAACCCTAGTTTCCAAATTGGACCTATAAGATGACACTTGGGCCATGGGACCGGATGAGAGGGGCACCCCTGGCACTATCCCGATGTCTTGAATCCAACAAAGTCGACAGTTTGTCGATCCGAGCCACGGTCATCATTCTATGGCTCGTTCCGGGGAGTCCTACAAGTGTGTCTAGGAAGGTTCCAGCTAGGAACACTAGCCATATGCCCGGTCGACAATTTTGCAAATTTGACCCCAATGTGCAAAAATTGCACACTCCCTTACTGAGCCCTAATCATAAACCTCGAAGGGATGTAACCCTAATGATAAACCTCTAAGGGATGTAACCCTATAATCTCAGAAGGATCAAGCTCAATCCAAGTTGTCCTCCCTAGACTTCATGTATCCTCCTAGGGGTGTTTTCATGAACCATAGTTAATTCCTCCATGAAGCTAATTGCAAATAAAAGAGCGTGATATTGATGGTATGAGAAGGAATAATTCCTTATTATATATATCATTGCAATTGGTGGTCTCCTCTAGTGTTGACATCCAAAATCATGTTAGGTGTTAGCTCCGCTCTCCATGCATTCTACTAGGGAAATGGCCTTAGTGTTAGAACAAGATATTAGTAACCTTAGTGATCACAGGTCTTCACAAATGTGAAAGAGAGGTGATCCAATTTTTCTCAAGGGGGTCATTTCTCGTCTGAAGACTCTTGGGCATGTGTGGCCTCTGTGGACACATCCACAATGGCCACTTTCACCTATGGGAGCCGACGGAATCCAAGTCCGCTCGCCGGTTTGGGTTCCATGCCCCAGGAGCAAATCCTCAAAGTGTCCCTAAAGGGCCCTGGGGTGCCGGATCAAGATTCCCACAGCACCCAAACTGTGGCTCGGATAGTGAATCCATTGATTCCGGTGAATCCGGGACACCGGGTTTCAGCTAGGGGCTCCCCCACAGTGTGTCGTCAACCCCCCAGAAACGGTGCTATTGTGCCATCTTTGGAGCTAGGGTTTTGCTCAGTGAAGGCCATGCTAATCTTGCTCAAGGGGTTCATTTCTTATCCGAAGACTCTCGGGCATGCGTGGCCACCATGGACACGTCCCCAATGGCCACTTGCACCTATGGGAGCCGACATAATCCAAGTATGTTGCTGGTTTGGGTTTCGTACCCCTGGAGCAATTCCTGAAAGTGTCCGTGAATGGCCTCAGGGTGTCGGACCAAGATGCCTGCAACACCCAAACCATGGCTCGGATCGTGAATCCATCAATTCAGGTGGATCCAGGACACCGGGTTTCAGCTATGGGACCCCCCACAGCATGCCGCCAACCCCCGTAAACGGTGCTATTGTGCCATCTCCAGAGCTAGGGTTTTGTTGAGTGAAGGCCATGCCAATCTTGCTCAAGGGGGTCATTTCTCATCCGAAGACTCTCGGGAATGCGTGACCACCGTGGACACGTCCCCAATGGCCACTTGCACCTATGGGAGCTAATGGAATCCAAGTTCACTCATCGGTTTGGGTTCCGTGCCCCCGTAGCAATTCCTGAAAGTGTCTGTGAATGGCCTCGATGTGCTAGACCAAGATGCCCGCAGCACCCAAACCGTGGCTTAGATCGCGAATCCGTTGATTTTGGTGGATCCGGGATGCCGATTTTCAACTAGGGCTCCCCCTACAACATGCCACCAACCCTCGGAAATGGTGCTAATGTGCCATCTCTAGAGCTAGGGTTTTGCTCAATGAAGGCCATGCCAATCTTGCTCAAGGGGGTCATTTCTCATCCGAAGACTCCCGGGCATGCGTGGCCACCGTGGAAATGTCCCTAATGGCCACTTGCACCTTTGGGAGCCAAAGAAATCCACGTCTGCTTGTCGGTCTAGGTTTCGTGCCCCCAGAGCAATTCCTAAAAGTGTCCCTGAATGGCCTCGGGGTGCCGGACCAATATGCCTGCAGCACCCAAACCGTGGCTCGGATCGTGAATCCGTTGATTCTAGTGGATCTAGGATGCCAGGTTTTAGAGAGTGCCCCCCCCATAGCTTGCCTCCAACCCCTGAAAACGGTGCCATTGTGCCATATCTAGAGCTAGGTTTTTGCTCAGTGAAGGCCATGCCAATCTTGCTCAAGGGGGTCATTTCTCGTCCGAAGACTCCCAGGCATGCATGGCCACCGTGGACACGTCCCTAATTGCCACTTTCACCTGTGGGAGATGACGGAACCCCGTTCCGCTCGCTAGTTTGGGTTTCGTGCCCCCGGAGCAAATCCTCAAAGTGTCCCCGAATGGCCCTGGGGTGCCGGACCAAGATTCCCGCAGCACCCAAACCGTGGAAGTAGGAAACACCCTAGTACCTCTAACTAGGTAGGTGTACATGTGAATACTAGTAAATTCATACACCACAATCACTCTTATGCCTATGTTTTCATTCATTCAATAAGATTTTTGTATGGATGCATATGTGCTTGAGCTATGGTTTGGTCTGATTTTACTAAATAGCGCGTACGCTCTGTTTAGTGCATATGCTCTATTTATGCGTATGCGCATTTAAAATAACGCGCATGCGCCATTTAAATTTTTAAGTTTTGGCAGGCAATTCCTTTCCCACCATCATGGTGGATGACTTGGCCGCTATGGTTTTAGGTTCGGGTTGCCAAACCAAGTGGCTTGGACTGTGTTATAACAAAATACATCTTATTCTATAACTTCTTCTGCTTCGAGCATGATTCCATGTATGCTACACTTGTCCACTGCTAATGAAATTGCACACACTTGTAGAACTATGTGTGTAGATTCCGAATATGTAATTTTTTATTAAATCTATTATGTGTTTCTATTTTTTAATTAATTTTAATTGCACTAACGTCAATCTTATACAAAAAGTATGTTATTTCTTTTGTCGGAACTTTTGATTGGCTCACCTATTTTGAAAACGGAAAAGAACCCACACAAGTACACACAAAGACCTACATCCTAAAAAAAAAAGTTCATTGATTACGTTAAGACCATGATGTCGGGGACTAACACTCGACCTAGTCATTTTAGGGCTTGGATGACTTCCTTAATTAAAAAAAAAATTAATATTGACATAAATAAATATGGAAAAATAGCGATGCACTAGAACGGCATGTTATCTACGACTGTATATGATTTTTTTCACAAAAATTCCACTATTTGCATACCAAGCTAGGGGACTAACGCAAACATTTTCATTATGTTTTCTTAAAAAAATAACATACCAACCTTAGGAGAACCCCATTTTTGATGAGTTGTACTTAATTTCCATAAACAATATTTATATATCCCAAAAGGTAATCTGATTGTCTATGTTTCATCTTCTTGTGCCATATTCCAAAAAGTTGTGTAGGTAGCTCTAATATTGCTTTTTGACATTCAGATTTCTGTTTTTCCAAGAGTCCATTGTGACTAACACGTCATGAGTGGCTAGCATTCGCTTGCACCAACCCCTTAAATTTTTTACACATTAAGAAAAAATTTACACCTCTAGATATTTGGTCCTTTTAGTGCTTGATATATCTAGGTTTAAGATGAAATCAATATAATTTATTTTTTGTTTGAGCTGACATCATTTGCATTTGTTTTAAACTTTTTTATGAGAACAACATATTAGATAACATTACACAATATTATTCATTTCAACATCTCCCCCATACTGGGCCGTAGAGCACCTCGTTGCTTTCGATGTAATGATATCTACGTGTTAGAGATTTTGCACTAACATCTCAATACAAACATTTTTACATAATTTCATATATAAAAAGAAAAATCAATATCCTCCATAATAATTTAATAAACATATGGACGAGAGGAAATAATATATCAATGTAGAAATTAAAGAATGGGTAATACAAAGGCTCTCTTTCTCCACAAGAAATGATGGCCCATTTCATGCTCTACACCATTTTTTAACACAAAATGTATCTTCATCCAAGCATCATGGTCACTTTTTTTCCACATGTTATTATTACTTTTATTCCGCTCATAGTTTCCTATGCTATAGTATGATTTTGCTTCACACTAGACATGTCTTTACACCCTTTTAAGGACAATTGCTAATAATAATAGAATTATTAAACACATTTAGCTTTGATTCCTTTCAATGTTCTCTAATTTTAATTTGTTAATACGAGCAGTTTTCATCCACTAATGGAGTTAACACTCGTGTCCCTTCTAGCTTGAATATTGGTGAAGGCGCTTAGGCTAAAGAAACATAGGTAGATCGAGAAGAGAATTACTTTATGCATTTGGTTTACACACTCAATTATTGAGATAATGAGAAGGGGTATATGTAAATTCTAGTCTTTGACCCCGTTAGGTGCTTATTTGGTGTCTCTAGAGCTCCAAAGGGAACTGTTAGAAAGCATTCTACGGGAAACAACTTGGGTAACTAGGGAAAACATAATGTGGAAATCCCTAAATGGACCTTGAATTTTATTTTCTTTATTTATATTGTATCATGTTCTTTTACTCAAAGATAAGACAACAAGTGATTAGAATTTACACATGTACACCATTAAACAAGGGAAAATGTTAAATTACCTTCATATATTAGAGGATGTCTTAATGTTACTTTTGGAAATGATATATAAGTTGGTTGGATAAGTGTAACATAAATGGTCATGTTGTAGTGTTTAATAATAATAATAATAATAATAGTCATCATCATTCAATTTAAAATGTGATTTTAATGAGATCCCAATTAAAATTATGAAATTCCCTTATTTGTGGAACAAAAAACTCCTCGCAATTATTTCATGACTTAAACATACTTATCCTACTCCCCTCCACATCCAAACTTAAAACATAAAACCTCCTTATGTCTTAATAGACAAGAACATAATTTACTTTTATTATATTTTGAATATATTTAATTAATTTATATAGAATTTATTATTATTCTAATATATATTTATATTATTTACTTTTATTAAATATTTTTCTCCACTATCACCAAACCTAATCCAAATAGGCTTGATCATTGTTCATCACTTTGGAGGTAACTTTATATTTTAAATATATTTAATTAATTGCACCGTTGATTCATAAAATAAAAAATTCAATGTAAAAATAATTACACCTCAAGAAATTGGATCCCTCTCGGTGCTTGATAGATCCGGTTTTAAGTGATAATTAATATAAAATCTATTATTATTTTAATATATATTTTCTATTATTTAGTAAGGGATTTCTTCCATGATCATCCAACCTAAGTTAAATAGACTTTCCATTCTCTACTTTTATATTTAAAAATATATTTATCTACCTTAATTATACAATGTTTAGGATCATCTAACCTTCTAACTCCTCAAAACTATGGTAAACATAATTATTTTATTCAATAATACACAACTTCATATTTTAAATATATTTAATTAATTACAATATTTTTTTGGTTAAAAATGAGTTTTTGTTGCTCATATTTGCTTCAATTTTATGCACTTCGAATTGGCAAAGGTATTTTGGCTCTGCTAACTATTTTGAAATGTTGAAGAATGTTAGTTTTGAAATGTTGGTTCTATTTGAATTTGACTTGTTTTGAAATGTTAGTTATATTTGAATTTGAGTTGTTCCAGTGGAGATGAGATAGTCTTGAAATGTTGAAGAATACCAATTTTGAAATGTTGGTTATATTTGAATTTGAATTGTTTTGAAATGTTCTTTATATTTGAATTTGAGTTGTTCAAGTGGAGGTGAGATAACCTTGAAATGTTGGTTATATTTGAATTTGAATTGTTATGAAATGTTAGTTATATTTGAATTTGAGTTGTTCCAATGGAGATGAGATATTCTTGAAATGTTGATTATATTTGAATTTGAATTGTTCTGAAATGTTAGTTATATTTGAATTTGAGTTGTTCCAATGGAGATGAGATATTCTTGAAATGTTGATTATATTTGAATTTGAATTGTTATGAAATGTTAGTTATATTTGAATTTGAGTTGTTCCAGTGGAGATGAGATAGTCTTGAAATGTTGAAGAATGCTAGTTTTGAAATGTTGCTGGTTATATTTAAATTTGAATTGTTCTCGAATGTTATTTATATTTGAATTTGAGTTGTTCAAGTGAAGATGAGATGGTCTTGAAATGTTGAAGAATGCTAGTTTTGAAATGTTTGTTACATTTGAATTTGAATTGTTTTAAAATGTTAGTTATATTTGAATTTAAGTTGTTCAAGTGAAAATGATATATTCTTGAAATGTTGATTATATTTGAATTTGAATTGTTTGAAATGTTAGTTATATTTGAATTTGAGTTGTTCAAATGGAGATGATATATTCTTGAAATGTTGATTATATTTGAATTTGAATTGTCTGAAATGTTAGTTAAGCTAATATCTTAGATTTTTTGGGGAGATAGAAGAAGATCTATAGATTCTCTATATTCAAGGTAATATAGGGCACTTGTACGGTCCGGATTGTTTCTATGGTCTTTTTTTAGTTAAGGGTTGTGTTAACTGTTTAATGATTAAGGGATCAGCTTGCACTACTGATTAAGAGTCGTGCGATGACGGTTAAGCCCAACGCATGGCCGCTACCGAGTCCGGCTCACCACATACACTCCTGCGATAACGGTTCACCATGCGGCTTCAACACAGGGTTCCGCCTTAACCACATCGCTGGACGGGTGGCAATTCTTGTTGGACGAGTGGCAACTTCGAGCCGCCTAAACATTACACCACGGGGTAGTTAGCCTTAAGAGGCAGAGCATAACAGAAGGTAACAGTTTTACTACCTGTGCATACCCAAGATCAAGTTATGGCTCAGAGGAGACTGAGACCAGGTATTGGGGTTTTGGCTGTTTTTTATTGTTTTCCGTGCATCGACCCTGTTCAACAACTCCTGGGACTAATTATAATTACCTGTAGCTCTGCGCTAGCCTTTCGTTGCCCGAGACCAAGAACATGGCCGTGCATTCTTTCTGATTCTGAATGAACCTGTTTATGCAGTCTTATTTGGCGTATAGTTTATACGTAGAAGCTTTAGAGTAGAAGTGCTAGATTCTGATTGATTATCTGTATTTTATGGTAACTGTGTAAATGCATTAACTAAGGTGTGAACGATGCCTACGTTACTGGTCAATTTCTTTAAGCAGTTCGGTGAACAAGGCCCGTCTAATGGCAATGTAGAAAGACCTCTGCGGCACATACAGAAGTCTCATTACTCTAAAAGGTCCATCACACAAAAACAAAAGGTATAGACTAAGGGTGATGTCTCATTACTATAAAATTATTCTAAAAAATATAATAAATATTTTGTAGAATAATTTTCAATATTAAATTTTAATTTTAGAATATACATTTATATTTATATTAATGAAATAAGTAAATTGGAATGATTACAATGTGATAATGAAGAATGTGAATATGATTTCTTAAAAAAAATATTAAAAAATACTATGCAACCATTAATTCATCCTATATATAATTTATTTATTATATTTTATAGAATAATTTTGAATATGAAATTTTAATTTTAAAATATGTATTTCTATTTCTATTAATAAAAAATTAAATTAAAATGGTTAAGATGTGATAATGTAGTATGTGAATATGGTTTCTCAAATAAGAATATTAACATATATCATTTAAGCATTTATTCATTGTTCTAATATTGTTGGACTATGGAAAAGGTCCATCACACAAAAACAAAAGGGTATAGGCTTGAGCGATTCATGGGTGGTGTCTCATTACTATAAATTATGTTTTATATTTTTATGTTGAAATTACGGCACATTAATCAATGATGTCTCATAGACTATAAATTGTGTTTTAGATTTAAAGGTGTATATATATATATTATGAACGCTTAATTAATTCACTCACGTTTGATTTAATTAATATAATTACTCTTGCATAGGCTATAAATTGTGAAACGTGTTTATATATATATATATAAGCTTTATATATAAATATATAAGCTTTATGAGCTTTATATATATATATATATATATATATATATATATATATATATATATATATATATAGACATGAATTACATGGTATATCAATTTTGATTGATATTGTATGCATAAGCAAATATGAAATTCAAAGTGTTAGTTGTGGATATTGATATACAATGTTCTATTTTACATAATTACTACATATAATGTTGATATAACCAAAGTTTTATTTCACATAATTAGTACATATTGTGTTGCCATAACTAAATCATAAAATTCAATATAACCACTCTTACATAGGACATGAATGTTAATGTGTTTTATATTTTAAGGTATATATATTAATTTGATATAAAATTTTAAAAAATTGACATGAATTACATTGGATATCAATTTTGATTGATATTGTATGCAAAAGCAAATATGAAATTCAAAGTGTTAGTGTTGTGGATATTGATATATTTTACATAATTAACAAATATGTTGTTGATATAATCAATGTTTTATTTCACATAACTAGATTAGATTTTATAGTAGATTTTTTAAACCATTTTTCTTTTAAACAATTCATGAAGGATTATTGTCGCATGTAACATTCATCGAACTCTATGTCGCATTTATGTTTACAATGAATGCAACATAAATTCATTAATGTTAAATGTCATCATCCATTAAGGGTTCTGTCTCATTGCGATATTCATCAAGTGTTATATTGGATTGGGACATTCCTGCCTGGTACATTTAATAATGGTTTTGTCACATTGCATGCTTTGACATTCATCATGGTTTATGTCACATTGTGATGTTTATCAAGGGTTGCGTTGCATTGTAGCGTTCATCAAGGGTTATCTCGCATTGCAACAATGCCCAATATGTGACACATATGCCGACACAACTCAAGATCCGACATATTCACAATGTGAAATTTGATGTTCATTAAGGTTTGTGTCGCATTGTGATGTTTATCAAGGGTTACGTTGCATTGTGGCGCTCATCAATAGTTATGTCTCATTGCAACAATGCCCAATATGTGACACATATGCCGGCACAACCCAAGATGCGACATATTCGCAATGTGAAATTCGACGCTCATCAAGGTTTGTGTCGCATTGTGATGTTTATCAAGCCTTATGTTGCATTGTGGCATTCATCAAGGGTTATGTCGCATTGCGACAATGCCCGAGATGTGAAATTTGACGTTCATCAAGGTTTATGTCGCATTGTGATGTTTATCAAGGGTTATGTTGCATTGTCACATTCATCAAGGGTTAGATGCGACATATTCACAATGTGAAATTTAACGTTCATCAAGGTTTATGTCGCATTGTGATGTTTGTCAAGGGTTACGTTGCATTGTGGCATTCATCAATGGTTATGTCACATTGGACAATGCCCAATATGTGACCCATAGGCCGACACAACCCAAGATGCGACATATTCACAATGTGAAATTTGACATTCATTAAGGTTTGTGTCGCATTGTGATGTTTATCAAGGCTTATGTTGCATTGTGGCGTTCATCAAGCTTTATTTTGCATTGTGATGTTTATCAAGGGTTATGTTGCATTGTTGCATTCATCAAGGTTTAGATGTGACATATTCACAATGTGAAATGTGACATTCATCAACGTTTATGTAAAATATAATATTGTATATCAATATCCACAACTAACACTTTGAATTTCATATTTGCTTATGCATACAATATTAATCAAAATCGATATCCCATGTAATTCATGTCAATATATATATATATATATAACGTATATATATATATATATATATATATATATATATTATGAATGCTTAATTAATTCACTTACTTTTGATTTAATTAATATAATCACTCTTGCAGAGGCTATAAATTGTGTTTTAGATTTAAAGGTTTATATATATATATATATATATATAGCCTATGAGACATCACCCTTGATTAATGTGCCATAACTTCAACATAAAAATATAAAACACAATTTATAGTAATGAGACATCACCCTTGATTAATGTGTCATAGCTTTAACATAATACGCTCAAGCCTATACCCTTTGTTTTTGTCTGATGGACCTTTCTCATAGTCCAACAATATTAGAACAATGAATAAATGCTTACATGATATTTGTTAATATTCTTGTTTGAGAATGAACATAAAACAACAAACCATAGCGATTTGCGTGTAGCATGAGCCCTGCTCGAGCTTGGCCCCTGCAGGCCTTCCCTGTGATGGCTGATCAGGACCAGCCTCCACCTTCTCCTGATGAATGGCGGCGCCTACTGGACATTGTCTTCCGCGCCCTGGTCGACTCCACTCCCCCTCCCCCTACCTCCTCAGACTTGAGGGACCTCAGTTTCATCAAGTGATCCGCCGCCCCTCGCATCCAGATCCTATCGGCAGCTTCAAAACTCAAAGCCCTAGAGCTGAATGATCGTGGTCTGATTGGACAATTCACTGGAATTTGGTCATCACCAAAATCCATGGATGCTTGGATCAATAAGAATTGGATGTCATTGATCTCCAGCGGGTTGCAGCACTGCTTTTGTGGTAAGGGCTTCTTTACTTTTCTTTTTGAGAACAAAATTGATAGGTATCTCATCTTTAGAAGCAGGCCTTACTTCATGGGGCCTCGTAGTCTTTATCTGAATCGGTGCAGCCTTTCCTTTGATCCGGATAAGGATGTTCCTTCGGTAGTTCTTGTTTGGATTCGTCTTCCTCATCTACCGCTCCACTGTTGGAATGATGATACCTTGCAAGACATTAGAAACTCTCTTGGAAAATACATTGATAAAGCAGAACCTAAAGGACCTCTCTTCTCTTGTGCCAGAATTTGTGTGGAAGTCAACCTGGAAAAAATTTTACCAGAGGAAGTAACTCTTTTCATGGATGGATAGGAACATTTGCAGAAGGTGGACTATGAACAACTTCCCTTCAAGTGTAAAAAATGCCATGAATATGGTCATTTCATCAAAAACTTCCCAAATACAGTGCAAGAAAACTCTGAGAAAGCCCCTGAAGAAGGATGGCAACAAGTTAAAAAAGGGGAAAAAAGCACCCAAAATCACTCCCCTATGAATGGATCTCAATCAAAAATCCCTCCTGGAACTTCATCGGAACCCCGAGAAGTAATTGCAGCTAACAAATTCCAAGATCTACCCATTGAAGAAGGGGAGATAGACACTCCTAAAGATGCAGCAAAACCAAGAAGGGAAGAAAACAACACTCCCACTCCTCCCCTCATTGAAGAAATGACCAAATCAAATGTAGAGATCTCCACCACCCCCGACGGCTCTTGGGAAGAAAAGGTCAAAAGTAAATTTATCCCATCCTCATTAGCTATGGATATCTCTTTGGAATCACTGGAAGAAACAGAAGAAGTGCAGCCGCACAACACAAGAGGAAGAAAATCACACAAGTATCACAAAGAACTCGAGACAGAAAGGGAACTAGAACTGGGTAGGAAAAAAAGCTTGGAGGACATGAATTTGTTACAAAACTCAAAAAATCAAATTGGTGCTAAAGAAGGACGATCCCGTGCAGGACCTCAATCCACCAGGAAGTAATGTTAATTGTCTCTTGGAACTGCAGAGGTATGGGTGGAATAAACAAGATTGAAGCCCTAAAAAACTTGATCAAAACTAACAAACATGACCTCATTCTAATCCAAGAGACCAAAATGCAGGATGTGGAGATCTTGGCTCTCTCATGTTCCCTATGGAAAGATTTCCAAGGTACTTCTCTCAGTGCTCGTGGGGCCTCTGGTGGTATTGCTACTTTGTTTTCCCACAATTTTTCTCTTATCTCCTCCTCTGTGAATCCACACTGGATTTTAATGGAAATAAAAGATAACGACAGCAATGAACTCCTATTCATTTGCAACGTTTATGGACCGAACCACTACAGGGACAAGCTCAATTTCTGGAACGATATCAGTAATCTCAAAGACAACATGAATGGAAAAAATCTTATAGTAGCCGGCGACTTCAATGTCACGAAATCCCGTGAGGAGAAAAGAGGAGGCATCATAGTCCATGATCCCTTTGGAGAAAAGCTAGAAGATCTACTAGCAGATTTCGAACTCATTGATATCCCTCTCAAAAATGCAAAATACACATGGAATAATAGAATATTTGGAGTGGGACATATTGCTGCAAGATTGGATCATTTTCTGGTAAGTTCTAATTTTTTCAATTCAGATCTTTTGCTTAATAATTTCTCCATCCCCTGCTCCTCTGATCACAAACCCATCTGCCTTTCTATCTTCCCTCCTGAAAATCTTGGCCCTATTCCCTTTCGATTCAACCCTCTCTGGATCCAGGACCCTGACTTCCTTGACATTGTTTCCCAATCTTGGTCTATGACCTTCTCTGGCTCCCCCAGCTTTATTTGGGAGTCTAAGCTCCATACCGTCAAGTTATCCCTTAAGCATTGGGCTAAGACCTCCTTCCAAAATCCCAGTCACATCAAGTTGCATTGTCAAGACAAGCTTGCCACTCTATAGCAAAGGATGGAATCCGAAGAAATCTCACCCTCTCTCCTTCGTCTTGAAACTACTTTAGAACAAGAAATCCTCACTGCAGCCAAAATGAAGAGGAAACTTGGAGAATTAAATCAAGGAAAATTTTTCTCAAGGGGGGGGACAGCAACACAAAGTATTTCCACAATCAATCCAAAGCTCGTCATAGCCACAATGCAATTAGAGAAATAAAAAATAGCAATGGAGAAAAAATTAGCGGTCAAGAGAGCCTTCAAATGCATGCCCTCAATCACTTCAAGGAACTCTTTACAGACACTGGAGATACTGATCCAGAAGCACAAGCCGATATGATAGAAGGCATCTCCAACCTGATATCGAAGAACAACAATAGAGAACTTTCAAAGCCAATCTTGGAGTATGAAATCGTTAATGCTATTTGGTCCTTGCATCTTGATAAAGCTCCTAGACTCAACAGATTCACCATTAATTTTTATAGAGCTGCTTGGGGAATCATAAAAGAATATCTTAAAATAATGCTCAATTGGACTAGGAAAAAAGACAAGATTGGGGGGGCTACTAACTCCTCCTTCCTTTCCCTCATTCCCAAAAGGTAAATCTCCTTGCTCCTTTGGCCAATTCAGGACGATTTCTCTCTGCAACTCCTCTTACAAAATACTCTCCAAAATCCTTGCTACCAGAATGAAAAAAATAATGGCAAATATAGTGTCTGAAACCCAAAGGGGATTCCTAGCCGGTCGTCAAATCCTGGACAATATCATCATGGTTCAAGAATCTATCCATTCGAGCATGAAAAAAAATCATCAACGAATGCCTATAAAGCTTGACATGGCCAATGCCTTTGACAGAGTGAACCACAACTTCCTTTTTGACATCATGCTCAAATTTGGCTTCTCTAGCAGGTTTGTAAGGTGGATCAAAGCATGTATTCACAACCCTTGGATTGCCCCGCTTGTCAATGGTAGACCTATTGATTTCTTCATTGCAACTAGAGGCCTACGACAAGGCTTCCCTCTTTCACCTTTCCTCTACCTTCTTGTCACTGAATCTATGAGCACGAAGCTTCAAGCTCTTCAATTTATGGGGGAACTCAAAGGAATCCAGGTGGTCCATGGAGTAAAACCGGTCAACCACTCTCAGTTTGTTGATGATACTATTATGCTCAGAGGTGCCTCCACGATTGTAGTTGAACGCTTCAATATTGTCCTCTCTACCTTTCTCAGGGCCTCAGATGGCAAGGTAAATGCTGACAAGTCTAAAATTTATGGTTGGAATTGCTCTCTGGGATCCCTGGTGAGAATCTGTAGGATTCTTGGTTTCGAGGGTTTGGAGGATTGGAATTCCCTCATTTACCTTGGAATCCCCATCTTCAAAGGGAAAAAGAAAGTGGCAGATTGGCACGGACTTATTGAAAAACTCAAAACCAAAATTAATGCCTAGGGTTCTAGATGGATCAATCCAGTTGGAAAGCTCATCCTCATTAAATCTATTCTCTCTTCCTATCCCCTTTATAATTGCTCCATCTCGCTTGCTCCAAAGTCGGTTATGTTGGGAATCACCAAAGAACTTAGAAAATTTTTATGGCAAGGAGGAAAAAACAACAATGCCAAAAAATTCCATTTAATCAAGTGGGAGACGGTTTGCAGACCTAATACTTTTGGAGGAACAGGAATCAAAGACCCATCTCAGATGAACCTAGCTCTAGGTGCCAAAATCCTCTAGAGAATCATCTCTGGAAAGACGACCTGGTGGAAGGAAATTTTATACAAAAAATATATGCAAGGAACTAGAAAAAGATGTGTAGAAAACATTGATATTGAAAGAAAGGGTACTTCCATTTGGAACTTATGCAAGCGTGCAACTCCCATTATCCAAAATAACCTCTCTTGGTCCCCCGACAATGGAAAGTAGATTAAAATTTGGAAAGATAAGTTATGCTCAATCCCACCAGTGAACTTTATTCATGTTTTCAGTGACCTAAAACGTTGGATGGATCTTGAAAGTATTCGTACTCTTCACAACTAATCCAGATGGTCTGATAGTGGAGTGTGGATTGGCTAGAGGAATTTTGATCTCCTGGACCATCTGCTACAGGACTACAATCTCCTCATTTCCCTTTTCCATGGGGATCTCCCTGTCCATCTTTCCATGAAAGACTACAGCTCTTGGGGGAAAGTTGGCTCCTATTCAGTGAAGGAAGGATACAAATACCTGGACTCACTCAACAACCAAAGAAGCAAAGACAAGAAATGGGATAGAGTATGGAACAGCGATGGGCTTCCTAAAGTCAATTTCTTCAACTGGCTATTAGCTCACAGAAAGATTCTTACAGCTGATAACTTGAAGAAAAGAGGTATTCCAGGTCCTGCCAGGTGTATTCTTTGCAAAAACACAGAGGAAACAATAGATCATCTCTTTATTGATTGCAACTTCTCCAAAGCAGTCTGGCAACAGGCCTTTCACAGTATCCTACCCGAACTCATCCTCCCCACCAATTAGAATGATTTATTTGCTAACTGGCATCTTTTCTACTCTAATTCGCTATCCAAGAAACCTGACTTCAAGCCAGCCTGGGTGGCCTTCCCAAAATTTCTCTACTGGAAGCTGTGGAACGCGAGGAACAAAGAAATTTTTTAGGACAGCAGAACCACCCCTGGCATGTTGCTCTCTTCTTCCAAATCTCTCTGGATTGACACCCTTAAGAAGAGAGGAATTAAGAATCTTGCTAAAGAACCTCTAAGCGTTGAAGAGAAAATATGGGTTGCTGGTCTCCTCATCCCCCGCTCCTCTTCCACACCAATCCTCCTCAAAAGACAAAGGTCTCAAAATTGGAAAATCAGACTGGAGCCCAATGAATTTCAAAAATGGAAGAACAACTGTGTAAGTCATACACTTTTCTTTGATGGCAACTCAAAGGGAAATCTAGGGTTGGCAGGTACGGGGGGAGTTCTTCTGGACTCCGAAGGAAACAAGATGGCTGATTATGCATGGGGGATAGGCAAGTAGACCAACAATGACATGGAGTGGCTTGCTCTAATCAAAGGAATTGACATAGCAAAGGAAAACAATATCCAGGATCTAGTAGCTATTGGCGACTCCCTCCTAGTGATTAAAGAAGCAAGGGACCTAGCCAATAAAACTCATCAACCCTACTCCAAGTATCACTATCAGTTCTTCCACAAGATTAAATATCTTGGCTCTATCACTCTCTACCACATTCTGAGAACCAACAATCAACAAGCCGACTCCATGGCAAATATTGGAGTTGGACTAAATCGTGGCCTTATGGTTAGAAATGGACAATATTCCACAGTTGATTGGGTTCCTTAACCTTTTGGTTTCCACATTACTTCACAACCTTTGCCTACATCCCTTAATCCTAATCCCCATGAATCTTCATTTATTGAACACCTCAATTAATTGGTTGATGGCACCTTTGGTCATGCTCAAAATCCACCCAAGATCTCGTACCCCTCTACCAAGGCATTTGCGACTGTGTATTAAATCTGGATCCTTCTTTCTCGCATGCAAAAAATTTAATGCATACAGAAGGCGTGGTATCCAGTGCCTATATAAAACATCTGGAAGAAGGAAATGCACTTCATCTCTACTTTCCCTGGAAGATATACTCGTCTCACCTCAGGTTTCTAGGTCTATGGTGCAATATGGATAGTGGAAATCCTGGTAATAATCATGGGTCCTGCCTTTCGGCGCTTCAGTGTCGCAATGCAAGACTTCTATACGGGTTAACTCTGAAGGAATTGGCTTGAACCGCTACCTCTCTGCTCTGGAAGTGGGTTCAGGGGAACGGGAATAGTGATAAGGATACTCAAAGGCCCCTCATTAACAAGATGAGGCACGTCCGTCGTGGACAAACCAAACCCAATGAAAATGGTAGAGGATGTGTTCAGCAGGGCTTTGGGAAAATGGGGAATCCTCCCAATAGTGTTCAGAATGGTTTCGAGCAATACCTTGGGAAAAATTGGCGTCCCCTTGACGCCAACAATATTCAAAACTACGGCGGTTCTCTTCATCACGGCTCTCTATAGCACTTGGGAGGCAACAATGGGGAGTCAGTAGCTGGCAAACTTTGGAACTTGGCAGAGGAAAACGTGGGTGTCGTGAACCTGGACTCCCCTGTGGGCCAGAAATTCCTCCTCCTGGTGTTATCTCTCATCTACAAGAGATTGAATCTCAGGTCTACTGGCTGAGAGGTGAGAATAAAGACCTAAAGAAAACTATTTCTCACCTTGCTACCTTTGTCCAAATTGCAAATTATGTTGTTAGAAACAGCAGTAGCAAAATGAAGGAGTACTTTGATGGCATGGTTGGAAAAATGGAATCAATGTACAGCTGTCTCAAGATTGTAGAAGCCAAAGTGGATTGTATTCGAACCAGCAAAAGCAATAGCCGATCTATGATTCTGGGCATGGAAGACAACGAGAATTTGGCCTCAAGCAACAAGAAAAAGGCTCGACGCTCTACAGAGAATTGAGCTTTGATTTATCTTTGTGCTAAGTTATCTCCTTTAAGTTCTAATTATTTAATCAGTTGTAATAGCAGTCAGTCCTCTCTTATTTATGGTTTAGTTATGTATCTCTGTTTTCTGTGAAGTCTAAAGACTGGTTATGAGGTGCCCTCTTCCCTCCTTTTTTTGGGTACAGTCTTCCCAATTTTTGTAATGAGACCCACCTTTTTAATATAAAGCTCCTTAACCGTTATTGTAAAATATATATATATATATATATTCTTGTTTGAGAAACCATATTCACATAGTACATTATCACATCCTAACCATTTTCATTTACTTATTTTATTAATAGAAATAGAAATACATATTCTAAAATTAAAATTTCATATTGAAAATCATTCTACAAAATATAATAAATATATGATGAATAAATGGTTGCATAGTATTTGTTGATATTTTTTTTAGAAATCATATTCACATACTTCATTATCACATTGTAATCATTCCAACTTACTTGTTTCATTAATATAAATATAAATGCATATTTTGCATTGTGATGTTTATCAAGGCTTATGTTGCATTGTGGTGTTCATCAAGGGTTATTTCGCATTGCGACAATGCCCGAGATATGAAATTTGACGTTCATCAAGGTTTATGTCGCATTGTGATGTTTATCAAGGGTTATGTTGCATTGTCGCATTCATCAAGGTTTAGATGCGACATATTCACAATGTGAAATTTGAGGTTCGTCAACGTTTATGTCGCATTCGTATTGTGATGTTTGTCGAGGGTTACGTTGCATTATGGCGTTCATCAAGGGTTATGTCGCATTGCGACAATGCCCAATATGTGACACATATGTCGACACAACCCAAGATGCGACATATTCACTATGTGAAATTTGGCATTCATGAAGGTTTGTGTCGCATTGTGATGTTTATCAAGGCTTATGTTGCATTGTGGCATTCATCAAGGGTTATGTCGAATTGCGACAATGCCCGAGATGTGAAATTTGATGTTCATCAAGGTTTATGTCACATTGTGATGTTTATCAAGGGTTATGTTGCATTGTCGCATTCATCAAGGGTTAGATGCGACATATTCACAATGTGAAATTTGGCGTTCATCAAGGTTTATGTCGCATTGTGATGTTTATCAAGGGTTACGTTGCATT